>CP137672.1:26647994-26702550 GCA_037976565.1 Mesocentrotus franciscanus
GACAATATCCTGTGCGAGGGAGAGGCTTATATATCTTTCAATAAAAGTTATAGCAATCCAAAGTCATATGATTTGATTTCCACAAAACAACATTTTTGCCCACATGTGTATTAACTGTATGCATATACGTGCATTAGTGTATTAAGGATCTGTTTGGCGTGTTTACATCGAGTTTAAAGATAACTTAGAACTAAAACTCTAATCACCATGTATTTGGTGTCAAAAGATGGATAATTAAAATACCTTCATCCTGATATCAATTTCAATGAGTGATGTAGTGTTTGAAATATAAATTTTGAGCCAAAAGGTGCTTTATTGTAGATATTCCTCTGATTTTGGCCAGTATCTCGGTATATTAACTGGACAAAAGTGATTAGACATTTAGTAGTGCAGAAAGTTCAAAGGATTTGGAGCGCTGAGTGCAATTGATAAGTTCTTCTTCTGTACTCTGGGATGTTTCAGGAAATGTGGACATTGGCAGTTGCCTCCCCAGGCGCAGATCCAGGGGCAGGGGCCTAGGCCCCCGCCAAAAAAGAATAAAGAGAGTGAGAGAAAAAAAGAAGGGAAAGGGAAAGAGGAGAGAAAGGGAAAGAAAGAAGAGGAAGCAGAAAAGAAAAGGGGAAAACGGAGATCGGGGAAAGGACCTTGTCTCCCAGGGTTGCCTCCCCCAGCAAAAATAAGAGAGAGAAGGAAGGAAAGGGAAAGAAAAAGGAAAAGGGAGATAAAGGGAATGAAATAAAGAGGAAGAAAAGAAGGGGTATCAGTTGCGATTCTCCTGCCAACAAGTTGTGGATCTGGGATCCACAATCCTTGCCTCTCCTCCCCCACCGCGCCAAAAATAAAAAGGGGGAAAGGAAAGGGAAAGAGGAGAGCTAAAAGGGAACAAAAAAGAGGAAGAAGAAAGAAAAGGATGAAAACAAGGGGAGATCAGTTGCGATTAATTCGGCCAACAATGTATGGATCGGGGGGACCGAAAGGCCCTTGCCCCTCTCCCCTGCAAACTTAAAAGAGAAAGAAGGAAAGGAAAAAAAGAGGAAGAAGAAAGGTAGGGGAGATCATGAGTGATTTTCCCCGCCAACAAGGTGTGGGGGGCGAAAGGTCCTTGCCTCCCCCTTATATGACCGTGATTTAATACCTACCCCTGAGCTTACGGGGGCTCTGCCCTAGAATCCACCTAGGCCCTAAGGCAGGCCCTTTGATGCTAATCTGATCGTAATGTATAAAACCCTGAGTTTGGGCTCCGCCCTGGACCCCACGCCAATTAGTGACCTGCCAGAGTCACAAATATGGTATCAAAATATGCTCATCTGACCGTAATTAAATGCCTAAAACCCCTGAGCTTACGGGGCTCTGCCCTGGACCCAACCTAGGGCCCTAAGGCGGCCCCTGGATGCTCACCTGACGGTAATTTAATGCCCCAAACCCCTAAACTTCCGGGGGCTCCGCCCCTGGACCAAACGCCAATTATTGTCCTGCCAGTGTCACAAATAAAGTATAAAAATGCCATCTGACCGTAATTAAATGCCCATACGCCCTGAGCTTCCTGGGGCTCCGCCCTTGACCCCGCCGGTGCTTTGCCCCTAGACCCAACGCCCATTTACGCTACGCTCTTCATGATCGTAAATACTTTAGCCTGTCCCCCCACCCACTTTGAGAAACGTTCAGCGGGGCCTGCATGTAAGAGTGGTGGTGATGCGGATTTTTTTTCTTCTTCTGCCCAACCCAAACGATTTTTTCTCATTACGCCACTGCTTTAGTGGTCACCATTACGTACCAATATTTGGCTCGCACAATTTCAAATTTGGGCCCTCCCTAAGAAATCTTGGATCCGCGCCTCCTGCCCCCATTGAATTTGAATTGGAACGTGGGCAAAAAGAAAAGAAGAAATGGGAATCTGCATGTAATACTTTGCAAGTTCAAGCTAGCAAATGTGCTACAACTGATCATTTCAAGCGTATTAAGCGTATTATTATTTTTGACTCTAGCAGGTCACTAATAGGCGTGGGGTCCAGGGGGCGGAGCCCCCGGAAGCTCAGGAGATTTAAGCATTAAATTGCGGTCAGATGAGCATCCAGAGACCCGCCTTAGGGCCCTAGGTGGGGTCCAGGGTGCAGAGCCCCGGAAGCTCAGGGTTTTAGGCATTTGATTACGATCAGATTAGCATCCAAGGGCCTGCCTTAGGGCCCTAGGTGGATTCAGGGGCAGAGCCCCGTAAGCTCAGGGTAGGTATTAAAATTGTTTTCATCCTTTTCTTTTCTTCTTCCTCGTTTTTGTTCCTTTTAGCTCTCCTCTTTGCCTTTCCCTTCACCCCTTCTTTTTGGCAGGGGAGGAAAGGCAAGGCCTTTAGGTTCCCATCCCCGATCCACAACTTGTTGGCGGGAGAATCGCAACTGATACCCCTTCTTTTCTTCGTCCTCTTTATTTCATTCCCTTTATCTCCTTTTTCTTTTTTTCTTTCCCTTTCCTTCCTTCTCTCTTTTTGTTGTTGCTGGGGGCGGCAACAACCTGGGAGGCAAGGCCATTTCGCCCCCCCGATCTCCTATTTCCCCCTTTTCTTTCCCACTTCCTCTTCTTTCTTTTTTCTCTCTTTTTTTCATTTCCCTTCTTTTCCTTCTCTCTCTCTCTCTCTCTCTTTTTGGCGGGGAGGGGGGGCAAGGCCCCCTGGCCCCCTGGATCCGCGCCTGGGGGAGGCAACTGCCAATGTCCACATTTCCTGAAACAGCCCAGAGTACAGAAGAACTTATCAATTGCACTCAGCGCTCCAAATCCTTTGAATTTTCTGCACTACTAAATGTCTAATCACTTTTGTCCAGTTAATATACCGAGATACTGGCCAAAATCAGAGGAATATCTACAATAAAGCACCTTTTGGCTCAAAATTTATATTTCAAACACTACATCACTCATTGAAATTGATATCAGGATGAAGGTATTTTAATTATCCATCTTTTGACACCAAATACATGGTGATAAGAGGTTTTAGTTAAAAGTTATCTTTAAAACTCGATGTAAACACACCAAATGGGTCCTTAATACACTAATGCACGTATATGCATACAGTTAATACACATGTGGGCAAAATGTTGTTTTTGTGGAAATCAAATCAATGACTTTGGATTGCTATAACTTTTTATTGAAAAGATATATAAGCCTCTTCCTCGCACAGGATATTGTCATTGTACATAAGCAAATTCCTGGAAAGTTATGAAAAATGCACCTCTCAATTTTGATATATGGAAAATAATCTTTTTGATAAAATTCAATATTTCGAAAAAATCACCAAAAATCATGTTTTTAACTTAAATTTGCTATGTAAATTAATCTTAATTTCGTTGAAATAGGTATCAAAATGTAGATAATTTAATTTTCTTTCATATGACACCAAACTCATGGTGGTTCGAGGTTTCCTTACAATATTATTTACAAAATACTAATTTGTCGTCAAAGGGCCGCTTTTTGGGGAGGGGCTCCCCTGGCCACACCCACCACTTAGAACATGCCAGACGGTCGATTTGTTATATGGAGCTATGCGATCTTTACATCTGTGGACATGAAAATTGGTTTCCCTTCCAGCTAGGTTGACCCCCCCTGGCTCCCGTACTAACTATCTACTGCCATATACATCTCTCTCTCTCGCTTCATCTCTCCATATCAGATCCTTAAAAGAAAACGTCCAGACCACCTCATTCGTCTCAGTGACGAATTCTTATCTCGTTATTATTATTATCATTTCTTATTAGAAGTGTCGTGGTCTAGTGGATACGTCATTGGACTGTGGATCATTATTGTTCGCGGTTCGAGTCCCACCAAGACACTGATGTCCTTTGGCAAGATAGTAATGTACATTTACATTTGCCAATCTCCATCCAGGTGTAATAAATGGGTACCTGGTAGGAATTTACTCCTTGAATGCGCTTTGAGCATCCCTGGGATGGATACATGCGCAAAACAAATGTAGCTATTATTGTTATCATTGTTGCTATTATTCGTTCTGTTATTATTATTATTATCATCATTATTGTTAATACTAATACTATTATTACTATTGGCATCAGTAGTCTGAAGAGTTACACTGAAAAGATTCATCGATCATTCATGATGTAGGTTGCTGTGATGTAATAACACAATAAAATGAATACAATATATTTTCGACTTGCTCTACATGGTCTGAAAGGTTAGAAAGGATCCATAAGTCGTTAGTTCTGTACTTCTTTCAGACCATCTGCCATAGGCGCCAGAAGTGGGGGGGGGGGCAAAACGCAATTTCGCCCCCCCCCAAAAAAAGCAGTTGCCCTCAAAATAAAATTCAAACGTGGTTTATTTCTAATTCGATACCAGTGATTTACAAATGTTGCTGAAATTACATGATTTTCCGGGATTTCTTCTCATTTTTTTGGTGAAATATACTTTTTTATGCGTTAGTTGGAAAATTACAAATTCCCAAATGTACAGTCAGGCAAAATAATATGCTTATTTAGAAGCCTTCATGTCAGTGGCTGCAGAACGGCGGGGATCGGGGGCTCGAGCCCCTCACTTTTTGAAAAAGAATGTTACAGAGAAAAAAGAAAGAAAATGAGAAAGAAAGAATGAGTCACCTGCCAGTGTCACAAATGGGATATCAAAAATGTGACCGTAATTAAATACCTAAAACCCCTGAGCTTCCCGGGCTCTGCCCCCTGGACTCCACCAAGGGCCATAAGGAGGGCCCCTGGATGCTCATCTGACCGTAATTAAATACCTAAAACCCCTGAGCTTCCGGGGCTCTGCCCCTTGGACCCCACCAAGGGCCCTAATACGGGCCCCTGAATGTACATCTGACCATAACTAAATGCCTTAAACCCCTGAGCTTCAGGGGGTTCAGCCCCCTGGACCCCACGCTAATTAGTGACCTGCCAGTGTCACAAAATAATAAGGTATCTAAATATGCTTATCTAACCGTAATGTAATGCCTAAAACCCCTGAGCTTCCGGGGACTCCGCCCCTTGACCCCCGCCGGGCAAAGCCCCTGGACCCCACGCTAATTTATGCTCCACTCGCTACGCTCTACCCGATCGTTAATACTCCACTTTGAAAATCGTTCCGCGGGGCCTGCATGTATCATGTAAGAGTGGTGGTGATGCAGATTTTTCTGCCCCCAAACGTCTCTGCTTATTACGCCACTGCCCCTGAAAGGTGAGCCCCCTGGAATGTTTGCCCCCCCCAATCCCAAACAACTACCCGGACAACTACCCCTAGGACAAGTATCCTAGGGGGTAGTTGTCCGGGGTAGTTGTCCGGGGGTACTTGTCCTAGGGGGTAGTTGTCTGGAGGTAGTTGTCTGGGGGTAGTTGTCCTAGGGGTAGTTGTCTGGGGGTAGTTGTCCTAGGGGTAGTTGTCTGGGGGTAGTTGTCCGGGGAGTAGTTGTCCTAGGAGGTAGTTGTCATAGGAAGTAGTTGTCTAGAGGTAGTTGTCCTAGGGGTAGTTGTCTGGGGGTAGTTGTCCTAGAGGGTAGTTGTCTGGGGGTAGTTGTCCGGAGGGTAGTTGTCCTAGGGAGTAGTTTTCATAGGAGGTAGTTGTCTGGAGGTAGTTGCCCGGGGGGTAGTTGTCCAGGGGGTAGGTGTCCGGATACGGTGTGGGATCGATGTGTGTGATAGCAGACAGGAGAATAAAAATTAAAAAAACGGACAGAATCTGGACTAGCATAGCGCACACGTACGGCAGTAAAATATCATACGTGGCCGTTTTTTCTACGTGGGAAAATTCTACCTGGGAGTGGTCACATCAGGGAGATCCTGGTCACATCACCTGCGTCCGGTCCACGTAGAAAATGCATCTTTTCGAGGTGTTCACGTGGGCAGTGCGTGGGTACAGTACCATGCGTAACCTAGCCATCCTACCTCTGCATTTGATTGGCTCAATAGGAACCTATACGTCATGCGCTAGTCATCAATATTCATGATACGCACGCACACAGAATATGATGCGATAATATTTATCAAATATGAGATTTCATACAAAAATTACAAGTGCAAAGCTATGTTTACATAAAATAAATGACATTGCGACACAATCGGGAGGCTTGCCGTTAACGAATGACTATACCCAGGTCGTAACTTGTCAATAATCATTGCGACATACTGGTTTAGTCCAGCCGATTTAATTTTGATCCCCACCACACCGTACCAACGCAAATATTCATATATTCAAATATTAATATGCAGCGTAGGATGGCTAGGTAACGGGAAAAAAGACGCGCGTGGGCCACCCGCGGAGGGCCACGTACAACCCCAAAATCTCTACGTGGACCCCTCGTTACGTCTACGGTGGTCGGATTAGACCGTGGCCTTAGACTCCAGAGTAAGACTCTCGTACGGACAATGCTTTATCACATCATTCTTGATACAGGGGAGTAGAAATCGGCTTATGCTAAACACTCGGGTCGCGGCGCGCTGGAAAACACTCGGGTCACGGCTAGCTGGGCCAATGTTTGTTTAATGGTGTCTTTAAATCGGCTTCATAAATATAAGGGGGATTTAAAAAAAATAATTCCATCATGTAATCATTACGATATTCTTTGTTGGTTTCCCCCTATCATCTTATGAATTATTATGCCATTTTTTAAAATCGTTCTTCTACATCTTTAATCCTTTCTCTCCCTTCATTTTCCCTCTTCAATCCTCTTTTCTTCTAGGCCTACAATGTAATTCTTTATTTTCTGCAATTCATCTTCCCCATCTTTATGTTAATTGTTAATTCTTCTGGTGCATTCTGCCACAATTTTCCACTAAGCGTATAATATACTCTGTTTCGGTATTTCTCTCTCTTCTCTTTTCTTCTATAATTTGTTCTTTGTTTCCCACAATTCATCTTCTCTTTCTATATTCCCATTTTTCTACATTTTATTCTATCTCTATTTCCCTTCTATTTTTTCCATTGTGTAATTCTTGATTTTCTCCACTCTTTTCTTTCTATCTTTATCACTGTTAAATCTGGCCAATGAATTCTTTCAATTCATTAAAAAAAAAACAATCGCAACTTCCAAACTATTTTTAAGGTAAATTTCCCCACGCACCCCCATTGAAAAATGGTTAAAAACAGTCGCTAATTTAAGATAAGATTTTTCTAGCGTGTAGGGCCGATCTGAAGACACCATAAAAAAATTGGCCCAGCTAGCCGTGACCCGAGTGTTTTCCAGCGCGCCGCGACCCGGTGATTAGTATAAGCCGTAGAAATCCACTCTTTTTAGGAGTCATAGTAGGAAAATATCTTTATTTTGGAGTTAATTACAGTCCAAATCAGAGTGGAATTTACTCCAAAGTAATAGTTTTAGTTTCTCTATATGAAGTGGAATCTTTGGACTTCCACTTCCACTGATATCAATAAATAACTTATTCTGTCACTTTGTTTTCATTGTCCCCATATACCATTTTATACACGGTTCCATCCTCGCTTCTGACAAGATTTTGACAATCACATTATCTTAAATTCAATGAGAACATTGGCATAGCCACACCGTTGAACATGGGAGGGCACAAATGGACCAGGGGGTGCGTTCTGATTGGTTAAAACTATACGTCCATATTCGATGGCTGTATAGTCGTATAGTTGTCATGAATATGGCACGTTCCGGGACACTCAACCTTGCTTTCCCCGTCACCATAGCGACGGTGAAAACATCACTCTCATCCTATCACTCATAGAAATTACCCATTTGGTAATGTTACAATCAACATAAAATTGCTACAAGTACAAGTTAAAAAAAACCCACATCATCATAGCTTCCTCTTTAAAGAGAAGGTTGAGTTCTGGGGAGAGGTAAAAAATAATTTGTGAACGTTATCATTATTATTATGCAAGTGTGGAAGAACATCAGATAAAAGATGTTCCCTGAAAAGCATAGCTCTTCAAATGCCTTCATATTCTAAATATGACAAGTAACAGCTTTAAAATGTGGGCCTCATTTTTGTGCCACATGTTTGTGTAGTCTCATATACATCTTTCTGTGTACAGTGCTTGTTACTTTTACCAAGACTGGGCCTAATTTCTTATCATTTTGATGATTCCAGAACATTGCAGTACACACTAATACTTATATGCATCATGCTCAACTTTTTCTGATCGATTCCACACCGTTTCTTTCACACTGCAATCGCATGCCCAGAACTCAACTTTATCTTTAATTTTGACGTCTCTGTGACGTGCTCAAACTTTTCAGCAAGATATTTCTTGAGCTATAATGCTTTTCCAAGGTAATGCGCCTTGTTAACTTGTCATGAATATGGCACGTTCCGGGACACTCAACCTTGCTTTCCCGGTCACCATAGCGACGGTGAAAACATCACTCTCATCCTATCACTCATAGAAATTATACCCATTTGGTAGTGTTACAATCAACATAAAATTGCTAAAAGTACAAGTAAAAAAAAACCCACATCATCATAAGCTTCCTCTTTAAAGAGAAGTTTGAGTTCTGGGAAGAGGTGAAAAATAATTTGTGAGCGTTATCATTATAATTATGCAAGTGTGGAAGAACATCAGATAAAACATATTCCCTGAAAAGCATGGCTCTTCAAATGCCTTCATATTCTTAATATGGCATGTAACAGCATATAAATCGGGACGGATTTTTACGCCACATGTTCGTGTAGTCCCATATACATCATGCTGTGTACAGTGCTTGTAACTTTTTGCAAGACTGGGCCTAATTTCTTATTATTCTGATGATTCCAGAACCTTGCAGTACACACCAATACTTATATGCTAGATGATCAACCTTTTCTGATCGATTCCACCCCGTTTCTTTCACACTGCAGTCGCATGACCAGAACGCAACTTTATCTTTAAAGATATAATTACACTCATCACGATTCACTTTATTATTTATACTCGTTATCAAAATGAAAAACGAGAAAAACGTGAAAACACCACGTTCGGATTCACACAATTAACTGAAGTCACCATCTATGTGTACATTGCCCATAATAATGTACGAAGATTAGGTTAGTATTCGAAGGGTGTCTGGGCACAGGAATGGTTACCATGCTCTCTCTCTCTCTCTGTCACTCTCTCTTCAATCTTTTCTTTTTCTTTTTCCTGAGCATCAAGGTGCCCTTATTAACTCTTTTCATATATTCTCTTTAAGTAGTCTATAAACGACGTCTCACCAATCAAGAAAGTAAAGAAAAAACACACTTTCAATCGTCCAACTTCTCATAACAAATCGTCAAACTGCAGTGGAGCTGTTAAAATGTCTTTGGGCAAACTTATCAGAAATAGTTTTTCAATTCATGTGAAAGCGACCCTATGAATTTTTAAGTGTCTTTTGTGTGTGTGTGTGTGTGTGTGTGTGTGTGAGGGAGACGTTTGAACCTTTTGTATTTTGTATCATTGTAAATTGGGGGAGTTTGAAGAGTTTCAAGCTAATGCCAAGTGTGACAACATGACGAACAAATATCAACTACATGACAAAGGAGCATCCAGGATGGAAAAGAGGAAACTATTAAGTCATTTGACAAAATACTTTGTAAAATTTTCCTTCAAATCTACCCCTGATCACACTTTTAAAACAACTTCCAACATTTTCAAATGATATCCCGCCCCCACCCACCCAGAAGAGTATATCATCCGTTTGATTGCATCTCTCCGTCAAGAAAGAGCAAGGGAGCCCTACATCTGCCCCCAAATCTCTCTTAACCATGTTTAAAGCACACTCTGCTCTACGGTGTATTTAAATTGATGGAAAACCACACGAATCTAGGATTTTATGAAGTTCCATTGCATACTATTTGCATTAAAATACGATAAGAAATAATGGATGTTCATTGGCACACCCATTGTAACATGTAACTATATAGTAACGTATTGTTGATATGGCATTAACGCTGTTATAACGACAGACTATTAGTTGTTTTAACGCACCAATCAGATGATTTCATTGCGACTATTCCTCTAGCAGCTCATCTCAAGTCACCTAAGTATCAATATCATTCGCCGCCAAACAAAACAAGACTTATGCACCCGCTGCAGTAATATCAGAATCTATTGGCTTGGATATCATGGATATTGGAGCTCAACAGTTCTTAGAATCCCATTAACCAATGTTTTGTTCTTTTCCGCATAGTATCCGATACGCATTGTTATTCTGCCTTTTTAACTTTGTCCTTTTCTGGATAGTACCACATCGGTTGATCAGAGTGCTATAGGACAAGTTCGATAACTTATTACGAGGTTTTTGTTGTCTTTTCTACCAAACCGGTGAGTAACGATTGACGAAAACAATCGCCCTTTAAAGATGATTAATTCTATCATTATTCCTATGACTATTGGGTGAAGCTTGGATAAATGGTGCTCTCATTCTTGTGCAACAGAAGTTGGGCATTTCCTTGGACATCACATTATCCAGGTATAAAATTGCCAAAATCTGGTTAGTTTCATGAGTACACTCACGTTCGGCACTTTTTTTTTAAACCAAAGATTTCACAAAATGTGAACGATTTGAATACAATTGCAAAAACGGATTAAGAATAAATCATAAAGTTTAACAGAAATCTGAACTTGTATGATAAAATGACGATAATAATTGTTATCATCACTATCTTTCTTTTTTTAGCACAGAGTATGGAACAGAAGTATGTTTTGAAATGTACATACGGCATCGTAATCTGCCTGTCCATTGGTAAATATAGTTTTGTATGCATTAAATAGAGAATTTTGTCATTCCTCTTCAGAAAGTGAAACGTTCATGCTTACAGTCATGATCACACATGTTACTGGCGAAATGGCATCAACATTTAATACATAAAGATTGAACTTCATTTTCTCTTTCATACGCTTACCTCCTGTGCTTAGTTTTATACTTTGCCTTCGAGACCATATCGTCTTCGTAAAAAAACAAAACACGGTAACCTGCTTATAATCCACACATACATTATATTTGTTATCCTTTCTTCCCAATTCCTCCTCTCTCATCCCTCCCCCCTTATACCTGATATCCTCCCCATAACTTTCTGTAGCACTCCTATTCCACTTAATTATCATGTCTAACGTCACAAGTGTGTTACTATAAATTGGGATGGGGTTGTAAAGATATCTTAAAAATGTCATATTCCCCTCTCCTTCCCTCTGCCTCAATCTTTCATAACTATCTTCTGGCTTCCTTCATCTTCTTATCTATTCACCTATCTCTTTAAAAGTGTTCCTTATTTGCTCTGTAATAGAAGATCAAGATAATGCCTTTTCTTATGATAATTATTGGTTGATTATTGAATTGAATTTATTCACCACTTTCATAAAAACATGCAAAGTCAAAGAATACAATAACATATTTCTTACAAACATAGATATGCCCCCAAAATGGAAAATACACTAAGAGCAAATTATACTATTCTGAATGATCAGTTTCATGCCTGTTCCGGAATATATATCTTCCCTAAAGTTAAATCTCTAATATAAGGTGAAGAAATTGGTGCTTCGTGCCATGTGGCAGTTGGTCTCGAACATCAGATCTTAATATAGTCATGTTAGTAGATAAAATGAAATACATGTAGTAAACAAAATCTCATGAGAAAAGTGATCGGAAGAGAATACACGAAAGGTTATGACCTAACGGAAAACTGATACCGAATCTATACGAATTAGGTCATCACAGGGTAATATCTACCTCTCAAAGAGAAAAGAAACCTATGTAACCATGGTAACTACTCTCCTTGTATATCTTTCCCACAGCCCTACCCGTGTCGTCGGATGCAAGCATGAATGAGACAAAGACTTGTTGTACGGACAGTTTCAGCCTGTATTACATTTTACCAACGTTCTTTGAGTGTCAGAAGAAAGGACATCCCAATGGCAGTATGGTACAAACCATTGCAATGTTTACCCCAAATTCATTCGAAGAAGGCGGTTGCCCCAGAAGGGAGAGTAAACTTGGTGTTCCTCCTGGACGTCGAGTCTGCAGATTCCCGGGTGATTGTTTTCCTCTGTGGTTTTCTCTAAAATCCTTTGCAGAACTTTTCTACTTTTGTTTGGACTTTAAGAAAAACAATTATTGCACCTAGGAATACATTAGTAACGTTTATAACTATTTTTTGTCTTATTCAAGAAGCCCGGGGTAATTCTAATTTCAGGGATGCTGTTTTTATTTATTTAATTTCATTTTCATTGAATATTGAATTGAATATTGCGACATGAATCCATGTGAAAACGGCTGGTGTGAGAAGACTATGACCGGATATAGATGTCACTGCTCTATCGGATTTCGAGGAAAACAATGTCAGGAACGTAAGAACAAGGATAAAAATCGTAATTCATATCTTTAGGGTATTATGAATCCATCCAGCACAATGCAGTTACCATTGGAGACAAGTATAGTTTACTTTTCGTCATCATTTCTTTTGGCACTCGCGCACTTTATGACAAAACTACGATTGGATTTTTGAATGAAATGAACTTCGGATTAGATTTGGAACTTCACAAATATAAATTGACCGATCTCGTAATGCTATAGAGACTCGAATATAGGAAACATCAACCATCTCGTAACTGAACCGGCCGCGGGTGGTCGTCGGTCTTAAGGGTATGAGGTTGCAAGGTGAAATGTTTGGAAATTTAAATCAAGATTATTTTCTTCCTCCCCACTTTACTGTTAATTTCATTCATTAATTCACCAATGTCGTCAATACTGGTAAAAAGGAAAGCATGTTTTGCAATAAGGCATTTTCACCTACTTTTTTCATGATATTACGTAAAGCAAGATACTTGATCTTATGGGCACGCTCTTTTAACACTTTAATTTTAGAAAGATGGAGAGATGTTCGGATCGATACAAGCGAAATAACAATGAAATTGATGATTCATCAACTCAATCGTTCGATAGAAGGTTTAAATGAAATGCTCATTTACATTTGAGTCAGTTTGTCTGAGCCCCTGATGGTTTGACTGGATAACATACCATAATACACAAACCTACGTTCTTATTATATGTCTTGATATCACAGTCGATACCACCCCTCCAGTGGTACAATCCTGCCCTTCTAACCAGACATTCTCAGTTCTCACAACCACCACACCAATCACGTGGACACCACCAACAGCCAGTGATGCGTCTGGAATTGCATCCATCGTCGCCAACTATGAACCTGGAGTTAATGTCTCCGTGAATAGCCCCATCGACGTCATTTACACTGTGACCGACAACAGTGGCCTTGTAAACAAAAACTGTTCTTTCAACATCACCCTCGTATCTGTAGGTATGTCATGTGTGATTTTTGTTTTGATATGACTGCAAAGATATATGTGTCCTTTGCTCATACAATTGAGTAAAAACGTGGTTGATGCTATACTTTAATAGCCATCTGTCACTGTTTCACACAATTCAATGAGGATTCGAGGTGACGCCTTCGTAGAAAGAATATTTTAACATGTACGATAGCAACTAATTTCGAAAAATCAACATAAGGCATTTCCAATTGCCTTGTGCGCCACCTATTGAAATGTGCAAACATGACAATGACGTATTACGTAATCGAAACATAACTCACAAGGGATGTACAATATGAAATTGAAATTGCGCTTGAGTTGATTATTTTCGAAAATAGTTGCGTTGATGTTTTCTGGTGTCATGTCATTAAATCGAAGCCTTTGTGACCCATGAACACCGACTATCGCCACCTTAAGGATTAGAGTTTTCTCCTCAACTCGTTATTTTATAACTTGATTTTGTATTGGACATGGTCGCAGGCTAAATAAAGGCCTAAGCGGTTTTAACATTCTAGTGCAGAATTTTAAAAAAAAAAATCGATTTCCTGTCGTAAATTGCAAATTAGAACATTAAAAACTAAATCTATAACTGCTTGTTTCTTACCTTCTTACTTTCCAACGAATGTGATTCCGTACCTCGGTATAAAGATACATTTTGATAGCATTACTTCACATTTACATTTTATCGGAGCTGAAGGTATGAATGATATGCAAATACTAATATACCACTACAAGGTATCGCAAGACAAACAAAAATATGGCCCTGTAAAATATAGACAAGTGGCCTACCTAAACAGATTCTGGTGCACATTTATCTTCCTAAAAGAAAATAATTTAAGTGACCATTTAGACTAATAGTCTATACAGAAAACACAATAAAAGTTCTGACTATATATTCAATTGACTATCCTCAAAGACATCTCCTTCCTCTCGAAATAATTTCTATCGAAATACCAATCGATCTCAACGAAAGCTTTCAATGTTCTCGGGGTCTTCAGAGACAGAGTGGGAATGCACGTCCTCGAAATGCTACCGATTTGATGCAAAAAAGCGGAGTTGGCAGGACGCTCACGACTTCTGCCCGACCCTTGAACCGATAACCACGGCGGCAGGAGACAGGACACCATCTCTCCTATTTGCAGATGCCGAAGAAATGCCCCAGCTTGCCCCCATATTAATGAAAAAAAAAAAAATTTTCATATGGATCAACTGCAATGATATGGAAACCGAAGGGCTGTTCATGTGCGACGTGGATGGCACGGGAGCTGTGCAGATTAATACAACCAGTAAGTTCAATCTCGACATTTCAGCACAGTAATGCTAGACGTAATAATGCCCAATGTAATTCCAACCTTTGAAATTACATTGGTCGTAATTACGTTTAGCATTACTGTGAAACAATCCATTACATTAGCTACATCGTAACATTTGTTTGCTGATTCAACACGTTGGTCTTTGGATTCACATCACTGTACGTGATATATTGTTAAGTGTTATTTTGAACTGGAATTTCTATTATTATCAATAAATGAAACGGAGGGGTGCCTTCGTTAATTCATGGTACTTTTGATATTCTAAAGATAATACACCTCTGCTCTACAAACCGAAAGCCATCAGAAACACCCATCCATAGAACAACTGAAAACGTATCTGTTTATCTAAAGTTTACTGTCTTTACCTATGAATTAACTGCATAACTATTTTCATGTAACTTGCATTACATTGCATTGCATACCCAAGTTGTCGTACATTGATTGATTGTTTCGAATAACTATATAAATTCATGTATAAATTCATGAATATTATTACATGTATTATCATTATTAGCGGCATTATTATGACCATCATAGACATGTACTGCATGGGAGTGGAACGCATCATACTATAATAAATTATTTTTCTCCTTTTAGATTGGGGAAGCGGTGAGCCAGCCGGCAACGGAAATGAAAACTGTGTAACACTTGGTTTTCTAAATAGATGGTATGATAATCCCTGTAATGAGCAGTACCGCTCCATCTGCCAGATCGTCTTATAAAAGACTGGGAATTTTCCGGTCGCAAGGAATATTCGGGCAAATAATACATTGATTGAACCAGACTGGAATAACGAGTACAAGAGATGGTGAAAGGCATGTAAAGTATATACAAACATCAAATTTGTATTAAAGATCTATTTTTTCTTTATTTTTATTCCTTTTTTTTCTCTCGAATTCATCATTATCATTGGTTCTTGCATTTAAACGTTTTTTCAGTCTAAATTTACATTAGAATCTATTGTGCTTCACTCTGATTTTCAAATGATATATTAATATATTCTTCGTTTCAACTCTCTGGGTTAGCGGGATGGTTGGTTGTTATTTAAAAAAAAGATAATATCTACCTTACGTAATCTGTATAAAATAGTACTTTTTAATTGTCATTAATACATATGTTATTTTGTTACATCGAAGAAGTTAAAATTCATCACATATTCAATAGGCACTATATAAGTAAAATGCTCTAAAGTAGATCATGTCAAAATGTATATGGAAAATGATTATAAATTGATTGATTCATACTACATGTTTCTAGTAATTTTACTAATTAAAACAAAAATTAATTAATAATCACTATTCACGTTTATTACGTTAATATAAGAATGTTTTAATGATTCATTTCTTCCTCAAAATATCATATTTTCACCATATTTAAGTAATATGAAATTCATTTTCCACAATATATTTTTTGGGAAAAAATGTCGATGCCTATACGGCAGTTTTTTTTTGTCTCACATTTTTGTATTTCCTTTCTCGAATATTGAAATATATGTACACACTCAAAAGTGAGAATTTTGTTTTCTTCCTGTAATCGTAAAAGTTTCATGGATTATTACCAAACATAAAACATTTGTAATTTAGCTCGTAATAAAGTTTTATGTGATGTAATATAAGTTCCAGCTCGATTATGTATTGCATGGAAATAGTTACCTCTATTTTTTAGATAGCTTTTGCACATACAAGTTGTGATTGGTCCACAGCTCGTCACGTTATATTGATTGTATATTGAATATGGTAATTAGCATATTACACTCCCGGTCATTTTAGATGTTATATTGACCACTTGGTCAAATGAGTATATTTTTGCGTCATGCCGTATCCAAGCAACCCTGCGCGCACTATAGCACGTACCCATTTACCGTGACACTTCATGATGACACCATGGTTTACACACGAACGCGCTCGCAGAGTCACCTAGACCACAACCTGGACCGTTTCCGTGTCGCGCGCACAATCAGCTGAGAAAATAACACATCCTCAACGCTGAACCGGTGACAGTAGTCCTTGCCTTTCTACTTTCTACTTCAATGATTTTCATGATATATAGCCAATATAACACTATATGAGACAGCCGTGTTGCCATTTTCATGATATATAGCCAATATAGCAGTATGAGACATCCGTGTTGTCAATTTCAAGATATAAAGCCCATATAACAATATGAGATAGCAGTGTGGTCAATTTTTAATTACATAACAATATAAATCAGCTGTGTTGTTATTGTGACGTAACCGGGCTCTGCCGGGGTAGCGTTCTGCCTTTGCAGTCTCTCAAAACCCGGTACATGCTCTCGACAATCAATCATCAGCTATCTCTCAGTGGGCTCTCACAAAAGTATATCGTGTAAGAATAACGTGGACTAGCTCTCATTCACTCACTCCCGCAACCACTGAATGTTTGACAGGACTAAAGAAATAACACTTACAGAGCATTTGCAGTTCAAGTAACTTTATATCGGATCTCGTATCTGTCCCAACGACAGCTCAACATTTACTCCTGTCGCAACGACAGCTCAATGCTGCCGGAGTCAGACTCACTCACATCTTCATGATGTGCGCGTATTTATATCACAATTAATGATAACGCCCTCTACGTCTTACTAAATTAACAGACTATTATCATATTAACATACAGCCAATAATAATATTTATTTATATTCGTACATGTACATGCAACTTGGAAAAGGCCTCTGTAAAAGACATTTTTCATTGATAGATGAAGATCAAAGCTAAATATATTCACCCCTAATTCCACTATGTTGGCTATCTTGTGTATATAGTATCTTTAAAATTATGTGAATCTAAATTTACTCAAAACAACTGGCTCGTGCGTCTATAGCTGCTTATGCACACAGTTAAGTTGCACACATGTACGTACGTAGGCCTACTTCGATTCGGGGGTAGTGAGCACTAATTATTATTTTTTTGCTCCCGAAAATTTGAAAAACGCGCCGCGGCCGAAAATTCGCTCGGTGGGGTGGGGAGGGGGTAGTGAGCACTAATTTTTGGGGGGCCGGGGGGCACGTGCCGCCTGTGCCCCCTGGATCCGCCAATGTATACATTTTTGGTCGCAAAGAAGTTATATTTCCCAAAAGGGAGTTATATTTCCCGTAGTGATCATAAATTCCCTCAGCGCTGCGCGCTTCGGAAAAAGTATCCCCCTCGGGTAAATATAACTCCCGACAGCGTTCCAAAAATGATATATTATATTATTATCTATATCAGGCTTCCAAGGGGTACAATAAATCAGTGTATTCAATATCTTTAGCGCAGTACCCGGATGACCGACCAATATTGTTTTCGTATTGCTCAGTCATCCGGGAACTTCAACAATATTAGACGCGCGCAAGGCAGGGTACGCTCATTTTGCGCTTTTTTTTAAACAATGGATTATGTAAATGAGGGTTTAAACCATGGGTTAAGTTAAACCTCCTTTGTGAGTTCGGGCCAAAGCCATATTTACCGAGGTAAGTCAACATTTTGTTATTTCGCTAGTCAGATTAATAATAGATAATAATAATAATATTGTATGGCCTTGTTTTCGTGTGATACAAGAAAATATTGCTCTCGCTAAGACAATATTAGACTCGTCTTTGACTCGTCAAATATTGTCATAGCTTGAGCAATATATTCTTGTATCACACTCGAAGCCATCCAATATTATATAAATATTCAATACCATTTAATTTTCGATGACATAACACCCATTTCATTTTCCAAGTGTCAATTCGTACGAAAGTGTATTATCTTATGATATATATAATTATATAGGCCTATAATATATATATTTGTAGCGTTTCCTACGTTATGCGCCTGGTTACCTTGCAGGTGCTTCTCATAGATTATTTTCAGTAAAGTGCATTTTCTTTACTTTAAAGGTACTATGTCCCATTTGCAGGCCCAAAAAATGAAAAGGTTAAATTCCAACAGCATTTGAAAGACAATACTAATTTAGAACTTCCCTAAAAAAAAGGGGGCTTAAAAATGTCTTTAAGTGGGAAAATAACGACTATTAGTTGTCGAATCGACTTAGGAGCTATAGAGCCAGTAAGTAATAGTCTGATTTTTCAGACCATTGTACCGAATGGTCGTACGTTTTATGCTGCGCAAAGATTCAATCAGTTTAATTTTGGCCATTACAAGAAGTGGGTTATTGATGTAGACAAATGCTCATGTACCCTTTACAGCTCATTTTATGTATGTTATTACCAAAGATGAAAAAAGCCAGTCAGTCACTCAATAGTGTCTGACAGTGAAGTCTAGCAAGTAAACGGGTTTCCTTGCATAATTTGAATATTAGGACACTGCTAACGTTTAAATTTCACAGATAGGACATACATGACATATTCATAATTCCTGCAAAGTTCTACAGAATTTGATGTTGGCTGCAAAAGGGACATAGTATCTTTAAGAGAAGGTTGAGTTCTGGGGAGAGGTGAAAAATAATTTGTGAGCGTTATCATTGTTATTAAGAACATCAGAGAAAAAAAGCATAGCTCTTCAAATGCCTTCATATTCTAAATATGACAAGTAACAGTAACAGTCCCATATACATCTTTCTGCGTACAGTGCTTGTTACTTTTACCAAGAATGGCCCTAATTTCTTATCATTTTGATGATTCCAAAACCTTGTCGTACACACCAATACTTATCTGCAACATGATCAACTTTTTCTGATCGATTCCACACCGTTTCTTTCACAATGCAATCGCATGACCAGAACTCAACTTTATCTTTAATTGCGACGTCTCTGTGACGTGCTCAAACTTTTCCCCAAGATATTTCTTGAGCTAAAATGGGTTTCCAAGTTAATGCGCCTTATTTACTTTCTTGTAAAGTGTAAAATATTTGTGCATTTCCTTGGAAAACGCTAAAGGATCTTTATTGTTAGTATTTGTCATAATATCTTGATAAAGACGTAAAAATTCGTGACCTAATAAAAACTGTAGGATTTTAAGCATGAACTTCTCTTCTTCATCATTTTTTGCGTCATCGTATGCCAACACGGGGACTTGATATTTATTCATCTTTTATTTATTACAATTGATAAAACAGTGGAGGGTAGTCCGATTCAGTTAAAAGAAACTGCTTTCCAACGGAGCCCTCCACATGATACAAACAGAAACATAAAACATAAAAACAAAACATGAATTAAAACATCAATACAATTCAATGTATAAAAACATTTATACATTTGAAAAAACTATAAATGGAGCGCACGTGGGGTGCACGGCAAGACCCCCAGTAGCCAGATTGTCGTTTTTTAATATATATTTCTAAAGCATGTTTCTTGAAATTGTTTAGTGACTTGCAATTTTGGACGGACAATGGCAATTTATTAAAATTTCACCGGAAATTCTTTATTTAATAAAGAATTTCCGGTGAATGAAAAGGATCGTTTTTTGTATTCTGTTTTAGGGTATGGTATTTGTAGACGGTTTTAGGTGGTATGGCGAGTATTATAAACAATGGGTCGCATAACAGACAATGGTTTCAAGTATTTTGGTGCAAAATCATTCCAAATCTTATAGACTAAAAGACATTTTTGATATTCTTTGTTCAACAGATTGCCAATTGAGGGTAATTAATAAAGAACATTGTGAAGTTGAATAATCTGTGTTCAAAACCAAACGAGCATATCTATTCTGTATTTTCTGCCGAGTTCTATTAGTTTTCGAACAATTTCCCCATACCGTACGACAATAATCTATATATGATAATATCAATGCAAAATATAACTGTTTCAATTGTTTGTTTTTGGTCAAATGTTTGATTCTTCTACTACAAGCGATAGAACGTGATATTTTATTAGAGATATACTGAATATGTAATGTCCAATTTAATTGAGAGTCGAGAATTATTCCACGGTATTTATTATTGTCGACATGCTCTAAAGATGCATTTTCAAATTGAATGTCATTTTCCATTTGTTTTTAGGTTTATTACCAAAAGTCATAATCTTAGTCTTTTGTGGATGTAAATACATACGATTAAGTCTGAGCCATTTTGTAATTAAATCCAGATCGGACTGTAAATTTGCCTGAATATTAATCATATCATTATCGCAATTAAATAGAGCAGTGTCATCTGCATATTAAAGGTACTATGTCCCATTTGCAGGCCAAAAAATGAAAAGGTTAAATT
Organism: Mesocentrotus franciscanus; assembly: GCA_037976565.1. Classification (NCBI taxonomy): domain Eukaryota; kingdom Metazoa; phylum Echinodermata; class Echinoidea; order Camarodonta; family Strongylocentrotidae; genus Mesocentrotus; species Mesocentrotus franciscanus. The sequence goes on from CP137672.1 coordinate 26,668,686, forward strand.
CCAACGGCATTTGAGAGACAATACTAATTTAGAACTTCCCTAAAAGGGGACTTGAAAATGTCTTTAAAGGCCAGGTTCATTGAAATTTGGAAAAAAAGGCAAATCACACCTCTACAGATTGCTGAGAACATTAACAAAATGACTAAAGTACTTTTAAAGCCCTCACTATTGTGAGGAATAAATTAATTGCAATTTTGATACCCTTTCCAAAACCCACTCACAAAGTGAAATGACGGCGTTATTTACATGCGATAAAATGACGTCACATTATGAACAACCTGCAATCACACATTCGGGACAATGTTGGATACCCATTGCAATTTTTAGATATGGGTTAACGTTGTTTGTATATTTACCGCCAGTTGTGATATTTCCTTTATTTTAGGCACTTTGAATGAGATACACTGAATAAATAATACTTTCTACAAATGTGTATTCGATTTTTATGTTATTTACCGTCACATTTGACCATAAAAATCGGGAAAATAATCACATATTCTGAGGGCAGCTCAGCGTGTATGTGTCGGATCTGGGAGTGCCCAAGACATTTTGCATGCTGAACTCTTCTGGGGCAAAATATGCGACAAGTTTACATATAATTGTCCAAATATTCATTACGAAAATGTCTGATTAGGCCGATTAGTTTAGATTTTTGATAGATAAATGGGGAAAGTGGAAGTCGAGAGAAGACTTAGATCAGTCCGGTTCGCGATTCACAGCTAGCTCGATCAAGCGCCGGGCCGGCTGGCCTGGCTGTGATATGCGGGCTCATGTAGATACGCAGCGACTGCGGCTGCCCCGACAGCTTGTGCTTGTCCATCGACTTCGGCAAAATCTTCCAGATCTTCTTCTAGGTCTAGATCTCCCAAATCTCCATTGTCGTTGTCGTTGTCCGAGGTACTTCCTTCTTCTATCTCCTCAAAACTCAAATCAAGTATGTTTTCGTCCATATCGATATTTTCAGGGTGACTTTGATGAAGGTAAACAACGTTGGGTAAGAATGGGTACGGTCCTCAAGAGTCAATACATGTGAATTGCACGCAAACTGCATCGCGCACCGATCAGCTGAGCGGCCCATTGTATTAATTGTTCATTGTGCTACGTCACTCAAAAATCACCTGACTTACGATGTTTTCGGGGTCTCGAGTGGGGTGATATTTCGTCAAGTTTAATCAACTTTTATAATTTTCGCACGAATTTACAAGTTACACAAATGTGATAGTTTTACTCAGTGTAATGTTCTGATTACAATGATACCAAATTCAGTCGATTTCAAAATCAATGAACCTGGCCTTTAAGTGGGAAAATAACGACTTTCAGTTGTCGAATCGACTTAGGAGCTATAGAGCCAGTAAGTAATAGTCTGATTTTTCAGACCATTGTACCGAATGGTCGTACGTTTTATGCTGTGCAAAGATTCAATCAGTTTAATTTTGGCCATTACAAGAAGTGGGTTATTGATGTAGACAAATGCTCATGTACCCTTATTGCTCATTTTATGTATTTCATTACCAAAGATGAAAAAAGCCAGTCAGTCACTCAATAGTGTCTGACAGTGAAGTCTAGCAAGTAAACGGGTTTCCTTGCATAATTTGAATATTAGGACACTGCTAACGTTTAAATTTTACAGATAGGACATACATGACATATTCGTAATTCCTGCAAAGTTCTACAGAATTTGATGTTGGCTGCAAAAGGGACATAGTATCTTTAACATATTTTGTTTTATTACGTAACGGTAAATTACCTTTATCATCATAAACAAAAAATCAGGGGCCCAAGTATGGACCCCTGAGGGACTCTCGTCTTGACATTTAAAAATGAACTTATTGCTCCTGAAATTGAGACACATTGTTGCGTTTCGTTCAAATACATTTTAAACCATTGTAACTCAGAGTCTTTTATACCATAATAATTCATTTTATCGAGGATTGAATCAATTGGAATGACATCAAACGCTTTTTGTAGGTCTAAAAACAGACCCCCGGTGACTTTACCAGTGTTCATATTATCTAAAAGAAAATCGGCTATTTCTGTCAAACAGGTTGATGTCGAGTGAAGAGGTCTGAACCCAGACTGGCGATCACATAATAGATCATTGTTATTTAAATAAGCATAAAGCTGTTGATGTACTGCCTTTTCTAATATTTTAGAGACTGTCGGTGAAAGCGAAATAGGTCTAAAATTTTGTGGTTTAAAAGTACCACCTTTATGGATTGGTGTTATCTTTGCTTTTTTTAATTCTTGTGGTATTTGACCTGTTTCGAGTGATTTATTAAAAAAAATTTGTAAGAGACTTAGCAATAATAAGAAGCAGACTTCTTCAATAATTTCAGATGCAGTCCATCAACGCCACATGCTTTTTTAACATCAAGATGCTGTAATTCCTTAAGTACAAACTATTCTTTTATTTCTTCGAAAACAAAACTCTTATCTGTCATAAACAATGTATTCATGCTATTTACATTATTTACCAAAATTTGAGTACCCTGTGCTAGATTCTGTGCAAATTCATTAAAAGCTTTATTCAAGATTTTAGCAATAATATTTTTGTCTGTAATGAATTCATCATTTTAACTTTTTTTCATGTCACTAATATCCTTTTTACTTGGCAATAAGTTTTTTAGTATGCGCCAGTTTTGACCAACATCGTTTCCGCTTTTTTCCAATTCCTTCTGTTAAAACTGTTTCTTTAGTCTTTTGTTCAGATTATATGCCTTGTTACCAAAATGCTTGAATTTTTCCCAATATTGAGACTCATTTGTTTTATAAGATTTTTTATGAAAATTAATATCGGATATTTATACACACACACATGCTAAAACACACACATGACATATATATATATATATGAATTTATATATTTTCTAATATATATATATATATATATATATATCTTTATATATATATATAATTATATATTAGAAATATATCAATTCACAACGCTAGATGGAATACACAAGAAGCATGGATTCAACTTTACAAGCGCTTTCGATTTATTATCATCGGTGAAGTGAGCGTTTCATGGTTTTGCATGGGTGTATATAACAGTACAAAAGTTTGTATTTACTCAAAAGAATTCGTCCATTTATATCACAACAGACAGCATTGGTATTTTATAAGAGCCTAATTCAAATCAAATTTGACTATTGTGATGTAATCTGGGGAAACTTAGGAAAATTACTTAATGGCCATCTACAAAGACTTCAAAATAGAGCTCTTCGCTGTGTATTAGATGTTGATTGGATGTATCCGTCTGAACTATCATTTACAACATTAGATGTCAAAAGACTTGAGGATAGGCGAAATACACCGTGACGCACTTTACATATAATGTACAAAATTGCACATGATATGCTACCAGAGAGTACATATAATCAATTTTTATTTAATAACAGTAATTATGTTTTAAGACAGTCATATTTTAAAATCAAACTTACCACCGTTTAAAACTGACTTTAAAAAGAGAAGTCTGCAATACAGAGGGGCAAAACGATGGAATGAGTTACCTAACGATGTAAAAGCTTTGAGCTTTTACAGTTTCAAATTGGACAGTAGAGTGAGATAGTATTGTATTGGCTCCTTTTAGGCAAAACCCCAATTTGGGGGGTTTTGAGACATGGCGTGTTGTAAAAGGTTTGATGGTCTCAACGTGTTTGGGGGACCTCCCTGCACAATTTCTAGGTGGACAACCTTTGCAATATGCTACTGGAAAAAAATGGCGGCCATTTTTCAAAATGGCCGCCATGTATAACTACTGTTGTACAATTCTGGGGATTACTTTTTAACAGCACCTCATTTTACCATGTGTAAGGTGTCATATGAAAGACAATTAAATTTCCTACAAGATGATACCTCATTCAATAGGTTTTGGGATAATTTGCATAACAATTTTGAGCCAAAATTTTGATTTTTTACCATTTTTTTCAAAAATATGAATTGCGCCAAAATACATATTTCTCCATATTTATTTGATTATGATGCTAATTGACTTGAAACTTGCTAAAAAACTGTTCAGCATCCTGGTTAATATCATACCCAAATTTCAAGTCTAATACTTTTGTAACTAAAAAGTTATAGCGCTCTAAAGTTGACACTTTGTTATGAGCCAAAATGGCAAATTTGGTTGCTAAGGGCTATCTTCTCCTTAGCAACAGTAACATAGTGGTGTGAAATATAGAATATATCACGAGAAATTGCTATCACCAAGCAGATGATTACTTTGGTAGGAAGTATGATGTCAAATGATACATTTTCATCATATTTTAATGATAAATATTGCTTTGTTCCCGTTGCTATGGTAATAATATGCCTAGCAACCGATATGTAATGTGTCAAATTAGGATATGGGTCAAATAATACGTAAAATCAGACCTGTTCCAAGTGACAGACATAATTTGTCGTCTTAAACATGTTCAAAGTGCATGGTGTAGTTCAGAACTTTCACCCTACCCCCTCCCTCCACTGAAATGCCCCCCATCAAAAGTAATTTTGGGGTGGGGGTAGTATGTTGTGTAAGACATGATGTGTGTTTAGACATGATGCAAGCTATCTGTCAAGTAAAAATAAGTTCTGGATCCAGGTGATAGTCATGAATTTCAGTCTGAATCATGAAGACAATGGATGTAGGGGTTCAGAATGTGCACCCTTTACCCCTTCTGTGACCCCCCCTCCTAGAACAAAAATTAGAGCAAGTAGTGGGCAACTATATTAATAAGGCAAGATGCAAACGAAAAAGAGATCACATAATCTTCACACCGCATTTTTAATCTGGATTTTGATCTTGATCCAGGTGACAGTCATGATTTTTAGTCTGAATCTTGAAGATAATGGGTGGTAGGGTTCAAAATTTTCACCCCTTCTGTGACCCTCCCGCTCTCCTAAAACAAAATTAGAGCAATTAGTGCAAAGCTATATTAATAAAGTAAGTTGTAAACAAAAAAGATTTTAAATAATCTTCACACAGCATTTGTAATCTCTTGGTAGACTTAAGTAAAATTATCTGTAAGTGGTTTATACTTCTTGCCGCCCCGCCCCCCTCCATAATTGTCATCTCAAACCTTTGGCATAATCCAATAGCTACGAAGCTATTAGTAAAAAAGAAAAAAAAATGGCGATACTGGTCGGTTTGGTACAAAACTTGTACGCCTGTTATATTTGTTTAGCTAGATTGAAAGACATTGATGAAAGTCATTAGAACCTGCAATTCAAATGCCACTACCGTTTCTGTGACATGCCAATCCCCCATGATCCCCCCAATACGTATACATACTCTCAAAATTAATGAGAGATACTGATGCAAAGCATCATTTATTTCAAAAGTACAATAAATTTTAAAAATAGATCATGAAGAATAAAATGATACAGGGAAAAGTTTGACATTACCCGCTATTCCCCTTTAAATTTCGAAATAAATTCAGACAAATAAATCATAAATCAAGATCTAATCTACAGTTTTGTGACAGGAACCGATTTTCAAGACAGAATAAATGAGACTTATATTAAAATGTCTGGATTGTTAAGGGCAAGCATATATGCATGTATGCCAACACCATATCCTTTTTGCTTCTTTTCCCTCTTTCTCTAAAGTTTGACAAAAGTCGATTTCTATAAGTATTTATCTTTCTTTGTCATGATTGATTGATTTGTTGAGGGACAAGAAACCAGTTAAAATCATTAGTGAAATAACATGAGATATGGATTCATAAGACAGACAGGGTCTAAACGATTTCAGAGATTTGTAATAATCAGGGGCTAAAGGGGAAAGGGGCCCATGTGCAGTTTTTAAAAATCAAAATCAAATGAGGAAATAGCCAGGAGGCTTAGCAGAGATGTCATTTAGTTTCGACTAATTTTGTGAGGTTACAATTTGGTATGTAATGATATAACATAACATACACATCCTTTATTAATAACTTAAAGTTCTTGAGTATTCCTTTTGATTTGTTGAAATTGAACCTTTATGATCATTTATAATGATGTTGCATTCAGTCGGCTTTTGGATGAGCTGGAAGCTCTTCTCATTTTTGACCTGCTATAATTATTGCTAGTTGAATCACTTCGTTACAGGTACCAAGAAAATTGTTAAAGAACTTGGTGTATATATGACAGATGAATACCAGACGACTATACACTAAAACGGGAGTTCCAGAGTATTTCAGTCCTAGATCAGAGACGCGGTTCAAGATTTATATGTGATTATGCACCGATTGCATCCACAGCACCAATGATGTCCTGGAGTAGCTGGAGCGCCTTATGGAGGAGATAATATCAAACTCCACACACTCTTACAAGAACCAAAGATTTGTGCAAACACATTGTGAAAAATCGAAGAGGGAAATCAATGAGAAAATTTCAACTGGGATCTCCCTCACAACTGCCTACGACAAGCTGCTGAATGGCCCGATACCACAATAAAGTGAAGGTGGAACCATGGAAGAGACATTGTAGACCAAGTAGCAGCAGAGGATGCTATCATCTAGTATCTGCAATTGATGTATTTCATTTTAAAGAAGAAAAAGAGGGTCGGGTACAAATTCTGAACCCAAACCGTCCAGTATCTCCCAATTTGGTATTGCGCTTAAATCACATCTATCTTTTGAATTCTGGGCCCCGTCTTAGTTGTGATATATCCAACTAAAGAGCCTAATACTCCTTGTCCAAACCAACGTTATCTTGAATATCTTGAATATCTTGAAATCAATTCACAACTCTGTATGAACAGTGGCGCCTAGAGTAATCAATGTAACTGCGTCCCCACCCCCATAATTGCCCAGACTTATCTACGTAACGGCACAAGCAAGCGAGTAAGGCGACCAGCTTAGGAATTTTGCAAGAGAGCAAAGCGATCGAGTTGTAGGTCCTATGTATAGTTGCGTATTTTAATCATAGATAAGTGGTTTTCTATTCATCTCTACTTAAATGGTGAAAAAAATTAACGAACACGACGGTCAAGGAATATAGCAAGGTATCCCAAAAATAAGATTTTTTCAAGAGTTGAAGTTTTCTTCAAAGGTTGAAAGATGAATTTCTTTTTAGAAAGTTGAATCCCATTGTAAAAATTCAGTTATTTAGGGTGCAATATCTCACAAGAAGCTGGTGAAACTTATAAGAGGCGGCAAAGCAATGGGATTTACATTTCGGTGTTAAATTTGGAGCCATCTAAAAAATGCTAATTATAAACTATATCTATATTTGTGTGCAAAATTAGGAGATCCCGTGCAACCTACTTATGCGAGCCGCGACCTAGCTTTAAAGTGACTCGGTAACATTGTTGAAGGTTGATGAAAAAACTGCGTAATTTTTGTAAAAAATGTTACTTAATATATTCCTACTACTGTACTAACCCTCTAACATGCAAAAAATCCTGGAAAAATTCTCAAACCCCCAAAATATCTATGGTTTTCTTTGAAGGCGTCACTGTGCAACACCCTCAAACAGTAAATTCTCCTAACAGTTTTTCCATGAAAATAAGACATAAAACAGGCTTTTAAAAATCTGTCAGCACTTAAATGTCTGGAATGGTATATTGAGCCAATTCATTGCTTTGTGACGATTTTCGTTCACCTAAAATGTAATTAAATTGTAATAATATAGTTGGGAGAATTAAGGAATCGATCAAATCAGTTTTCCCCAATTTGTATCATTAATAATGGTCTGTTTTCACTCAAACTTTCAGATTATCTTTAATTGAACATCTAGCATTTAAGTCACTACCTTAGCACCATTTTCTCTCATCTGAACAATGTTACCAAGTCCCTTTAACAAAATTATATTACTAATGCATTTAGCCTCTCATCTTGGGGCGCATTTATTCAATGGGATCATATCTTCTTTTCTTCTTTTCTCCCATTTCCCCTTTTCTCTCTTTTACGTTTTGTGTGCCTCCTTTTTATGCTCTCTTTAAATGCACGTGCCCCTACCCCCATAGAGATGCCACTGTGTACCAAACAGATAGAAATCTATAGGTTTGTGATTGGTTGGAGGGCTTTTGATCAAACTGGATGAATCATAACTCTTAATAATGACAATGTAATGGACTCATGTATTTTCACCAATGACGTACATTGGTTTTCTTGCAGAAGGCAATACTTGTAAAATCTAATTTGGGCCAAAGTCTATAAGGAGAGTGGAGGGACTCCGAGACACACAAAAAGAGTTGGACATTGGCATTTATATTCCCTTTTAAAGATTTAAATAATTTGACGAGACTCCTTTTCCCCTTTGTGATGTAATTCCAAATTACACCTATTAACGGTAAATAAGTAATTTTGTCATCAAAATACACCAGATAAGATGCATTCCAGCAACTAGCCTCATACTCGTATATGTCGTTATTCTAGCTCATTGCTGCCTTGATAAGAGGTGACGATTGCCCAATAAATGGATACATTCAAAATGGGCAGGAGAGCTGCACCCTTGCCCCACTCCAACTCATTATTTGATATGATTCAAACCTTTAAGAATCTATTTTTTAGAGAATGATACCAGTCTATCATTTGAATCCATGTCTTTAATCATCTTACACTTAATAGCAGGTTTAATGAACTTATTGTACAAAACACATAATTGGGGTCAAATTCTCGAGGCAGAGGGTGGGGGGGGTGGGAAGACATTGACAAACTTTCCCATCCAACTTTAACCATTAGATTTTAAATGCATTGTGAAGATTCCTTGGAGAAAAAAAAATGGACCAATTTTTCGATTGCAATGTACTTTATGCATACAGCTTTGGACAAATTGCTCTAATTTTGTTCTAGAAGAGGAGGGTCACAGAAGGGGAAAGGGTGCCAATTTGAACCCCTCCATCCACTGTCTTCATGATTCAGACTGAAATTCATGACTATCACCTGGAACCAGAACTCATTTTTACTTGACAGATAGCCTGCATAATTTATGAACACACATCATGTCCTTAACAACATACTGCCCCCATCCCAAAATGCCTTTTGATAGGGGGCAGGCATTTAAATGGAGGGAGGGAATAGGGTAAAAGTTCTGAACTACGCCATGCACTATGAACATGTTTAAGACGGCAAATTATGTCTGTCACTTGGGACAGGTCTGATTTTACGTATTATTTGATCCATATCCTAAATTGACTCTAAAAAAAAACATTTTATATCGGTTGCTAGGCATATTATTACCATAGCAACGGGAACTAAGCAATATTTATCATTAAAATATGATGAAAATGCATCATTTGACATCATACTTCCTATCAAAGTAGTCATCTGCTTGGTGATAGCAATTTCTCGTGATATATTCTACTTTACACGTCACTATGTTACCGTTGCTAAGGAGAAAATAGCCCTTAGCAACCAAGTTTGCCATTTTGGCTCATAACAAAGTGTCAACTTTAGAGCGCTATAACTTTTTAGTTACAAAAGCATTAGACTTAAAATTTGGATATGATATCAACCAGGATGCTGAACAGTTTTTTAGCAAGTTTCAAGTCAATTAGCATCATAATCAAATAAATATGGAGAAATATGTATTTTGGCGCAATTCATATTTTTGAGAAAAAAATGGTAAAAAATCACCTTTTTGGCTCAAAATTTTTATGCAAATTATCTCGAAACCCATTGAATGAGGTATCATGTTGTAGGAAATTTAATTGTCTTTCATATGACACCTTAAACATGGTAAAATGAGGTGCTGTTAAAAAGTAATCCCCAGAATTGTACAACAGTGGTTATACATGGCGGCCATTTTGAAAAATGGCCGCCATTTTTTTCCAGTAGCATATTGCAAAGGTTGTCCACCTAGAAATTGTGCAGGAGGTCCCCGAACACGTTAATACCCAACAACCTTTTACAACATTCCATGTCTCAAGAACCTGCTGTGCCCCTGGGTATCTCTCTCTCTCTCTCTCTTCTTCTCTCTCTTCCTCACATCTCTCTCTTTCTCTCTCTCTATCTTTCTATCTATCCCTATCTGTTATGCCTCTTGTTCGCAATCTGTGCAATATGCTGTGCAATCACACTAGCTGCCTATTGAATATAGTTATAATCAATGTTTGCCAGTTTGTTCATTTAAATATATATCAATTTTTAATATTCTCAATTCCTAATTTTAACTTAAATTTTACCTTAATTTATTTCATTTTATATATGTATTTATTAATTATTATATTATGTTGCTCATCACGCTCGTTACAATTATTTTCATTATATTTTATACAATTGATTTTAAATCCGCTATTCTTTTACTGTTATAATTGTTTAATTTGTATTGCGTCTTAATTTGAATTGTATATATTTTGTACGTGAATTTTATTATGTATGCACGGACTTGCAGAAGAACAGCCATTGGCTAAAGCAAGTGATCCGTGTTGAAATGAAATAAAATGAAATGGTTACACAGTAATTGTATTCAAATAAGAACCAGGATTATAAAGCTCTCCTATGGATTAACAGTTGATTTTACGACTTTGATTGCCCTGGGTTTACCTCTTTTCTTCTTAGAAACTAGTGTTGAGGTGTAAGGGTGCAGGTAGTCTGTATTGTTTGAGATGACTTATATTTACAACTTAACATAACATAAATAATTTAAGAAAGGGCCTTTTATACTGTGTCTTGAGTACGTGGGAATCTTAAACAGAGATGACTCGCTTAGACACAGTGGGTGGTATTCCCATAGCGCGAACTAAGTTAAGCTCGGCTTAACTAGTTCACACTTTTATGGAGTGCCTGTTGCCAACTCATTTTCCCTGTACAGATTATTTTAATCCTGCAATGAAAAGTGTCAAAAAAATAATTTTGCAATGAAATGGGAAGAAAAGATAATATGAGTATGAACTGAATTTCAATAAAGTCTTTGGTAGATTATCTTTGTCATGAATATTGAAGGAGGAAGATGACACCTAGCATTCCATAGAAGTGTGAACTAAAATTCTTGTTTAGTCTGGACTTAGTCCCGGCTTAACTTAAGAGAATATCACCCAGTATGAAGAGGAAAGAATGGGATTCATAGAATTTGGATGAACATGATGAAGTGTATATTGTACTAATGGGAAAGGGAGGGGTATATAATTGGGAGAGAAAAGAGGAATGCGGGTGAGTGAGAAATTCAATTAGGGAGGAAAAGAGAAAGATAGAGGTAGCGAGAGAGAAGCGGAGGGAAGTGGTTGCAGAAGGTATAATCATATAACCCAGTGATTCTATTCACATTTTCTATGCACGTTTACAAAGTAATGGTAAAGAATATAGTAAAGAAAACGCAAATACAACATCTTTAAAGCTCTCCGTGGCACGTGTCCAGAGTACATCTCAGATTTGCTCACACCGTACATCCCACCAAGGCGTCTGCGGTCATCTTCCCAACACCTTCTCACCATCAATCATGGGGCCACAAAAACCTATGGTGACGGGGCATTTGCATGTGGTGGACCAAAACTTTGGAACGCTCTCCCAGTGTCGCTACGCTCCATGACTGATGTTGAAGTTTTTAAGAGAGCGCTGAAAACTCACCATTTTGAGGAATGTTTCCAGTAATTATGTAAACATTGTACATTGTAAAGCGCTTTGAGAGGGCCTGCGGTCCTGAAATGCGCTATAAAAGAACGAACTATTATTATTATTATTATTGTTATTATTTTTAATTGAACATGAGAAGCATAATATCATATATTATATGATTGCAAACTAATTTAGTAAGTGGCAGATCCAGGGGCGGGGCCCGGGACCCCTCCTGGCCAAAAGGTAAAAACACCCTTTTTGTTAAAAAGAAGAGGGCCCCATCCCTGGTGCTCAAGGGGTAAAATAATAGCACTACCCCCGTTGAGTAAAAATAAAAATTGCTCACTACCCCCTCCCCGCTTATTTACCGGCTGGCTGAGTTGCCGCTAAATATTTTCTCACATATTTGGAAGAAAAAGAAAGAAAGAAAAAGTGCTCACCCCTCTTATTCACAGGCTGGCTGAGTTGCCGCTAAAAATTTTGTCACATATTGGGCAAAAAAAAGGGCTCACTACCCCCGCTTATTCACCGGCTGGCTGAGTTGCCGTAAATATTTTCTCACATATTCGGCAAAAAAAGGGCTCACTACCCCCCGCTTATTCACCGGCTTAGATTTAGATGTGATATGAAGTGTGTGTGTGAGAGAGAGAGAATGATAGAATGTATTTAATTGATATTCTTTTTGTTTAATTTAAATAAATCTAACTATGTTTACTATATTTTCACTATATTTTATTATATCATAAAATATTTATTTTATATTTCAGCATATTTTATCATATTTATGTCATGGTTATAATCCTTTGATATTTCTTTACAATATTTTTTTTTAAAACCAACTTATAACAAACTTTATATTTACGTATACATGCATACGAATTTCATATAATTTATCTCTACACGGTGTGTCATCAGTAATTCTACTATTTCGTTATTTTTTATATGATGTATGGTTTTGTTCTTATGATTACTTTGTATTTTTATTGTATATGCACGGCCCCATTGTAAAACAGCCGAACAGCTGAACTGGGCTTTTACCGTGAATAAATAAATGAATCAAATCAAATCAAATCAAATCAAATAGAGAAGACAGAAATGACAGAAACTGTACATTACTAGCAGGAAATTGGGTAATGGTTGTTGTTAGCATTACAATATTTTAACTATATAAATCTTATTGTTTTATGTCAAAAAGGGGGAAAATGATAAATTTGAGATTTTGTATGATATATGTGTCAGACCCTGTTTCTTAAGGTATATTCTATTTTTGAGTAAGCTTATATTACTTGGAATTGTTGAACCCCTCTTTGACTTTGAATTGTCCCTTTAGACCATGCTTATGTAATAGACCACCTCTGGTACATGCCACTGGTGAAACAAAGACGAGAACAAAGAGACCCCTATCCTATAGGCCTTGCTTATGTCAAAAACCCAGACCACTTCCTTAATTCGGAGAGTACATAAATCATGAATGACCAGTGGATACATTTACTGGTACTCCTTTGTCTTGGGGATAGGGAATAGTGGGGTTGTTTGCCTGGTTTGGGAGGAAGATTGGCTCTCCCTTGAGAGCTAATTTGGACACCAGCGAGACAAGACATATTTTTAGGAGAGTACAAGAACCATATTCTTGTACTGTTAATTCTTCTACTGTTAAATATTGTATTCTTCGCCTGGTTGTCACCCTCCCTGAACAGATATTGGTCGCCCTGTTCAGCCCCTTAAAAGTCCTACTGTATTAGACGAACAGAACTGATTTAGACTGTCCCCCCTGTTACCAAGGCAACGCTCTCCGCCCTGGCCAAGAAGAACAGAGGGATTTATAGTTTATTGACATTGTGAAGTTACCCCAAGATAATTATAGTCCTTTTCCTTTAAACCTTGTAGAGTTATTTTACCTGTATATGTTAAGAGTTTTCACTGTAAGTTTGTGAAGCCTTGCATGTCGGCTAAAGATTCCACATATATATATAACTATTATATTTTTATCAATACATGTTTTTATGTATTATACGTATTGTTTGGATGAGTGATATTTTGTAGCTTAACCTTTTAGGTTAAGTTCTAATAAATCCTTTCTTTCGGATCTTTCACTCAAACTACTCTGTGGAGATATCCTTATTTGTTTTTCTTGTTTCTTAATTAAAATCTCCTGTATAAAATAAACCCCGAACTGGGTGCAGGTGAACAAGGATTTACCTGTGACATATGATCATAATTAATCTAGCATAACAAGATATTTATAAGTTCGAGTAGTTTATATTATTCATACATTTTACAACACATTCAAAGAAGGCATGAATTTCGAAACAAAGTATTTCTCTTTGAGACCCCTTTTTAGTTTGTTGTCTTATTTTATTTTATAAAAAGGTATAATGTCGTAGTTTGGTTCTTGTGAGAAAGCAAATGGCTCGATGTGATTGCAAACTTTTATCTGCATATACTGTTCTTGGTGTATTTGTTGTTTGTGAACAGTGAGTCTGTGTTTGTTTTATTTGTTTTATTTATGATTTAACCACGGTTAAAACACCTGCTATCAGCCATGAGGCTGGTTTTCAGCAAGTCCGTTAAAAACATTCACACAATATACATAAGAAAAAACAAGGGGGGTAGTGAGCACTACTTTTTAATTTTTTTTTTACTCAACACCCATCCCGATCCTTTTTGACCTTTTTTTTGCCAGGGGGTGGGGGCCCGTCTTTTTTCTTTTTTCAAAGGTAAAATTAACGTTACCGTCTTGTTTTTACCTGTTTTTTTCAGGGGGGGGCCCGGGCCCGCCCCCTGATCCGCATCTGCTTCTTAATGCCCTGTTTTGTAATATCTGAGGCTTCTTTAGGTGCCCTGAATCGGGTTTTATCCAAATCGTACTACAATAATCAAAATGAGGTCGAATCATCGTACACGTATTATATAAAAGTAGAGCAATCCGTTGATCGATAAATGGCCTAGATCTTCGTAAGACAAAAATGTTCCGTATATTGTTGATTTCGCCCTTTCAATTTGTGGTGTCCATGAAAAATCTGTATCAAGTATAACACCGAGATATTTACATTGATCAACTCTCTCTACGGGATAATTTGTCAATACAAACATTTATGTTCTCAAAATCTTTACGTTTACATTTTGTTCCTATGACCATAATTGCATTTAGCATAAGCTTATTAAGAAGTAAGCAATCATGAATAACAAGTAAATCTTCATTGATTATACACTAAAGACTATTTGGATCTCTATATGCATAGTATAAACATGTGTTATCTGCAAACATTGATACAGTGCAAAGCTTGACAATAAGTGGTAAATCATGCATGTGTAATATGAATAACAGTTGCCCCAATAAACTTCCCTGTGGGGCGCCACAACATAATTGGCTTGCTTCTTTAATACCCGTTACCGTTTATAATAGTAATGTGTTTTCTCAAAGTAAAATAATCTCGAAACTAACGTAAAGATTAATTACTGAAACCATATTAAGTCTTCAACTTTTGTAAAAGAATATCATGTGACACCATGTCGAATGCTTTTTTCGAGATCCAACGTTACCAATCATTACAAATAACATCAGCAGTATCTATCGCTTTACTCACATTTTCTGTTAAATTAAAAAAAGCAAACTCTGTTGAAAAGCCTGGTCGAAAACCAAACTGATTTTTTACCGATATATCGTTATCATTCAAATAGTTATAAGTTTGCCGATAAACAAGCTGTTCTAAAATTTTCGAAAGTACTGGCAACAGAGATATAGATCTATAATTCGACGGGCTGGTGCAATCGCCGTCTTTGAAAGAAGTGTTATTCCGGCACACTTCTATTCATTTGGTATAGAACGCCTTCAAGTAAAGATAAGTTAATTATATGAGTCAGAAATTCAACAATAATAAGTGACGAATCTTTCAAAATACTCGATGGTTGGTATGTATCAAGACCAGTAGCCTTATTACGAGGAGTTTCTTTAATACACGTTTAAAAAAATACACATTCATTATACTAGTAATAGAGCTGTTTCCAATGTATCCCACCCCACAAAGATTAATTTGTTGTACTGTTGTAACTTTTTACTACTTGGTTTCAATTCTTTCAGAACTTTCCACATTATTGCGGCATTTCCAACGTTCTCAATAATACTGTCCATAATTTATTTTCGCTTGGCCCTTCTTACAAAATTAGTAAGTTTATTACGTAATTTCTTATAACTTGACCAATCAGCGTCTAGTCTAGACCGTTTTGCGTTCTGTTTGGCTTTATTTCTATCTCGAATTAATGTCAGTATTTAACTTGTCATCCAAGGTGACTTCTTATGACGAACCCTTTTCCTTTTAAAGATACTATGTCCCTTTTGCAGCCAACATCAAATTCTGTAGAACTTTGCAGGAATTATGAATATGTCATGTATGTCCTATCTGTGAAATTTAAACGTTAGCAGTGTCCTAATATTCAAATTATGCAAGGAAACCCGTTTACTTGCTAGACTTCACTGTCAGACACTATTGAGTGACTGACTGGCTTTTTCATCTTTGGTAATAACATACATAAAATGAGCTGTAAAGGGTACATGAGCATTTGTCTACATCAATAACCCACTTCTTGTAATGGCCAAAATTAAACTGATTGAATCTTTGCGCAGCATAAAACGTACGACCATTCGGTACAATGGTCTGAAAAATCAGACTATTACTTACTGGCTCTATAGCTCCTAAGTCGATTCGACAACTAATAGTCGTTATTTTCCCACTTAAAGACATTTTCAAGCCCCCCTTTTTTTAGGGAAGTTTTAAATTAGTATTGTCTTTCAAATGCCGTTGGAATTTAACCTTTTCATTTTTTTGGCCTGCAAATGGGACATAGTACCTTTAACAGTGGCAGGCAAATCCAATATAACTTTGAACTTTTTAATCCATATTTCGTATGCTTCCTCAGTTGAATGTTTATATAGTGCATCGTTCAAAGATATGCTACGTAAGTCTTGAGCAAAGGATTCAAGGTCAATTTTCTTTTTATTACGAGTAAAAGTATAGCAATAGTTTCCACTTGATGTTAGTTTACTCTTTCCCCAAGAAAATTTATCACCATATCGTGATCACTTACACGTAGTGTATCTCTCGTTTCACCAATAAATTGTTCTCTACAGCCATGGCAGATAATACAGTAAATTAAATTCCGAGTAGTAAATGTGAATGGGAATGATATTTTAAAAGCCTTGTCCTGTTTTTTGAAGACAATGTGATTAGACTCTTTTATGCAAGGGCAATCTTTGCATCTTTTGTCCTTTCATTTCTTTATACCAACCCTCATGTGCGGCCCTTGTTAGTTTTGGCTTTTGCGTTTAATAATGATCAGTTTGTTTTGTCCCTTTTAAAAAAAACCCCAGTTTAAATCTTTATCCTTCATAGAATTATTATCAGTTTGCTCATGTTAGGGTTTAAAAGTACCTGTGCGTTCACGCCGTGCGCTCTGCGCGCACTCAATTGTTACGTCATAAATCACGCGCACATATCATATATCACGCTTGATCATATTTTTGTTCTCCATTCAGTGATCGATTTATGTCTCTCTTCAAAAGAGAAGGTTTATTCTGCATTTATTGACTACAAGAAGACATTTGATGTGGTTGACAGGAGTTCTCTTTGGAATAAATTACTTTAAAAAAATGTTGATGGTAACTTTTTCAATGCAATTAAGCATATGTATGCTCAGGCTAAGTCATGTGTAATTTCTGGTTCAGAAAAGTCTTCTTTATTTGATTGTAACATTGGTGTGCGACAAGGAGAAAATTGATCTCCGATGCCATTTGCCCTTTTTTTAAATGACTTCAAACAATTCATTTGCGAAAAGTTTATAGGAATAGATATTCTACCTGTCAAAATTGATGCAGCTGCGTATCAAAACGGTATAAATGTTTATCTCAGGCAATTTGCATTACTGTATGCAGACGATACAATAGTTCTTGCACAAACTAAAAGTGATCTTCAACTTGCTCTTGATGCGCTATCTGATTACTGTAAAAAATGGTTTCTTAAAGTCAACACAGCTAAAACCAACGTTGTTGTATTTTCTCGTGGTAAAGTTCGAAAAATTCCTATATTTAAATTTGATGATGATATTGTAGAAGTTGTTGATGAATACGTCTATCTAAGAACTACTTTTAACTACAACAACAAATTTCGTAAAGCACAAATTAAGCAACTCAATCAAGCTAGACAAGCAATGTATAGTCTATTATCTAAAACTTACCAATTGCACTAACCTATTGATATCCTCTTGGAATTATTTGACCAACTTGTGTTGCCTATTCTGCTCTATGCCGGAAGTGAGATATGGGGATTTGAAGAGCTACATGATCTAGAAATCTACCACATGAAATTTTGTAAGCAAGCCCTTTCTGTGAGCAAAACAACTGCTAATTGCATGGTACTTGGTGAATTGGGGAGGCTGAAACTTGAGAAATATATCGAAAGCAGAATGATAAACTTCTGGTGTAGGATTGTACATAGTGGACAGAATAAATTTTCTAATAAGGTGTTACATTATCTTAAAATTACTCTTTGAGCAGAATATCTATCAGGCACATTGGTTAAAAAAAATCAAGCTGACTCTGGACAATATGGGGATGTCTAATTTATGGGAATTTTGTGAAAATACTAGTTGTGATTGGGTCAAACAAACTGTGGAACGTCGACTGAAAGATTCTAATGCCCAGTATTGGTCTGCTTGTATGTAAGATAATTCGCATTGTGTTAACTATCGAATCTTCAAACATTCTTTATGTTTAGAAAGATACTTAATCGATCTCATTAAAAGAGATCGGACAATTTTAAGTCGTTTTCGCTGTGGCAATCATTACCTGCCAATTGTAGCTAGTAGATATTCAAATACTCCCAGGAAAATGAGGTTATGTAGGCTCTGAAATTTGCAATCACTTGGGGATGAGTTTCATTACTTGTTTGTATGCCCTGCCTTTCTTTCTTACATCAAATTGTTCATCGATAAATATTTTATTGAGAGACCGAATACACTAAAAATGGAGCAGCTTTTTAACTCCAATAATGTACAAACACGTTTAAACTAAGTAAAATTCTGTCGAAAAATAATGGTTCGTTTTCATTAATTTAAGTATGTGCACAAAACATGTTATGGGTTCAATATTAACTTTATGTTTCTCTTTTTTGTCTTATATCAAATTATTAAATTGATATCAAGAATATTTTCAGTAATTCATTAATTCAAATAACAATTTACTGGTGCCAGTAACTTTCTTTTTCACTTTTTTCCATTAATTTTGTCATTAATTATCGTTTTGTTTTTAGATTATTATTATTATTATTATTATTATTATCATTATTATTATTATTATTATTATTATTATTAATATTGTTATTATCATTATTATAATTATTATTATTATTATCATCATAATTTTTCTCACTATTGTCGACACTGTTATTTTTATTGATTAACATTAATTCGATTTGAATTGTATATTGTACAGTGTTAAATTGACAAATTCAAACTGATTGTAAACTTCTTCAACACCCCAATGTGGGTGACATGAGAATAAATTGTCATTGTCATTGTCATTGTAATTGTCATTGTCATTGCTACGTATAGTTATTTTGTTCAGCGGCGATTCATAATCATCTTAGATCTTCACAAAAATTTCTCTTTCGTGGGATTTTCTTGTTGATTGATAGGACGAATTTGTGGATGATTTTCTTTACAAAATGGGATGTCTTCAAATTAAACCTTGTAAAAATCCATGGGAGGGTGGCAGCACACCTTCCAGAGGACTTGGTGTTGGGAAGAAGGGCCTGTACTATCGTAAAAAGGTAACTAATAATCATGACAATGAGCTTGGTCATTGAGAATGTGGTATTTCTAGGCGGGTATGACGCAGTGAATGTTAAGGTTTTAAGCAAACATGATAAAATTACAACAAAAGAGTGATTTTTAAAAAAGGGTTCCACATCTTAAACCATGTGTTATTAAAAAAACAAAATATAGTCTAATCTTTAAACTTCACGATAGTACATGACATGTAAACTATTAGGCAGTGGGTCACTGTGGTAACGAAGTTTATATACGAATACAATTAAAACAAACATTCAAAGATAACTTGTTCTAGTAAATTTGAGTTGTCGTCGAGTAGGTTGAGCTACTGGTCTGGTAATATGAAGGTCGCAGGTTCGATTCTCGGTACGGCACTAAATCCTTTGGCAAGACATAAATCTACATTTGACACTCCATACCCAGGAGAGCAAGAGGCTCGTGGTAGAATGACGAAAGTCTTTGTGATAGGCCTAATGTTTGTCATGTCCGCTATAACGATGATCATATTATACTTATAATCCCCAAGGATTGGATATGATGGGGTCTGGCCGCTATTCATAAGGACCGTAATTCGTAAGGACCGCTATTGATAATATGAGATGAGGGTCGCTATTCGATATTCACATTGAAGGTAATTATTCGTAAGGACCGCTATTCATAATCAACGAAGAGGGTCGGTATTCATAATCAAAGAAGAGGGTCGGTATTCATAATCAAAGAAGAGGGTCGGTATTCATAATATAAGAAGAGGGTCGCTATTCATAATACAAAATCGGAGTCGTTATTCATAAGGGTCCCTATTCATAATACGAAATGAGGGTCGCTATTCATAATAGGAGTAGAAGGTCGCTTTTCATAATACGAAATGAGGGTCCCTATTCATAGTAGGAGCAGGGTTCGCTATTCATAATACGAAATGAGGGTCGCTATTCATAATAGGAGTAGAGGGTCGCTATTCAAAATACGAAATGAGGGTCCCTATTCATAATAGGAACAGAGGTTCGCTATTCATATTATGAAATGGGGGTCGTTATTTATAATACGAAATGAGAGTCGCTATTCATAATACGAAATGAGGGTGACTATTCATAATAGGAGAATAGGGTCGCTATTCATAATACGAAATGAGGGTTGCTATTCATAATATAGAGTTAGGTCGCTATTCATAATACGGAACGAGGGTCGTTATTCATATAAAATTGAATAGGCCTAGGCAATAAACAAAATGCTAATAACAAAGGGAAATATTGGATGGAGGACACCCCATGGCTATGGCGAGGCTGTGTGGGGGGACACATGGCCCTGAAAAAAAGAAGTAAAACATAACACACATAATATAATCCCATCGTAATTTGTCCTCCTTGTTGGAAATCTTGCTCCACCACCCTGCACCCGACTGATCTTATCCAGGCTACGCCATTGAGACATTAAGTAGACCAAGCAGGCCCATTAATATAGTTATTTAAGGACTGAGTTTGCTATTTCAGAAACTAGTAATTGTTTATAAGACAATAATTTTTTTTGTAGAAAGTAGCTTTAAGTAGGACTTACGGACCTACAAATTATATAGCGGGTTTGGACTGGACCATGAGCCTAGTTTCTGTCCAGAGAGGGGTTAGAAGGGGGGGGGGGCACTTAATAATTTTGTTTTGTTTGGGGGGATAGGGGGCTTGAACACTTTCGGACCTTGAAGGTGTTCGCGTCATGTATCGTACAAAGAGGTAATGCAATCCCCATATGAACCAAACATTTATTTTCTTTTTTTTTTGTTGGGGTGAGGGTGATGGTGGTACGGATGGGCCCGGTAAGGAGATCTTGATAAGGTCTATATAGTGCAACAAAATAAAAGTAAAAAATTCCCTGAGAAATTTGTTTTTGTTTTTATGTTGGGGTGGGATATCAAAAGGGGGCAGGATATAATGATTAATATTATAAAAAAAACGAAATGTTAACATAAATGTGCATGCAGGTTCAGAAAAAGTTAAAAATTAGGCCTTATTAAATCGAGACATGATAAATTCAAAACAAACACAGAAAAAAAGGTAATAGTTATTCAAGTCCATGTACACATGCAATCAGGCGCGGATCCAGGGGGCCGAGGGGGCCTTAGCCACCCCCGCCAACAAAAAAAGAGAGAGAGAGAAAGAGAGAAGGAAAAGAAGGAAAGGGAAAGAGGAGAGAAAGGGAAAGAAAGAAGAGGAAGAAGAAAAGAAAATGGGAAAAGGAGATAGGGGGCATAAAGGGAATTGCCTCCCAGGCTGCCTCCCCCCGCCCCCCCCCCCTCCCTATCAAAACAAAAAGAGAGAAGGAAGGAAAGGAAAAAAGGAAGAAGAAAAGAAAAGAAGGGGATATCAGTTGCGATTTTCCCGCCAAGTTGTAGATCGGGGCAAAGGCCCTTGCCCCCGCCAAAAAAAAAGAGAGAAGGAAGGGAAAGGGAAAGAGAAGAGCTAAAAGGGAACAAAAAAAAAGAGGAAGAACAAAAGAAAAGGGTGAAAAGAAGGGAAGATCAGTTGCGATTTTTATCGCTTCTTCTATCATCTTTGTACAACTACAATGATGGGCCTGCTTCTTCTACTTAATGTCTCAGTGGCCTAGCCAGGATAAGTTCAGGCGGGGGCAGGGTGGTGGTGTGTGTTACTTTTTCCTTTTTCACCACTGGAGCGGGGGAAATATATTACCTAGATTATGGGGATGTCTCTATAATTATCAAAGCTAAAAAGTAAAATATACTTTTAAATAGACATAATACAGGGGACGCCACCGTTCGCATAATGCCTTACGGTCACAAAATTGTATCTTATTTGGCTTAAAATCTTGAAAATTTATCTTCCTTACTTATCTATAAAATATATCGTGCAATATTGTATATTTACGAAAAGCTTCCTTTGCTGAGGATTAGGGACACGATAATAATAATAATAATAATAATAATAATAATAATAATAATAATAATAATAATAATAATAATAATAATAATAATAATAATAATAATAATAATAATAATAATAATAAATAATAATTGAAAACGGTGCTTGAAAAGCGCTTACCACCGAAGCCTCTAAGCGCTGATAGATCAGCCCCTTGATGGCAACGATGCTACACCCTCCACCGCCCCCTCCTCCTCGCTCTAAGTTATACGTGGGTCTTTATTGAATGGAGTGTAACGAGGGTGAAGTTATGTCACGATTGAAAAGAGTGCGGAAAAATAGATTCCTTTAACAATAAATGCCACTTTTCCATGAAGAGTTAGACTCCAGAGTAAGACTCTCGTACGGACAATGCTTCATCACATCATTCTTGATACAGGAGCGTAGAAATCCACTCTTTTTAGGAGTCATAGTAGGAAAATCTCTTTATTTTGGAGTTAATTCCAGTCCAAATCAGAGTGGAATTTACTCCAAAGTTGTAGTTTTAGTTTCTCTTTGAAAGTGGAATCTTTGGACTTCCACTTCAGAACGAGGAGATCCCTAATACGACTCGTTAAGAGAATATTCCTTACACTGACAATACAGTATGACGGCCGTCCTGATATCAATAAATAACTTTTTCTGTTACTTCGTTTTCATTCTCCCAATATCTTTTTCATACCATTACACGGTTTCATCCTCGCTTCTGACAAGATTTTGGCAATCACAATATGTTCAATTCAATGAGAGCATTGGCATAGCCATGACCCGTTGAACATGGGAGGGCACAAATGAACTAGGGGTCACACACACACACACACACACGCACGCACACACACCCACCCACACAGACAGACACACACACGCACACACACAAACGGCCACAAACCATCCCAAATCAAGGAACAGTCAATTCAGCGTGGCTCCTTCCATCTTGGAAAACCTTTTCTGCGGTGGATTTGCCCACTCTCTGAATCGAGGGCACGCAACCTTGCTTTCCCCGTCACCATAGCGACGGTGAAAACATCACTCCCATCCTATCACCCATAGAAATTACCCCTTTGGTAGTGTTACAAGCAATATAAAATTGCTAAAAGTTCAAGTTAATAAAAAACATCATCATAAGCTTCCTCTTTAAAGCTATACACTCATCACGATTCACTTCATTATTTATTTTCGTTATCAAAATGCCAAACGAGAAAAAAGTGAAACAACACGATCGGATTCACTCAATCAACTGATCAACTGAAGTCACTATCTATGTGTACATTGCCCATATGTACGAAGATCAGGTTAGTATTTGAAGGGTGTCTGGGCGGTTACACACATACACACACACACACGTTCATAAATTCCGAATATTAAAAAGGGTACATAATTTCGTAAAATGAAAAAGGTTTCATAATTCCAAAAATGAAAAAAGGTTCATAATTCCAAAAAAGTGAAAAGGGTTCATAATTCCGAAAATGGGAAAAGGTACCTAAACAACAAACGAACATTAAGAGGAATTCAGGAGGCCGAGACAGCCCAGCCCCCTCTCTCCATCATGGATCAAAAAGGACTGGAGACAGAGAGAGAGAGAGAGAGACAGACAGACAGAGAGACAGAGAGACAGAGACAGAGACAGCGAGAAATAGTAAAAGACGACACAAGACAATTGGACAAAATATATAGAACAAATGAAAAAGAAAAGGAAAGAGTAGGAAGGTATGAAGAGAGGAAATTAGAAAGAAGGGATAAGATTGAAATCGGTGATAGAAAGTGAAAGATAGACGGGGGTATCATGATTGATTAATAAGGTGATAAATGGAGGCCATCTCACCGATTTCGATTTTATTTTCGGATTTATTTATTTATTTATTTGTTCGTATGTTTGCTTGTTGCTTTATTTTGGTATTTGTTATTGGCTCCCCTCCCCTTTTTTTCTTTTCGTATTCATGGGGTTGACTGTCTCCTCTTTTTGTTACAATCAACTTAACGAGGGTCGAGTTATGTCACGATTGAAAAGAGTCTGGAAAAATAGATTCCTTTAACAATAAATGCCACTTTTCCATGAAGAGTTAGACTCCAGAGTAAGACTCTCGTACGGACAATGCTTCATCACATCATTCTTGATACAGGAGCGTAGAAATCCACTCTTTTAGGAGTCATAGTAGGAAAATCTCTTTATTTTGGAGTTAATTCCAGTCCAAATCAGAGTGGAATTTACTCCAAAGTTGTAGTTTTAGTTTCTCTTTTGAAAGTGGAATCTTTGGACTTCCACTTCAGAACGAGGAGATCCCTAATACGACTTGTTAAGAGAATATTCCTTACACTGACAATACAGTATGAAGGCCGTCCTGATATCAAGAAATAACTTTTTTTGTTACTTTGTTTTCATTCTCCCAATATCTTTTTCATACCATTACACGGTTTCAGCCTCGCTTCTGACAAGATTTTGGCAATCACATGTTCAATTCAATGAGAGCATTTGGCATAGGCATGACCCGTTGAACATGGGAGGGCACAAATGAACTAGGGGGAGGGAGGTTTCACCCCACACACACATACACACACACACACCCACGCACGCACACATATACACACACACACACACACAAACGGCCACAAACCATCCCAAATCAAGGAACAGTCAATTCAGCGTGGCTCCTTCAAACTTGGAAAACCTTTTCTGCGGTGGATTTGCCCACTCTCTGAATCGAGGGGCACGCAACCTTGCTTTCCCCGTCACCATAGCGACGGTGAAAACATCACTCCCATCCTATCACCCATAGAAATTACCCCTTTGGTAGTGTTACAAGCAATATAAAATTGCTAAAAGTTCAAGTTAATAAAAAACATCATCATAAGCTTCCTCTTTAAAGCTATACACTCATCACGATTCACTTCATTATTTATTTTCGTTATCAAAATGACAAACGAGAAAAAAGTGAAACAACACGATCGGATTCACTCAATCAACTGATCAACTGAAGTCACTATCTATGTGTACATTGCCCATATGTACGAAGATCAGGTTAGTATTCGAAGGGTGTCTGGGCGGTTACACACATACACACACACACACGTTCATAAATTCCGAAAATTAAAAAGGGTACATAATTTCGAAAATGAAAAAGGTTTCATAATTCCAAAAATGAAAAAAGGTTCATAATTCCAAAAAAGTGAAAAGGGTTCATAATTCCGAAAATGGGAAAAGGTACCTAAACAACAAACGAACATTAAGAGGAATTCAGGAGGCCGAGACAGCCCAGCCCCCTCTCTCCATCATGGATCAAAAAGGACTGGAGACAGAGAGAGAGAGAGAGAGACAGACAGAGAGACAGAGAGACAGAGACAGAGACAGCGAGAAATAGTAAAAGACGACACAAGACAATTGGACAAAATATAGAACAAATGAAAAGAAAAGGAAAGAGTAGGAAGGTATGAAGAGAGGAAATTAGAAAGAAGGGATAAGATTGAAATCGGTGATAGAAAGTGAAAGATAGACGGGGGTATCATGATTGATTAATAAGGTGATAAATGGAGGCCATCTCACCGATTTCGATTTTATTTTCGGATTTATTTATTTATTTATTTATTTGTTCGTATGTTTGCTTGTTGCTTTATTTTGGTATTTGTTATTGGCTCCCCTCCCCTTTTTTTCTTTTCGTATTCATGGGGTTGACTGTCTCCTCTTTTTGTTACAATCAACGTAACGAGGGTCGAGTTATGTCACGATTGAAAAGAGTCTGGAAAAATAGATTCCTTTAACAATAAATGCCACTTTTCCATGAAGAGTTAGACTCCAGAGTAAGACTCTCGTACGGACAATGCTTCATCACATCATTCTTGATACAGGAGCGTAGAAATCCACTCTTTTTAGGAGTCATAGTAGGAAAATCTCTTTATTTTGGAGTTAATTCCAGTCCAAATCAGAGTGGAATTTACTCCAAAGTTGTAGTTTTAGTTTCTCTTTTGAAAGTGGAATCTTTGGACTTCCACTTCAGAACGAGGAGATCCCTAATACGACTTGTTAAGAGAATATTCCTTACACTGACAATACAGTATGAAGGCCGTCCTGATATCAAGAAATAACTTTTTTTGTTACTTTGTTTTCATTCTCCCAATATCTTTTCATACCATTACACGGTTTCATCCTCGCTTCTGACAAGATTTTGGCAATCACATGTTCAATTCAATGAGAGCATTTGGCATAGGCATGACCCGTTGAACATGGGAGGGCACAAATGAACTAGGGGGGGGGGAGGGGGAGGTTTCACCCCCACACACACATACACACACACACACACCCACGCACACACACATATACACACACACACACAAACGGCCACAAACCATCCCAAATCAAGGAACAGTCAATTCAGCGTGGCTCCTTCAAACTTGGAAAACCTTTTCTGCGGTGGATTTGCCCACTCTCTGAATCGAGGGGCACGCAACCTTGCTTTCCCCGTCACCATAGCGACGGTGAAAACATCACTCCCATCCTATCACCCATAGAAATTACCCCTTTGGTAGTGTTACAAGCAATATAAAATTGCTAAAAGTTCAAGTGTAAAAAAAAAACATCATCATAAGCTTCCTCTTTAACGCTGTACACTCATCACGATTCACTTCATTATTTATTTTCGTTATCAAAATGCCAAACGAGAAAAACGTGAAAACAACACGATCGGATTCACTCAATCAACTGATCAACTGAAGTCACTATCTATCCTAAAATGAAATAGGGTTCATAATTCCGAAGCTTCGTATTTCCGAAAATGAAATAGGGTTCGTATTTCCGAAAATGCAATAGGGTTCGTAATTCCGAAAATGAAATAGGGTTCGTAATTCCGAAAATGAAATAGGGTTCGTAATTCCGAAAATGAAATAGGGTTCATAATTCCGAAAATGAGAAAGGGTTCATAATTACGAAAATTAAAAAGGGTTCGTAATTCCGAAAATGACAAAGGGTTCATAATTCCGAAAATGAAAAAGGGTTCATAATTCTGAAAATGAAAAAGGATTCATAAAATTCCGAAAATGAAATAGGGTTCATAATTCCGAAAATGGGAAAATGTACCTAAACAAAAAAACGAACATCATTAAAGGAATTCAGGATGCCGAAAAAGCACAGCCCCCTCTCTCTATCAGAGATCCAAAATGACGAGAGAGAGAGAGAGAGAGGGGGGAGAGAGAGACAGAGACAGACAGACAGAGAGAAATAGTAGATGACGACACAAGACAATAGGACAATATAAAGGACAAATGAAGATGAAAAGGAAAGTTAGGAAGGTATGAAGAGAGGAAATTAGAAAGAGGGGATAAGATTGAAATCGGTGATAGAGAGTGAAAAATAGAGGGGGGAATATGATTGATTAATAAGGTGATAAGTGGAGGTCATCTCACCGATTTCGTTTTATTTTCTGATTTATTTATTTATTTATTTATTTATTCGTTTGTTTGCTTGTTGCCCTTTTTGGGGTATTTGTTATTGGCTCCCCTCCCCTTTTTTCTTTTCGTATTCATGGGGATGACCGCCTCCTCTTTCAGGTTTTTTCGCACCCCTCTAACCAGCGGCCTTGTAAATTTCGCATTGAATTGTACGAGTAAAACCGGTGCCCCCCTATGGTGCCAGTGGCCCCTCAATGGCTGGACTCTAGCTACGCCACTGTGTGTATGTGAGGAGCTCCATTTCTTCTCTTTTGTTTATTTTTTGTTAAAAATTCTGAACTCTCTCAAGGAAAGCTAGGCCCGTTTGTCATAAAACGTGCAGTTTTCGTCTTTTTAATCTCTAATTTTTCACAGGTTCGTTGGGAATCCTTCTCCTACACCCAGCTCAGTTGTATACGTGTGCAGTCATCTCCTCCTTCAAATTGCTGTCAGTATTAAAAAAATTATTTTGAACCATGCATGACATGTCTAGAGAAATGTGAATTGTCAACATTTTACAGTTTTCCAGTATCTTATCCATCTACTTCTACTACTTTTGAACTCAAACGTTTATACATCATTAAAGTTATGCATCTGGCACTCCCTGCAATTCCAAAATAGTTGACATAATGCCAATATTATTGTTGTCTATAATTTTGGAGTGGGTAACCACCTACTGTATCCCTTGATAGTACACCTGTGCGATTTCCAAAATCGTACCATCTACCATTTGAAAATCCTTGGTCCTATAATATAGGTTTAACATATTCGTACAAGACTATTTTTAATGGGGTTACATTTTGTTTTAAAGGATGACCCACTGCCAAAATCAACCACAAACACACACACACACATGGGGGAGGTAACACTTCGTATGACCCTCTCTCAAGCGCCTTTTAAAAAATGTACCTCCGGGGATACAGCTACCTTTACTCCGTGCCCACATTCTGGACACCCCGTCTGATAAGCACATTCATCAGTGACGGAACCAGGGGGGCTGGTGGCCCCCACTTTTCCAAAACTAAGAAAAGATTCCCTTCCGTGACAAACAGATGCCCCTCCATTGACCAAAATGTGCCCCTTCCAAGTAAAGACATGCCCCTCCAGTCAGAGCATTAGTGCCCCTTTTATCGTAAATTTTCATCTTCTTCTTCATCTATAAGTGTACCCTTTGTTTGTACCAATCCATTACCAAGCGGATGCCCCCTTTGTATGCCTGCATCTATTTTTGTGTCCTTTTTTCCGTCATAACAACTTTTCCTCCAGTATAGCCAAGCTAATTATGAAAAAATAAGGCTTTTACAGACAAGGTTTGACCCTAGCCCTCCCAAATGCCCCCTCCCAAGTGAACAAAAGCCTTCCGGAGGTTAGGCTGCTTCTTCGTTATCTGATGTGCCAATGGATATTATACCAATTCGTTACAAACACAGATTTGTTTGTCTCTGTGATTGGTAGGTTGGCCTTAATATGTTTTGTTGGCTTTATTCTATTTTTGCTGTTTTCCCCAAATTTTACCAAGCGAATTGGAGATTTTTCTAGCCGATGTTTGATACCTGCCCCTCCTGCAACTGGAAGTGACCCTTCCGACAAAAGTAATGCTCTCTCCCCGAGATGGAATAGGTGCCTCCATGCGCCAAAGTTGTCTTAATTCCTATTCCTTATAGTTCTATACATATTCATGACAAAACAGATGCCACTTCTTTAACAGATAGGTATGCCATCTGTTGTTCTATCACTGGAGTTTTCCTTATAGAATAAACCAAGCCAAAAGGGCCTTTTATACAAGAATGCTGATGTCTTTTCTATAAACGCAAATCATATACAGTCCATCATTCACATGACCTCTAGAGGTTCGTTTTTAGAGAGGGAAGATGGAATGGTGCTTCTGGAACGTGTTCCTATTTGCTTGTCAGAGGGAAGGGATATAATGTTATCAAGGACATATGAGGCAGCAAACAGAGGACGCATTTTTCCGGTGTGAAAGGGCCTTTTCAATCGCTGGAGGGGCCAGTAGTAAGCAGACGTGCCAAATCTGATTATTTATTCTATCATTTTCTCTGGCTATATTCATTTTGTTAAAAATAGGATACGATAGGATAAAAACAAAGAATAACATAAGGAAAGATAGAAAGAGAGAAAGATGAACACAAAGAATAACATAAGGGAAGATAGAAAAGAAAACAAAATGATGAACACAAGAACATTAGGAAAGATAGAAAGTGATTAAGAAGATAGAAGAAAAATAGCAAAATCATGATCTTTTATGTTGTAGATAGAAAGAGGAAATGAACGAAGGATAAAATCAAAGAATAGCCTAACATAAGGAAAGATAAAAGGAGAAGAAGATAGAAGGAAAAAACAAAGAATAAGGAAATGAAGATAGAAAGAGGAAATAATAGAAGAATAAAAACAAAGAATAACATAAGGTTTTTATTCAGTATTAGTTTGCTTTTCCCTTTTATCTCTCTCCCTTTTTTGTTTACCCTAGATATGGAGAGGGGGGAAGAGGGGCTGCTCAGTCGTTTTGGCCGCAACCTGTTTAGCCGGTACCTTATTTCATTTTCGGAATTATGAAGTCTATTTCATTTTCGGAATTATGAACCCTTTTACATTTTCGGAATTATGAACCTTTTTTTCTTTCCGGAATTATGAACCCCTAGGCATGGGAAATTTGTGTTTCGGAATTATGAACCTTCGGAAATACGAAACTTCGGAAATACGAACTTTCGGAAAAACGAACCTTCGGAAAACGAGTGCCCCCTGTCTGGGCACAGGAATGGTTATCATGCTCTCTCTCTCTCTCTTTTCAATCTTTTCTTTTTCTTTATCCTGAGCATCAAGGTGTCCTTATTAACCCTTTTCATATATTCTCTTTAAGTAGTCTATAAACTGCGTCTCACCAATCAAGAAAGTTAAAAAAACACACTTTCATTCGTCCAACTTCTCATAACAAATCGTCAAACTGCAGTGGAGCTGTTAGAATGTCTTTGAGCAAACTTATCAGAAACGGTTTTTGAATCCATGTGACAGCGACCCTATGTAAATTAGGGGAGTTTGAAGAGTTTCAAGCTCATGCCAAGCGATGTTGAACAAATATCAACTACATGACAAAGGAGCATCCAGGATGGGAAAGAGGAGACTATCAATGAGGAGTCTGTAACGTCGCTTCGCCTGCTTGGTGTTATCATTCAGTCAAACCTAAAGTGGGATCTACAAGTGGAACAGCTCATAAAACGTGCATCCAGAGGTCTATATATCCTGTGCAAACTGAAGAGGAATGGAGTTCCAACCAGTGATCTTGTGCTCATATACACAATGTATATCCGACCTTTGATGGAATATTGTGCACCAGTGTGGAGCAGTAGCCTGACAACACAGCAGTTAGATAGCATAGAGCTGATGATATCATACCCTGATCAGCATCACTATGAGGAACTCCTGAGCAGTTTCGGCATTCCCTCCCTTGCCAGGCGAAGAAATGACTTACTCACCAACTTTGCCAAATCGATCCTTGTCTCCTCACGACATCGTGATTTGCTTCCAGCTGAACGGCAGCATCTCTCGCGAGGTGGACTTAGGAATGATAACCACCTACACATTCCTTACGCAAGAACTAAACGATTCAGAAATCAAGTGTCCCCACACTTGTCAAACTGGTCAATGCTCAGTTGTAGATCACCTATAGTAATGTATCCATTTGTGTCTTCTTCTTTTTAATATTTTTAGAGTTTTTATTTTGCAACTTTGTTTAATTGAAATCAAGCTCGATCCCAAAATCAAAATATCATGCACATATTATTGAGTAATTTAACTTTGATCTATTTCTTTTAAAGTTGCTCTTAAACTACCGTGTATAATTCTGCTGCAATAACTTAATCTTAACTCAACTTCAGCTTACAGTGTAATGTGAAAACTCAAAAATTATAAGAATTTATGTATGCTCATAGGCGTTATACATCACTTTATATGAAATGCTTTAATGATTTATTTTTAATGTAATAATTCCATTCAATATAATTTGACATAATCTGTCCCATAACAGACGAACCTGCATGTACACTTTTTTCAGTTTATGGATCTAATTTTGACAATTGCAATATAATAATTTCCTCTCTAAATTGTTTTAGATTATGATTACTTGCAATAATTGGTTCAACATTTCAAGTAACTTTTACAGTTATTCATCCATCTACTTTCATTTATCAAAATATGTATAACTTGAGGTATGAACAATTATGATAACTTTAGTTATCATTTTAATTGTACATATATATGATCATTCTTGTTTTTATGCACATTTTATGTAAACATTGCATTATTGGTCCTTAGACTACTGCATTGTACATTGTATATGTTGATATTAATAAACCGAAATTGAATTGAATTGAATGGAATTAGTCTTATGACAAAATACTTTGTAAAATTGTCCTTCAAACCTACACCTGATCACATTTTTAAAACAACTTCCAACATTTTCAAATTATATCCCCCCACCCAGAAGAGTATATCACCCGTTTGCTTGCATCTCTCCGTCAAGAAAGAGCAAGGGAGTCCTACATCTGCCCCAAAAATCTCTTTTACCATGTTTAAAGCCCAATCTGCTCTATGGTGTATTTAAATTGATGGAAAACCACACGAATCTAGGATTTTATGAAGTTCCATTGCATACTATTCGGATTAAAATACGCTAAGAAATAATGGATGTTTATTGTCACACCCATTGTAACATGTAACTATAGTAACGTATCGTTGATATTGGTATTAACACTGTTATAACGACAGACTATTAGTTGTTTTAGCGCACCAATCAGATGATTTCATTGCGACTATTCCTCTAGCAGCTCATCTCTATTCACCTCCGTATATATCAATATCATTCGCCGCCCAACACAACAAAAGACTTATGCACCTGCTGCAGTAATATCAGAATCTATTGGCTTGGATATCATGAATATTGGAGCTCAACAGTTCTTAGAATCCCATTAACCAATGTTTTGTTCTTTTCCGCATATTAGTATCGGATACGCATTGTTATTTTGCCTGTTTAACTTTGTCTTTTCTGGATAGTACCACATCGGTTGATCAGAGTGCTATAGGACAAGTTCGACAACTTATTACGAGTATTTTGTTGTCGTTTCTACCAAACCGGTGAGTAATAATTGACGAAAACAACCGCCCTTTAAAGATGATAAACTCTATCATTATGCCTATGACTGTTGGGTAAAGCTTGAATAAATGGTGCTCTCATTCTTGTTCAAACATAAGTTGGAAATTTCCTTGGTCAACACATTATCCAGGTATAAAATTGTCAAAATCTGGTTAGATTCAAGATTACCTCACGTTCGGCACTTTTTTTAATCTAGGATTTCAAAGATGTGAACCATTTGAACAGTTACATGTATTGCAAAAATTAATTAAGAATACATTCGTAAAGTTTAACAGAAATCTGAACTTGTATGATAAAATGACGATAAAATGAGATGACGTTATCATCTCTATCTTTCCTTTTTTAGCACAGAGTATGGAACAGAAGTATGTTTTGAAATGTACCTATGACATCGTAATCTGCCTGTCCATTGGTAAATATTGCTTTTTATGGATCAAATAAGGAATTTTGTAATTCCTCTTGAGAAAGTGAAACGGTCATGCTTACATGCATAATTACACATTTTAATGGCGAAATGGCATCAAAATTAAATACATATAGCTTGAACTTAATTTTCTCTTTCATAGGCTTAGGTCCTGTGCTTAGTTTTATACTTTGCCTTCGAGACCATATCGTGTTCGTCTAAAAAACAAAACACGTTAACCCTGCTTATAATCCACACATATATTATATTTGTTATCCTTTCTTCCCAATTTCTCCTCTCTCATCCCTCCCCTCCCTTATATCCTCTCCATAACTTTCTGTACCACTCCTCTTCCACTTAATTATCATGTCTAACGTCACAAGTGCGTTACTGCAAATTGGGATGGGGTTGTAAGGATCATATTAAAAATATCCATTTCCCCTCCCCTTCCCTCTGCCTCAATCTGTCATTACTATCTTCTGTCTTCCTTCATCTTCTTATGTATTCACCTATCTCTTTAAAAGGGTTCCTTAGTTGCTCTGTAATAGAAGATCAAGATAATGCCTTTTATTATGAGAATTATTTGGTTGATTATTGAACTGAATTGAATTGAATTGAATTAAATTTATTCACCACTTTCATAAAATCATGCAAAGTCAAAGAATACAATAACATAATTCTTACAAACATA
>CP137672.1:26703050-27127909 GCA_037976565.1 Mesocentrotus franciscanus
AAACATAGATAAGGCCCCAAGATGGAAAATACACTAAGAACAAATTATACTATTCTGAATGATCAGTTTCATGCCTGTTCCGAAATAAATAACCATCTAAAAGTTAAACCTCTCAATATAAGGTGTAGAAATCGATGCTTCGTGCAATGTGGGAGTTGGTCTCGAACATCAGATCTCAGTCATGTTAGTAGACAAAATGAAATACATGTAGTAAATAAAATCTCATGAGAAAAGTGATTGGAAGAGAATACACAAAAGATTATGACCTAAAGGAGAAATGATACCGAATCTATACAAATTAGTTCTTTACATATCTATGATAGTTTTAAAGAGAGAAAGGAATCCTATGTAACCATGGTAACGACTCTCCTTGTATATTCCCCACAGCCCTACTGTGTCATCGGATGCAAGCATGAATGACACAAAGACTTGTTGTACGGACAGTTTCGGTCTGAATTACACCTTACCAATGTTCTTTGAATGTCAGAAGAAAGGACATCCCAATGGCAGTATGGTACAAACCATCCCAAAACTTATCCCTAATTCATTCGTAGAAGGCGGTTGCCCCAGGAGGGAGAGTAAACTTGGTGTTCCTCCTGGACATCGAGTCTGCAGACTCCGGTAATTGTTTTCCTCTCTGGTTTTCTCTAAAATCCTTTGCAGATCTTTTCTACTGTTGTTTGGACTTTAAGAAAACTAATGATTGTATCTAGGAATAGGTTACTAAATTAGTAACTTTTAAAACTATTTAGGTGGTCTGTCAACGACAGATTACGTATTGATTTCGTCAGAATTTTCTTTCCTTATTTCTAGAGGTGTTGTCTGAGGGGATGTGCTCCCTTTGAAGTGAAGAAAAACAAGTTTTCAAACTCAATTCTTACGATTTGGGTGAATACTTTTTACCAGGTTATCGCTTAAAATTTGTGACTTTTTAAAGCCTGAATATAATCATGATAAACCTTGGATTTCTTGGAGGTTCGCCTCTCGAAACTAAGGAAATTTTGCCATGAAATTTGTGGGGCACCGTAAACTTTAGAGGGCTTTAAACACCTGCCATTTTCTCAGATTCTTCTTTCACCATGAAACAATCATGTGGTTGTTTAGAACCAAAGAGGTTTGAACGAATACTACGTTTAGAATGGTCCGCGTATCTGGTATTTAGCTTTCCCTTATGTTTCTGAATGCAGACTATAAACACAGCCCTCTTAAAGCCCCTCTAAAGTATAGGAGCCCAAAATTTGCTAAAATATTTTAAGGCAAAATTCAACTTAAATTGTATAATGATGTGAAAGAGGATGTCATTTAACACACAATTCTGCAATGATTTATAAAACAAATATGTTCAAAGACGAATATTGATGAAGGAGTGTCGAATTGAGGTTTTGTGTTGTACGCAGAAAACCCTAATTTTGTATTCTTTCATCACTATATTCGTCTTCAAACACATTTGTTTTGAAAATCCTTGCAGAAGTGTGTCTTAAATGATTACATAATTACACAACTTAAGTGAAATTAAGCCCTTAAAATTGTCGGGCCTCCCTACAATTTAGAAAGGCTTTAAAGCTTGGCTATAGCAAGACAGCAGTTAGTAGATAGAAAGAGAAGAAAGAAGGAGATGAGAGAGAAGAGAAAAACAGAAAGGGAGGGAAGATAAAGAGAAAGAGAGGAGATGAGAGAGAGAGAGATATGCCTCGTTGACACTTGCACGCATTTTGGTCCCGCACTGCCCCGCTCTAGGGCGTGCCAATGCGTGCCAATTAGTGGCACGCAGTCGCACGCAGCGTCACGTCTAATTTACGAATAGTTCACGCAATGCGTAACCACCAGGACACGCATTCGTAGACTATGCGCATGGCATGAGAAACTGCCCGGGTATGCGCAGCCAATGCGCAAATTGTGAGTAAATTAGTCGTTAACTAGTCGTGAACATGCGTGCCAATAGGCCAACGGACACGCATCGGCGCGCACTGGCAAGACTAGGTAGCGCATAAGGTGCGCATAGTTCACGAAGTGTTCACGAACGTTGCCAAACAAAATTGTCGTGCCAAAATTTTGAACATTTTGAAAATTCTGTCATGCATTTCACGCACGGCCCGCATCCGCCCGCATCCTCCCACACGCTACCACGAATACTTTCCGCATTGGCACGCAAGAGTATGTGTCTATGCGCAAACTATGCGCAAACCAAAATGCGGGCAAGTGTCAACGGGGCAATAGAGAGGAGAGAGAGAGAGAGACAAAGGTTATAGAAATGAGAGATATTAAGAAAGAGAGGGAGAGAGAGAGAAAGAAAGATAAAGGAGAAAGAAGATAACTAAAACAATACAAAAATTCGTTACAAAATATGCGACAAGGTGCATATTGTGTCGCGAATAATTCCCGACGAAATTCGCGACAAATCACGAATTTCACAACAAAGTTTGTGATTCGCGATGTCCCTTCAGGGCCACCATTATGGTTCGCGTGTGTTGCGCTACAAATCACGGTTAGCGTGTGCTCCTCTGTTACAGTGTGTAGTGGGTATATAACGTATCCGCTGAAGTGGATCTTTTTTCAGTTACTTAGGCGTTAGGTTACGCTATAGCGAAAGGTTACACTTTAGCAGCCTCACAGACGTGACATCGACATTTTCAAGGTCATCAGATTATCGTGACGTCATCCAGGCGCCATTTTGTGAACTTTTCTGAAAATCAACTTATGATCATATCTTTAAGTTAAAGTTATTTCTCATTCATATTTATCATGATCAAGGTCAATATCCGTCCGGTCAATGTCAGGTTAATAAACGCGCGCTTACGCGTACGTCCGCGCGTCAGTAAGCGCGCATTTTTTTTTAATTCTCAGAATCGTCTGAAATTCATTTTGCATACGTTTCAGGCCATTTTGAGCATTTGTCGAAAAATCACGCACACGCGTATGTGCGCGCGTTTTCGTTCGTCATGGACGAACGCATCATAGAATCGCCATTTTTTTAAATTTCATGATATTTCCCATATGTTTTCGAACAATTTGATACCATGTTTATCTCTTTATGACTATTAATAACGGACTGAGTGTCCGTTCAAGATACATGTCCGTGCGCGCGAGCTCTTGTAATATATAGCATAATTATATGGGCAAAAACATGCCCATACAAAATCCATTATAGCTCTTTAGGATGCGCCTGGACCCCATTTTTTATTAAATATTTGGATAGAGTATTAGTCGGAGATATGATTTCATGTCTCATGTGGTCATTAGGTATATCGTGACATCATCATAATGGCCTTGGAACTCAAAATACGAATTTACATATTATGACGTCAGCATATTTATGGAGAATTGAGTGTATATCTGTATATATTGATCGTTTTTCTCCCAATTTTTTATATGTTGTAGCTGAGACAATTTTCTACAAGATAAATTGTCACCCATTTTCATTTTGCTGACGTCATCATAGTTTAAAAATGCAATTAAAGGCGACATGTCAGAGTTTTCTTAATTTGCGTGTTATGCCGTTCTCAGATTTGCATGTAAAGTCAATAGGTTTGTTTTCATCAGCTCGAGATTGCCAAATAGCCCGCTATTTCTGATTTGGGAAATAAGCCTGAAGTTACAAATCGCGTCTTCATCAGCTCGAAACTCGAAACTCGAGCTCGAAAAATTAGCTCGAAATATTTTGCTCAGCGTTCGCGCATAGTTCGAGTCTTCGGGCTGGTGAAGACGCACCGGACAAATAGCGGATATTTTGCTAACTAGCCGAAGATATCTTGGGATGATTATCTCGACCAAATATCCCGCTATTTGCAACTGCGGGCTGATGAAGACGCAAATTAGCTGGATAATTTGCGATCGGGATAGTTAAAATAGCGGGTTATTTGGCAATCTCGAGCTGATGAAGTCAGGCATAATGGGGATATTTTGGTCTATTGCCTGCGGTGCTCAAGGTTGCAGGTTCGATTACTAGAGTTTCCATTTTTTTGTAATGGTTATCAACATGTCAAAAGATCACTCAACGCCATCAGATTCATAACAGAACACCTAATTCATCTTCAGTGACGAATAAATTCTCGTTTATTTTTCTTATTTAAGAAACCCGGGGTAATTCTAATCTTAGTGATGCTGTTTGTTATTTATTAAATAACATTTTCATTGAATAATTATTATGTTCGCAGATTGCGACATGAATCCATGTGAAAACGGCTGGTGTGAGGAGACTATGACCAGATATAGATGCCACTGCCCTATCGGATTTCAAGGAAAACAATGTCATGAACGTAAGAACAAAGATAAAAAAATTGCATTTTATATCTTAAAGGTAAAATGTAAATTGACCGATCTCGTAATGCTCTAAAGACTCGAATATAGGAGAAAAAAAACCGTTACAGGTCTAATAGTGCTATTTTTGTCAAGAAGAGGTAATGTGTATTCCTTGTTTTGCTTGTTATTCAAATATGCTAAGGGTATGATTTTGATTTAAGCATTTATTTTGTATTTTTTTTTATTTTTGTAACGACAGTATGTTTTATTTCAAGCCATGTTTTATCTAAAGAATATTACCATGCAGTATATTTTCTGTTTCCTTACTAGTATTTACTTTCTCTTTTTCATTTTCCTACAGCGCGTAGAGATGTTAACAAATGTATTATGCGCTTTATAAGAACTGTACTATTATTATTATTATTATTAAACCTAATAATTATCAACTATGTTATCTAAGGGACGATGCGCTTCAAACATTTTTTGTTTATGCACTGTTCCTACTATGTATTATATTTCGATGTAACCCACTGAATTTTATTATCTGTAAACAATTATTTTACATGGTGAATAAATAAAACAAACAAAACAAACAAATAGTCTCGTAACTGAACTGGCCGCGGCTGGTCGTCGGTCTTAAGGGTATGAGGCTGCAAGGCGAAAAGTTTGGAAATTTAAATCGAGATTATTTTTCCTCCCCACTTTCCTGTTAATTTCATTCATTTCACCAATGTTATCTATCAATCTTTAAACTAGTTGACAGAAATCAGCCTGCAACGACCCAGGGAATTGTTGTTACCTGTCTGAAGGATATCACAGTAACCGTTGAGCTTGGTACTCCGATTAAGTCGGTAGAGTTCACCTCACCATCGGCTGTCAATACAGAAGGATCTGTCGTCCTGGTCTCTCAGAACTATAAATCGGGTGATAATTTCCCAGTCGGGTCAACTTTCGTTGAGTACATCTTTGCTGATGAGAGCGAAAACCAACCATCTTCTTGTACCTTCAACATCAACGTCAATACTGGTAAAAAGGAGAGCATGTTTTGCAATATGGCATGTTCACCTACTTTTTTCATGATATTATGTAAAGCAAGATACTTGGTCTTATGTGCACGCTCTTTTAACACTTTAATTTGAGAAAGATGGAGAGATGTTCGGATCGATACAAGCGAAATAACAATGAAATTGACGATTCATCAACTCAGTCGCTCGATAGAAGGTTTAAATGAAATGCTCATTTACATTTGAGTCAGTTTGTCTGAGCCCATATGATGGTTTGATTGGATAACAGACCATAAGACACAAACCTACGTTCTTATTATATATCTTGATATCACAGTCGATACCAGCCCTCCAGTGGTACAATCCTGCCCTTCTAACCAGACATTCTTAGTTCTCACAACCACCACACCAATCACTTGGACACCACCAACAGCAAGTGATGCGTCTGGAATTGCATCCATCGTCGCCAACTATGAACCTGGAGTTAATGTCTCCGTGAATAGCCCCATCGACGTCATTTACACTGTGACCGACAACAGTGGCCTTGTAAACACAAACTGTTCTTTCAACATCACCCTCGTATCTGTAGGTATGTCATGTGTGATTTTTGTTTGATATGACTGCAAAGATATCTGTGTATAATATAGCCTACAAGTCCATATTACTTGAATCCTTTGCTCATACAATTTTAGTAAAAACGTAGTTGATGCTATACTTTAATAGCCATCTGTCACTGTTTCACACAGTTCAATGATGAGTCGAGGTGACGCCTTCGTAGAAAGAATATTTTAACATGAACGATAGCAACTAATTTCGAAAAATCAACCTAAGGCATTCCAATTGCCTTGTGCGTCCACCTATTGAAATGTGGAAACATGACAATGAC
This sequence comes from Mesocentrotus franciscanus, assembly GCA_037976565.1. Taxonomy (NCBI): domain Eukaryota; kingdom Metazoa; phylum Echinodermata; class Echinoidea; order Camarodonta; family Strongylocentrotidae; genus Mesocentrotus; species Mesocentrotus franciscanus. The sequence continues at coordinate 26,709,180 of CP137672.1, forward strand.
GTATTACGTAATCGAAATATGACTTACAAGGGATGTACAATACGGTATTGAAATTGCGCTTGAGTTGATTTTGTCGAAATAGTTGCGATAATGTTTTCTGGTGTCATCGAAGCCTTTGTGACACATGAACACGGACTATCGTCACGTAAAGGATTAAAGTTTTCTCCTCAACTCGTTAACTTTTTTTTGTATTGGACATGGTCGCAGGCTAAATAAAAGGCCTAAACGGTTTCAACATTCTGGTGCAGAATATTTTTAAAAAAATCTATTTCCTGTCGAAAATTGCAAATTAGAAGATTAAAAACTAAATCTAAATGCTTGTTTCTTACCTTCTTACTTTCCGACGAATGTGATTCCATACCTAGGTGTAAAGATAAATATGATAGCATTACTTCACATTTACATTTTATCGGAGCTGAAGGTATGAATGATATGCAAATACTGTTATACCACTACAAGGTATCGCAAGACAATATGGCCCCTGTAAAATATAGACAGGTGGCCTTCCTAAACAGATTCTGGTGCACATTTTTATCTTCCTAAAGGAAAATAATTTAGGTGACCATTTAGACAAATAGTCTTTATACAGAAGTGACCACAATAAAAGTTCTGACTATATATTCAATTGACTATCCTCAAGAACATCTCCTTCCTCTCGAAATAATTTCTATCGAAATACCAATTGATCTCAACGAAAGCTTTTAATGTTTATGGGGTCTTCAGAGACAGAATGGGAATGCACGTCCTCGAAATGCTACCACCTCAGGGATGCAAAGGCGCATAGTTGGCAGGACGCTCACGACTTCTGCCCGACCCTTGGCCCGATAACCATGGTGGCAGGAGACAGGACACCATCCCTCTTATTTGAAGATAGCGAAGTAGGGACCCGGGTCGCCTTACGTCTCGTGGGAGCTGGTTCTTCTCTAAATTTTGTATGGATCAACTGCAATGACATGGAAACTAGAGGGCTGTTCATGTGCGACGTGGATGGCACGGGAGCTGTGCAGATTAATACAACCAGTAAGTTTAATCTCGATAATTCAGCACAGTAATGCTAAACGTGATAACGCCCAATGTAATTCCAACCTTTGAAATTACTTTGGTCGTAATTACGTTTAGCATTACTGAAACAATCCATTAATTAGCTACATCGTAACATTTTTTTGCTGATTCAACACTTTGTTCTTAGGATTCACATCACTGTACGTGATATGTTGTTAAGTGTTATTATGAACTGGAATTTCTATTATTTATTGTTATCATTTTTTTTATTGGAGATTGAAACAGAGGGGTGCCTTCTTTAAGCCATGGTACTTTTGATATTCTAAAGATCTTACACCTCTGCTCTACATACCGAAAACTACCAGAAACACCCATTCAAAGAACAACTGAAAACGTATCTGTTTATCTAAAGTTTACTGTCTTTACCTATGAATTAACTGCAGAACTATTTTTTCATGTAACTTGCATTACATTGCATTGCATATCCACGTTGTAGTACCTTGATTGATTGTTTCGAATATCTATATAAATTCATGTATAAATCCATATATAGTATTACATGCATTATCATTATTAGCGGCATTATTATTACCATCATTGACCTGTCCTGCATGGGAGCGGAACGCATAATACTATAATTAATTATTTCTCCCCTTTCAGATTGGGGAAGCGGTCAGCCAGAAGTCAAGGGAATGACAACTGTGTAACACTGTCACGATCTCTTGAATACAAATGGCGTGTTTTTCGCTGTAGTTATAAGTTCCGCTCCATCTGTCAGATTGTCTTATAAAAGACCGTGGGTATTTTCCGGTTGCAAGGAATATTCAGGCAAATGATACACTGATTGAACCAGACTGGAATAACGAGCACAAGAGATGGGGAAAGACTTGTAAAGTATATACAAACATAAAATTTGTATTAAAGATTTTGTTTTATCTTTATTCTTATTCCTTTTTCTCTCGAATTTATCGGCATTAATTATCATTATTATTTGTTCTTGCATTTAAGCATTTTGTCAGTCTAAATTTACATTCGAATCTAATGTGCTTCACTCTCATTTTCAAATGATATATTAATCTTTTCTTTGTTCAACTCTCTGGGTTAGCGGGATGGTTGTTATTTAGAAAAAGACAATATACACCTTATGTAATCCGTAGAATATAGTACTTTTTAATTGTCATTAATACATTTTGATATTTTGTTTACATCAAAGAAGTTACAATTTATCACATATTCAATAGGCACTATATAAGTAAAATGCTCTAAAGTAGATCATGTCAAAACGTAAATGGAAAATGATTATACATTGATTGATTCAGACTAGTAATTTTACTAATTAAAGAAAAAAATAATTAGAATTCACTTTTCAAATTTATTACTGTAACATAAGAATTTTGTAATGATCCATTTCTTCCTAAAAATATCATATTCTCACCATATTTAAGTAATATAAAATTCATTTCATTTCATGCCAATACGGCAGTTATTTGCTCTTATATTTTTGTATTTTCCTTTCTCGAATATTGAATTATATGTACACAATTAAAAGTGAGAATTTTGTTTTCTTCCTGTAATTGTAAAAGTTACATGGAATATTACCAAATAAAAAAACATTTGTAATTTAGCTCGTATAAAGCTTTATGTGATGTAATATAAGTTCAAGCTCGATTATGTATTGAAGGGAAATGTATAGATATAATGACTGCTATGAGAGGCATAGTTCTTTTCATAGGCTCAAGGGGACGTTACATCCTAGCAGGATGTAACGTCCCCAGCTATAAAAACAACTATGCCTCGAATATTAAAGCAGTCATTATATCTTTTATATACTGTAAAAAAAGTCAAAGAATACATGTGCGACTTACCAATCATGGGGTCCTCACATTTAAAAATCATCATGAAACTGTGCTCCATTAGAACAGGGAAAGCAGAACTGTGCTCCAGTAGAACAGGGAAAGCAGAACTGTGCTCCAGTAGAACAGGAAAAGCAGAAGTAATAAATAGTTAACTCAAACAGTAACTTTTGTCATAAAACTCCATCAAACTCCATAAAACTCTAGATTCGCAACCTAATTACACAGACTGCGAGAGTCTAGACTACTTGTTGTAGATGTCCACAGTGCAGTTCTGGATATTGAATGTAGGGGCTTGGACCTGCTGACTTGAAACATGGGCATGGCTACTTGCAGTGATGTTGCATGTACGTGGGAAGATATCTAGGTTATTTTTTTTTTATCTCATTCACAATTTCATTTAGTTGCTTCACCCATTATTGCCTCATTTGGTCATGAAATAAAGTTAAAAAAGTAAAAATTCGGAGATTATATGTAGGCCTAAAATCGAGATCGCCGGTCGTCTGCGCTGCGCTGTGCAATTAAAAAAACCTAAAATGCATAGCGACCAAATCGCACAAAAACTGTATGGTATCCGCTCTCGCACAAAGAAACGTTTTACACGTAAACCAATGGGGATCTCGGCAAAATTTATTTATGCGGCCCGTTAATCGGGACATGCGGGCATCTTTAAAAAAAAACTATTGACCGGTAGGCGGGCATGTGGGCATCCTACAAAAAACTATTGACCGGTAGGCGGACATGCGGGCATCTTTTAAAACAAACTATTGACCGGTAGGCGGGCATGGCTAAAATCACGACTCAATTTCGACCAATCAGATGGCTAGATTTCTAAAGAGATAATTACCTCTATATTTTAGATAGCTTTACACATACAAAGTTGTGATTGGTCCACAACTCGTCACGTTATATTGATTGTATATTGAATATGGTAATTAGCATATTTCATCCCCGGTCATCTTAGATGTTATATTCACCACTTGGTCAAATGAGTATATTATTGCGTCATACCGTATTCAAGCAACCCTGCGCGCATTATAGCACGTATACATTTACCATGATACACTTCATGATAACACCATGGTTTACACACGAACGCACTCGCAGAGTCACCTACAACCTTTCCACACACGGGTAAAATTCCTTAAATCTGATTAGTTTAAAGAGCTTTTAACTAATCAGCTTTAGAAACAACATCATGCACATACAGAAAATTTCAGTGCGGTCGTTCGAGATTCACTGCTCTGTCACTGCTCGTGGATGCAAGAGCACTTATTGTTTATATTTGTTTTCCAAATTCGTGAGAAAATATTTAGCAGCGATTCATCACGCCGGTGAATAAGCGGGGTGATGGAGAGGAGAACCACTAATTTTGTTTGGGGAGCGAAAATATTTATATATTTTTTTCTATTTTGTTGTTGTCAGGAGGGGGCCTTTTTAATTTTTTAAAGGTAACATTTACGTTATTATCCTATTTGTTTACCGTTTTGGGGCTAGGGGCGGGCCGGCAAAATCGCCACGTGGATACCACCCCTGGTGACGTGCTCAAACTTTTCACCAAGATATTTCTTGAGCTATAATGCGTTCCCAAGGTAATGCGCCTTGTTAACTTTCTTATAAAGTGTAAATTATTTGTGCATTTCCTTGGAAAACGCTAAAGGATCTTTATTGTTAGTATTTGTCATAATATCTTGATAAAGACGTATAAATATTCGTGACCTAATAAAAACTGTTGGATATTAAGCATGAAACTTCTCTTCTTCATCATTTTTTGCGTCATCGTATGCCAACACGGGGACTTATATCGGATATTTGTACACATACACATGCACACACACAAACACACACACACACATGCACACATGACACACACATATTATATATGAATTGATATATTTTCCAATATATATATATATATATATATATATACATATACATATATTTTCTAATATATATATATATATATATACATGTATATATATGACTTAACTGACTTAGGTGCATAGGACGGTGTGTCCCCTTGCTCCCCTACGAGAAATCATGCTCCATTCTGATCTGTCCTGGGCTTGTTGCTCTGCCTCTTGTGTGGGTAATCCCATATTGCACCATATAATAGAAAATATATCAATTCACAACGCTAGATGGAATACACAAGAAGCATGGATTCAACTTTACAAGCGCTTTCAATTTATTATCATCAGGTGAAGTGAGCGTTTCATGGTTTTGCGTGGCTATCAGTACATGGTTACACAGTAATTGTATTCAAATAAGGACCAGGATTATAAAGCTCTCCTATGGATTAACAGTTGATTTTACGACTTTGATTGCCCTGGGTTTACCTCTTTTCTTCTTAGAAACTAGTGTTGAGGTGTAAGGGTGCAGGTAGTCTGTATTGTTTGAGATGACTAATATATACAACTTAACATAACATAAATAAGTTAAAGAAAGAGTTTTCATACTGTGTCTTGAGTACGTGGGAATCTTAAACAGAGATGACTCGCTTAGATACAGTATGAAGAGGAAAGAATGGGATTCATAGAATTTGGATGAACATGATGAAGTGTACATTGTACTAATGGGAGAGGGATGGGTATAGTTGGGAGAGAAATAAAGGAATGTGGGTGAATGATAGAGTGGGAAATTCAATTAGGGAGAAAGAGAGAGAAAGATAGAGGTAGCGAGTGAGAGAGAGAGAGAGAGAGAGAGAGAGAGAAGGAGAGAGAGAGATGGGTGATTCCAGAAGGTATAATCATATAACCCAGTGATTCTATACATATTTTCTATCCACGTTTACAAAGTAATGGTAAAGAATATAATTAAAAAAGAAAAAACACAAATACAACATTATTTTTCATAAAACATGAGAAGCATAATCACTTATAATATGATTGCAACCTAACATAATAGTATCTGTATTGTGCTCTTAAAATTACAAACATGATGGTTTAGATGTGATATGAAGTATGAGAGAGAGAGAGAAAATGATAGAGAAGACAGCAATGATAGAAACTGTAAATTACTAGCAGGAAATTGGGTATTGGTTGTTATTAGCATTACAATAATTTATTATAAATATATAAATCTTATTGTTTTATGTCAAAAAGGGATAAAAATATAAATTTAAGATTTTGCATGATATATGATCATAATTAATCTAGCATAACAAGATATCTATAAGTTCAAGTAGTTTATATTATTCATATATTTTATAACACATTCAAAGAAGGCATAAATTTCGAAACAAAGTATTTCTCTTTGAGACCTCATTTTAGTTTGTTTTCTTCTTTCATTAAAAAAAAAGGTATAATGTGGTAGTTTGGTTCTTGTGAGCAAGCAAATGGTTCGATGTGACAGCTAACTTTTATCTGCATATACTGTTCTTGGTGTATATATTTTTTGTGAACAGTGAGTCTGTGTTTTTTTTATTTGTTTCATTTATTTAACCACGGTTAAAACACCTGCTATCAGTCATAAGGCTGGTTTTGCAGCAAGTCCGTTAAAAACATTCACACAATATACATACGACAAAACAAAAATAATTCATGATACAAATTAAATAACAAGAATAAAAGTGTGTAAATAACTCATAATAACAATCACACTTAGCATTTTAAACATCAGAAATTATAAAGAAAACAAAAGAAAAAGAGAAAAATAGAAAAAAATAAGTCAAATCACAAGCACCTTATCATAAAACTCACATTTTCTATTAAATTCAAATGAGCAAACTCTGTTGAAAAGCGTGATCGAAAACCAAATTGATTTTGTACCAGTATATCGTTATCATTCAAATATTTATAAGTTTGCCGAAAAACAAGCTATTAAAATTTTGGAATTACTGGCAACACAGATAGGTCAATATTTCGACGGGTTGGTGCAATCGCCGCCTTTGAAAAGGAGTGTTATTTTAGCACACTTCCATTCATTTGGTACAGAACGCCTTCACGTAAAGATAAGTTAATTATATGAGCCAGAAATTCAACAATAATAAACAACGAATCTTTCAAAATATTCGATGGTATAGTATTAAGCAGAGGCGGCGCTCCCGGGGGGGCAGGGGGGCACAGTGCCCTCCCACTTTTTCAAGTACCCCAAAAGTGTCCCTTTTTACATAGGAAAAGTGCCCCTTTTTACATAGGAAAAGTGCCCCTTTTACTTTGACAAGTGCCCCTATTAATTTTTAAAAGTGCCCCTTCCCCTTTCCACCTCTGATAAGTGCCCCTTTTATTTTGACAATTACCCCTTTTCCTTCAACAAATTCCCATTTTCCTTTGCAATAAGTGTCCATTTTCCATTCTCATAAGTGCCTTTTTTAATCTCTAGTAAGTGCCCCTTTTCAGGTACGAGAAGCGCCCCTTTTCACTTTTGATAAGCGCCCCCTTCACCTCTGATAACTGTCCTATTCAAATCTGAGAGGTGCCTTTTGATTTGACAAGTGCCCCTTTCCATTGTAAGAAGTGCCCCTTCCCTATTTAATAACTAACCCCTTTTAACTCGGATAAACGCACCTTATATTTTCACATGTGCCCCTTTCCTTTCTAATAAGTGCCCCTTTTCCTTATGATAAGTGCCCCCATTAAAAAAGAGCCCCTTCTCATAAATGCCCTTTTTCATCTCTTGTAAATGACCCTATTCAATTCTGAGAGATACTCGTTTTACTTTGACAAGTGCCCCTTTTCATCTCTAATAAATGCCACTTTTATTTTGACACGTCCCCCTTTTCCTTCCTAATAAAAGCTCTTTTTCCTTCTTATAAGTGCCCCTTCCCCTTCTCATAATTACCTCTTTTCATCTCTGATAAGTGCCCCGTTTATTTTAGCATGTGCCTCTCTTTCTTTTTAATAAGAGCCACTTCCCATTTTTAATAAAATCCCCCCTTTCACCTCCGATAAATGGCCCTATTAAAATCTGATCAATGCCCATTTTTTCAACAAATGCGCATTTACCTTTATTATTAGTGCCCATTTTTCATTCTCATAAGTGCCTCTTTTCATAAATGGTCAGTGCCCCTTTTCAGATGCGATAAGTGCCCCTTTTCACCTCTGATAATTACCATTTTAACAATGATACGTGCCCCTTTTTCTTTCTAATAAGGAACATATCCCTTTTTCATAAATGCCCCTTTTCACTTCTTTTAAAAGTCCCTATCAAAATCCGATGGGTGCCTCTTTTCCGTCGACAAATGCCCATTTCCCATTCTCATGAGTGCCTCTTTGTTTAGGTGTAAGAAGTGCTCCATTTTCACCTCTTGTAATTAGCCTTTGTACTTTGACACGTGCTGCTTTTCTAATAAGTGTCTCACCCCTTTTGGTAAGTGTCCCCTTTTCCTCTCATCATTAAACGTGCCCCTAATTTCGAGCGACTAAGAGCAATTTCCCCCAAAGCTCGCTCGCTACGTTCGCTCGCATATATAGATTTTATAATTATGTTACTTATCAACGGTCTTTTCAGTCTTCTGTTATGAGAATGTGCTTATAATCCCATCAGGATTGGGTTTTTCCTCTTTATAAGATGTAATTTTTCGCGCTGCGACCTCACAAATCTTAAAAATTTTCCTCGCTCGCTTTGCTCGCTCGCAAATGAATTTTCAGACCATCGCACCCAACTGCAAAGTATGATGCTTAACCAATATATTATATGATGTATAAAGAGAAACAAATATTAAAATCATCCCTGATAATGTAATCACAATATATGGGTATACGGTATATATATAATACTCTCGCAAAAATATATATGGAGGTTCAGAGATCAGAGGATGCTGACAAATAAATTGATTGAGGTAGCAATCTATAGAGTATAGATCGGTGCATGTAGGGACTTAACTGTTTCTTTTCTTAAAAAGACTGGCAAAACAAAGCAGGGTTCAGAGAGCACACAGATTGTTGTCTGTAGCCGGAAGTTTATACATACATGTATGTAGACAAAGTTGCCATGTGCTGGACGACAAGAAGGGTCCAACTGCTCCGCTTGCAACCAAAATAAATAGACTGGTGTACAAAAATGTTGAAACGACTGGCGGCAGATCATAGAATTCTGACTTTGGTTGGAGGTAGCAGACGTCTTGACAAAGTGATGCGGGACTAGATATTGGGAGCTTCTGTTCCGTTTCCCAACAGACTGCATGGCGAAATAAACTGAGACTCAGTTCAACGTCCAAAAAGGGGAAAAGGGAAAAAGAATGAAAAAAGGAAGAAAAGGGAAAACAAAAGAAAGAATAAAGGAAATAAAGAAATAGTGAAATAAAGACAAACAGAAAGCTAAGGGTCCATTTCCATACGTGTATAATGTTACCATCGGTTCCATCAATCTTGAGAACCTATCGTCATGACAATGTTTTGGTACTTTATGGGTCCTGTAACTATCGAATTATTCACAGCGCATCGTTTGTTTCTTTCAATCACTCTCTCTTTAAAAAACGTCAATATATACATGTATCTAGACTTCTAGAGTATTAAATGCTCTAGAAAGTAAAGTTGTGCTATCTATAACAATATCGATCTTCTCTGTCTGTCGCTACGGTCCCTCTCATAATATACTTTAATTCTAAAATATTCAAGTTGTGGAAGGGCCCTAACCCGAGTAGGGGCGATGACTCACAGGGACTTGGTAACATTGTTCAGATGAGAGAAAATGGTGCTAAGGTAGTGAATTCAATGATAGATGTACAATTTATTACAGATAATCTGAAAGTTTGAGTGAAGACCATTATTAATGATACAAATTGGGAAAAACTGATTGATTCCTTAATTCTTCCAAACTATATTATTACAATTGAATAACATTTTAGGTGAATGTAAATCGCCACAAAGCAATGAATTGGCTCTATAAACCATTCCAGACACATTTAAGTGTTGAAAGATTTTTAAAAAGCCTGTTTTATGTCCTATTTTCATGGAAAAACGGTTGGGAAAAATCAAAAATTGGTTGGGAGAATTGACTGTTAGAGGGTTTTGCACAGTGACGCCTTCAAAGAAAGCCATAAATATCCTTGTGGTTTGAAAATTTTGTTCAGGATTTGTTGCATGTTAGAGTGTTAGTACATTAGAAGGAATATAGTAAGTAACATTTCATACAAAAATTACGCAGTTTTTTTCATCAACCTTCAACAATGTTACCAAGTCACTTAAGGGGCATGAGAGGCCTGTCACTGTTAAAGAGGGGTCCTCCCCTGGCACCCCAAATTCGGAAAATCCCCCGAACTTGCCCAAACGAACGATGGTTTTAAACGCTGCCTGTCCCCAGTAAGAGAAAAGAGTAAATGTAAAATGGTGAATATCAAGATCAGATCAACTTTGGTGTGTCTGAGTGATTAAAAGTGCTCTAAAATGCAAGAGTTACAATCACAACAAAACGTAAGGTTTTCTCGCTCGGTCGCTACATGACCTTGCAAGATATAACACAAAATGTACTAGGAATGCAAGGGTATTATACTTCAAAATGCAAAGTTTTTTTTGTCTTTTTAAATATCCGAAGAGGGGGGAGTAATTACCCGAGTTATGTGTTTGTGTTTTCGCCACTTTGTGGTGCTTGTCACTGTTTGAGAATATTTGTTATACATGTACATCAGCCCCTTCAAAATGTTGGGCTCATTACACCAATGGTGATCCGGCGTAGAAGGTCAAATCCGAAGCTCTCCCCTCGGGGAAAGTTAATGGGGCACTTGCGCTATAGGAAAATTGTATTATTTCATGTTATTTAATGACATTATTGTATTAGTCGTAGGAATGCATGCCCTATCAACGTCTTTCTACCTGCGTTTTATTGGAAGTTGAAAGATGCAAAGAATTTTGTCCAGATGATGTTGGGGTGTTATTTAAGTTTAAAGCTCATCTTCAGTTCTGACAATGGCATTGCATTTTGAGACTAAACCGTCTTGAACATAGTTTGATGTCATGCGATACATAATATTGTTTAACCAACGCAATATAAATGCAACAAAAAAAATGTATGAAATCGCATTGATTTAGAGCACATCTTGCATAATTAAGACCTTGCAATGTGTTTGGTATATGGGTGGGTCATATATTCCCTTAATGTCAGTTCACTGAGTCATCATTCACTTTCTGTCAAAAATGTTCAACCGATATCATGTACATGCAGTCAAACCTGCCTAAGCGGCCAGTTCCTTTATTTCTTCATACTGGCGAATGTAAATACCGTGAATATTAAGTTTCCAATTTATCAGCACCAAAAACTTAGTACATTTTGTTAATGTTGTCTCTTTGTTTCTTCTTTTTTCTTCTGTATTTGTATCTGATTTCAATTATGTATCTTTGTATCTTTCTTTTAACATTTTGAAATGTGAAAACCCTTTTCCCACTTGCTTTAACTGTTATTATGGTCATAAAACAGAGTGTACATGAAGATGGTAAAATAATTCAGCACTGCGTGCAGCTACAATCGGCACTGATTAAAAAATGAACCATACTAATTAAATGATCACGAGGATATACAAGCTAAAGTATATGTCAATTTTCATTAGCCAAAATAATAAGATTCCCTTTCCAAATAAATCATCGGAAAAGATGTCGTGTCGATCGAGAGGCCGTTTCTAATTGATGTTTCCCTATATCCTCTTCCCTTTAATTGTTTCCTTTGAACATCACGAGCTAGACTGATAAGTGAGTTATAATAATTTGCCATATTGTTATTCATGGTAAACATAGGCCGGATGATGGGGCGATATACGATTGAGAGACATGCACATGATTTTTTTTAATGACATGCAAAAGGAAGAGATGATGAAAGATAGTGAGAGGGAAAGAGAGAGACACAGAGAGAGAGAGACAGAGACAGAGAGAGAGACAGACAGACAGAGAGTTAGATAGGAAAAGGGGGAGATAGAAGTGAAGGGGATGAGTTAGAAAGGAGATAGAATTGAGCGAGAGTGAGAGAGAGAGAGAGAGAGAGAGAGGGGGAGATGGGAGGGAGAGAGATGGGATAGATACTGTGGAAGGAGAAAGGGAAAAGGCAATTGAATTTAGGAAAAGGGAAACTCGCATCCAGAAGTTGTTTGAAAACCCCACAGAACATTCTTTACTTCTCTACTTCTTTGATTTAAGTTCATTCAAGATTCAAGATTCAAGATTCAAGATAATTTATTGTCTGATTTAAAAAATACAGAAATTCGTCCTCCACTGGCGAGTGACATACATAAACATAAACAATATATAAATACATTCAAGGATACAAAGAAAATACAACAATAATATTAATAGCAATAATAGAAATAACAGAACTGACATGTAGACTTGAAAACTGGCATTAAAAATTGAATCTCGACAATGCACAGAATGCATCAAAAATAGATGAATTAAGTGCTTTGAGCATTCACCCCTTCTCTCCCAGAAAAGGAGTATGAGGGAAAAAAAAGAGAAAAGAACAAATGAGAGAGAGAGGGAGAGAGAGAGAGAGAGAGAGGAGTCGCATGAAGTAGAACAGAGAGGAAATGTGAGGGAGAAGGAGAAGGTGACATAAAACGAAGAGCTTCGGGAGGGAAGAGATGAGGTAGAGTACAGGCTATCAAGAACAGTGACTGCCCGTGGTAAAAAAGACAAAGACATTGCAAGCTAGAGATGTACACCCTGTGATGTTGAAATGACATACTAAGAAACATGTGAGAGGGCATGCATGAAGTCTGGTACATGTATACATTAGAGATACAGTGTAGAAGAAAGGAGAGAAGTAAGAAAAAGTGGTAGAGAGGGGAGAGATGCATACCTAAAAACAAAAGCCTCAGGTGAAAGGAGGGAGGAGGGAAGAGGGAAGGAGAAACAACATAGCAGCTGACATTCATGCATGCACTCAAACTACATTATTCATCAATTAAAAGATTACTGTTTCGCATCATTGTGGACAGAGTGAGTGGCATTTAATCATTATCATAAAGACAGTTATTTCCTTTGAATAGATAAATGCATCTCTTCTCAAATATACAATTTGTTGAGTTGAGAGCATTTATTGTTATAGGTTACATTATTGCACTTAATACTAACATTTGAGATATTAACATTGATTAAAATAAACATGGCAAAAGACAGCAACTGTTCGAAAAAAAGTTATCATGAAAGTGTACATGAAAGTGTACATTCAACCTCCATGAATCTTTTTTTCTTCTTCATTACGACAGATAGATTACAGGATCCGTCAATAACATTATTGGATGACATGTCATACATTAATTCTGGAGAATGTTTTTTTCCCCAGTTGGAGACACGAAATATGCCAATTCCCCAAGTAGTTTCTTTTACCGGCCTCCTTTGGATGTTTGATCCTTTCGTGTGCAAGAAAGTGCAAAATTATAATCGAGCAAATTGTATCGCCTGGCCCTACGCGGTTAATCACAATCAAAGGGAACATGAGAACATGATAGTAGAGAGAGAGAGAGAGAGAAATAGAGAGAGAGAGAGAGAGAGAGAGAAGAGGTAAAGGTTAAAGAGAAAATGGAGAGACAGGCAAAGATTGAGAGACGTGGAGAGAGAGAGAGAGAGAGAGAGAGAGAGAGAGAGAGGAGGTGCCGGAGAGGGGAGACAAAGAGAAAGTGAATTTTTCATATTTCTATGCATAAGCAAGTATCATCTGACCCAACTCTGTTAATACATTGTAATATTCACATGGAATATGATACTAAACCCTGCCATGTAGATGCAAAGAATGTCATGTAATGATCCGCTACTACATAAGTATATGATATGATAAGTACTACCATAAGTCCGAAGATGGTGGGGTGGGTGGGGTAGGGAAAGAGATGTTTAATGGAAGAGAGGAGGTTGGGTATGGGAAGAATTTGTGAGAGAAAGAGAGAAGCAGAGAGAGAGAGAGAGAGAGGAACTGAGAGATGAGACAGATAAATACAAAAGTTGAGAGAAGACTAAGAGAAATCGAAGGGAGAAGAGCAATGGGAGAGAGACAGAGAGAGACAGGGAGAGAGAGACAGAGAAGAACAAGAAGAAGAATGAAGAAGAAGAAAAAGAAGAAGAAGAAAAAGAAGAAGAAGAAGAAAAAGAAGAAGAAGAAGAAAAAGAAGAAGAAGAAGGAGAAGAAGATGACCAAACTCTATGCCACTTTGTGAGTGAACAAGACCAACAACGACTGCATAGGTTAAAACTCTTATGCAAGGAGGATTATTAAGTGGAACAAAAGAAAACTTTCTAGCTTTGCACAGTCCGACATTTAGGCCGTTTCCCAAACTTTATCACATGAGGAATTGTTGATTTCATTATCCAAAATCTAAATATATGCATCTTGGTTAATTTTTTAACCGTATTTCCTGTTTTGTGAGGGTCTTAGCTTCACCTTGATAGCACGGAGGTGGGCATGTTGTAATGTTTCAGGGGTGGAACATAGCACATAATCATTGCATGTTCCATAATTCTCTGAAATTTCATCTTGAAAATCAATCCAAAGTTTATGGGAATCAAGACTACCTGTCCTGTGACAAATTTATGAAATTGCTTTAAAACTCCTCAACTTCCAACAATGTCTATAATTCTACAGTTATCTGTATAATTTCATTCTCAATAAGTATGCACATGAAATTTCTCTTGGAAAATATTAGCGACTTTATCTTCATATTTTCAGAGACGTTTTTATTATATTTTCAAACCAAACTAATGAAAATTGCAATACTTTTATAAGCATGTCAAAATATCAAATACATGAAGTACCCCTCAGTCCTACACATGTAAATTGATATTGTAGCTTCGGATAATTTTATCATAAAAAGGACTTTTCATCTGTAATGGGCTATATGACTCACCAAAATTAGAGATAATTATACATGTAAAGAAGAATATTGATGTTACATTGCCATTAAATTATGTTGGAGAAATTAAAAGAGGCAGCACTAGAATTTTACAGAAACACATCAATGACACTGGTATCTAAAAGTGTAATACAAATAAATTCTTTTATTTTCATTTACCAGTAAGTAACAATATATATCTACAACCTTCACCAATAATTAAATTATTATGTTACGAACCTTATACATATTCATATATGTTAATGTTAATTATGGGCATATATGCGCAGAGGACTGAATTGTAAAAGAGTTGATTTTTTATAAAAAACCTATGACCATCTGTTCAGGTATTTTCTATTTTGTTTAATTCATATTGTTGTTACTGTTGTGTTTTTATGATTTTATGATTTTATAATAAAATGTCACCTTGTTGTGACAATACCTTTAGTACAATAATTTGATACTGAATCTAGAAACCAACATGGTTTCACCAAGCAATTCAAGGTTATACTTCATCATCATTTATCAAATAGCTCTCTTTAGTTTGGGTAAAGTGAGATTATATTGCCTTCATCTGCATCTCAAGCAATATGAAAATACTTTGGAAATAAATGTTCACAGAGGCTTACAGAACATTAGTACCAATAACTTTTTGCGAATGGTGTGAGTGGTAGAAATTCACAAAAGTTTCAAAATAAATAAAAAAAAATTTTTTTTGTGCAACTAATTAAAATTTCTTGCTGAAAAAAAGCACACACCGAAATATTTTGCAAAGATTTCATTGCATGAAAGCTCCTGGTTTAACATTGCATAATAATAATAACAATAAATAATAAAAACGGTGCTTATAAAATATGAAGCCCTTACCACCGAAGTCTCTAAGCGCTATAACAAACAAAATACAATGATAAACAATTACATATTAAACAAAACAAAAAATTACAAATAAACCTACAAATTACAATACATATGAAATATACATGTGAAAACATGAGCACAAATTAGTTCATTTACAATACTACAAATAACTTCCCATAACCTACAAGTATTCAACATCACCACCCTCAAATAAATTATAATAGTAATTATTGCAAACAGTCAAACCTGTCTCAGTGAGTGGCCACCCGTCTATAGTGGCCATTTATTTCATTTCCTTTGAGAAAGAAATGTGTGTGGTAAAACCTGTCTAGAAAGGCCACCTGCCTACAGTGGCCACTTTCCCTGTTTCTCTTTGGTGACCTGTCAGGTTAGACTGTATATATGCAAGTAAATTTTAAACACTTGCTGGTGCTCTACAGTTTGACAACATCTATATCAAATATTTCAGGTTAGTAGTACTTGTAAGTGAAACATATATCAAAGAATAAAACAAAAATAGATGAATAAATGATTGAATAGAAATAAAAATATGAATACATTTGGTTACTTAAAAAAAACAGTTTGGTCATAACTCTGTTCATAGGATCTTTTGTTGAACAAAAAATACAACTAAGAAAAGCATATACAAATTATTCATGTGCTCTCATTAATCTTTTCCTATATTTCTTTAGTGTTTATACTCCTAAAGAACATGTTTTGTTGAGGACAAATCCCTTGTCCAGAACAACTGCTTGATCTGGACAGATGTTTATTTAACCACAATTGCTTTTTGAATGGAGACAGAAAATATTTGTCAAGTCCTATCTTTCTCCACCCCATAATATCAATTCCAAGTGCTTCTCTTATTTCCAATGGTATTAAAGGGCAAGTCCAACCCATATGCAAGTTGAATTGAATAAATAGAGAAAAATTAAACAAGCAGACATCTTGCTACAGAATTATTGGAGTTCTAAGGCAAAAACCTGACAATCATTTCCTCTATTGAGAACCAGAAAGATGCATTTACCCACTGCCATCCATGACTAGACGGTTCATTTATTTAGGCTATAGGTCATAAGAGAATTCAATTGTTCATTCCTAATTTAATAACAGAGTCATCACCCTTCTGGTTATAATAATACAACATGGCCCGTATGCTACTAATATTCAAACAAGAGACTGGGATTAAGCTTTTGTTCGAAATCGGGTTTAACTAAGAAGGTTAGTCTGAGGTCTCAGTTTTCCTCTGTTAATCATGATCTTAGAACCCTGGGTCAGGTTTAAAGGAATCAGTAGAAGATAGACCTATCTATTTTTATCAAACTCTGTCAAATATGCTATTGAAATTAACCTTGATGAAGAGTCATTCACATGGTGCTGTTGTAGTGACAAGACTGTTCATCCTCAATCATCGTTCCCTATGGCCCCTTGTCCTGTGCTTGTTCTAGGACTTGAACAACGGGCCTTGACCTCCAGCGCTGATCTAACCTCTCTTCTGTCCAGTGCAAATGACCATTGAGGTCATTTGCCGGTCGTCTGTTGTCCGAATGACATTGGCAGCATTCTGGGAAGGGCGTACATCCTGGGTCGCAGCATGGCTCAAGGTTCTTGTCTTCTGGCTTGTCCACCTCCGATGGGGGCCAGAACATGGTCGATTCAAATTTCGACTTGACCTGCCATTGAGAAAGGACAGATAATCAGTAATATCCATAAACAACTGACCTTGTTCTATCTTATCGAGACATGATCTGAAAGTGGTATAAAATTTTGAAATGTATCTTTGCCATTATATACTCGGAGAGACTACAATGATGGAACAAAACATGATTGTTCACTGTTCCTTTTTTTTAATATTTAACAAAAAAAACTATCGGTATATAATTGAAATTTATGAAAACTTCTTGCATTCTTTTTCATAATGTATTATCCCGGAAAAAAGTAACATTCACAAAAATATGCAAATGCATCTTGGAGTAAAATGGGTCTTTTTATTTTGTGACATGCAATCACGAATAAAACTCAAAGAAAAAGATTATATAAAACAATAGAAAATTTGGGTAAGCCATTAGCCATTAATTATTTAACACCTTCATAACATATGGTCAAATATGTTCTTTTTTCATCTTCTGTACTTTCACTTTGATTAAAGACTCTATACATTTCGCGTAAAGATACGACTACCATGAATATCAAATATGTCAAACCTACTTGTTCAATCTGAGTGATCACTGCTGCATAGTTGGAGTTGTTTCCGAGATTGTAAAGCTCCGATGCATCCTGGTGAAGATCGTAAAGCAGAGGAGGATCATGGGATGTCCGCTTGGCCGATGGGCGGCAATCCTTGTCGTGGTTGGAGCTGCCGCTGACACCGGAACCCTGGGTGTAAAAGTGGGCTTTGTACTGGTGCCATCGCACGGCATAGATCCCAAACTCAGGGTTGGCACTTGTTGGGTAGTAGATGTAGTCTTCTCTCAAAGTCTGATGGTAATAATAAATGATGACAATCATGATGACGAGATGATATTATTAATAATAAAACTACTACGACAACGACTACCTCTACTACTACTACTACTACTACTACTACTACTACTTCTACAACTACTACTACTACTTCTACTACTACTACTACTACTACTACTAATACTAATACTACTACTACTACTACTACTACTACTACTCCTACTACTAATACTACTACTACTACTACTACTAAAGCTACTACTACTATTACTACTACTACTACTACTACTACTACTACTACTACTACTCTACTACTACTACTACTACTACTACTACTACTACTACTACTAAAGCCACTACTACTATTACTACTACTACTACTACTACTACTACTACTACTACTACTACTACTATTACTCCAACTACAACTACTACTACTCCTACTACTACTATTACTACTACTAATAATAATAATAATATGTGTAACTACTACTAATAATAATACATGTATGAATTATGGCAAAATGCACTTTAGAAACAACAATTAAAATAATAACAATATATTGAGAAAGCCCTTTTCCTAAGGTTATAATATGCGCAATATTATCATTGCCCCTGCTTTAAGTGAGCTTCCATGATATAGTGCTGAACCATTCTATCCAATGACTCCTACCTGGTACCCCTTTACCTCACCTGGGTCAAGAGTGGCAAATTGAAATAAAATACAATGCTTTGCATCTCACCTGCTTTCCTTCAAACAATATGGGGCTCATATCCACTCCATCTAATATCACTTCAGGTAGAACAGCTCCTGTTATCTTGGCAATCGTTGGCAAGATGTCGATCTGCGCAGCAAGCTCGATCGTTCGTCCTGGATCGATACGTCCAGTCCAGCGTGCAATAGCTGGGACACGACGCCGCCCTCGTAGGTGGTACCTTTGCCACACTTGAGGAGCCCAGCATTTCCACCTCTTACTTCTCGGCAAAGGCTAGGGCTGGATACATAGAACAGATCAAGTATGTGATTTAAAATATTTGTCATACTGTAGCTAATTAGACTGCACTAGGAAAGTTAATCAATGTGAATTGATGAATTGAATCTCAAATTGGCAACTTGGTCAGTGGATTGTGACATAGTCATTGAAAACTCTTTACTAGTATGTTGGTCGTGTGGAAAAATATCATTAATTTCTGTTTTTCTCCTAAGTGCCTTCTCCCTTGGGTGTACTATTCAAAATATATTATGGATAGCATATCATTATAGGCCCTCTAAAAAGAAAAGACCCTCCTGATTCATGCAGTTGGAAAAATTGACACTGTAGCCAATTTGATTTACAACATTAAAAATTCTTAAATTTCTTATTGTTTGTCCGATTTTCGTTCAAACTTTCCCCAGTCTGCTTCCTTTTAGATTACCATCTATCAGGCTATAGTTCATCCAGACGTTGGACAAAGCCCTCCTCATAACATTTCCATTCTCTTCTGTCTCTAGCTGTCCTAGTCCAAGTGGCCGTTCCCATGTATGATGTTAGGTCATCTCTCCATCTTCTCTTCTGCCTTCCTCTTCTTCTCTTTCCGTCCTTGGTTGCCATTCTGTTAAACGATTTGTCCATCTATTGTCCTGAAGTCTTGCTACATGCCCAGCCCATCTCCACTTTGATTCTCTGACTTTCTCCATGATGTCTTTAACCTTTGTTTTCTGGCGTATGACTTTGTGATTGATTTTGTCTCGCAGAGATAAATGCGACATCTTTCTCTCCATGGCTCGTTGAGTAGTCACAAGCTTCTGTTCTAGATCCTTTGTCAATGACCATGTTTCTGATCCATATGTCATAGTTGTTAGAATGCATTGGTTGAACATTCTTCTTCTTAGTGACATGGGTATGTTTTATCGGTCAACATGTCTTTGTATCTTCCAAAGTTCATCCAGCCTGCTTTTACTCTCATCATAACTTCTTCTTTTGTGGTGTCTTCCATTTTCAAAGTTTGTCCCAGATATTTGTAATCGCTCATAGGACTCTATGAAGGTTGGACTTCCCTTTAAAGGTACTATGTCCCATTTGCAGGCCAAAAAAATGAAAAGGTTAAATTCCAACGGCATTTGAAAGACAATACTAATTTAGAACTTCCTAAAAAAAGGGGCTTGAAAATGTCTTTAAGTGGGAAAATAACGACTATTAGTTGTCGAATCGACTTAGGAGCTATAGAGCCAGTAAGTAATAGTCTGATTTTTCAGACCATTGTACCGAATGGTCGTACGTTTTATGCTGCGCAAAGATTCAATCAGTTTAATTTTGGCCATTACAAGAAGTGGGTTATTGATGTAGACAAATGCTCATGTACCCTTTACAGCTCATTTTATGTATGTTATTACCAAAGATGAAAAAGCCAGTCAGTCACTCAATAGTGTCTGACAGTGAAGTCTAGCAAGTAAACGGGTTTCCTTGCATAATTTGAATATTAGGACACTGCTAACGTTTAAATTTCACAGATAGGACATACATGACATATTCATAATTCCTGCAAAGTTCTACAGAATTTGATGTTGGCTGCAAAGGGACATAGTATCTTTAAAGTCAAATATGGGAACGGTCATTGTGAAGAGACATTGTGGTCTAGTGGACAAGTCACCCCAACGTTTCACTGAAACTCTCCAAAGACCAGCTTAAAGGCTCGTTCAGAAATGGCGCGGCAAAACCGCGGCAGTTTTTATGATGACGTAAAGTGTATTACACGTCACATTTCTGTATCTTATAACACAGAGCTCAGTGAATACGCGCAAGTCCTTTGTTGCATGCAGTTACCATTCATTTACATGTTTTTAAAAAAATGCAACGGTTTATCTGCGGCAGTTTACGGCGCCATATCTGAACAAGTCTTTAGTGATTCTGCCTAGTTTTGCTTACCCGTTATCAGATGTGAAGAATACAAATGTGTTCTCTGCTATTCCGCTGCTGTCGAGCTGATCCAGTACCTCACCAATACTCCAATCCAACTCTGCCAGCGAATCCCCGAACGTGCCCCTGACCGTCGCATTACGGAACCTCTCTCCAGCAAACTGTGGGTGGTGTGTGTGGTGGTAGGCATAATAGAGAAAGAAAGGCTGGCCTGCTGCTGCGTTGTCTGAGATGTATTTTTGGGCAAGGGTGGTGTAGCGTTCTTCAATGTTTGTGAGATTTGCAGGTTGTTCTACGATGACGGTGTCGTCGAAGATGGGGCAAGGGCTCGTTGGTGCGGCAGTCATCGTAACAACGGGCGTTGGGATAGAAACAGCTAAAGGGGAGAAAAAATAGATTCGATCATGCTTCCACTCATTGCATTGGTAAGCTCAACAACACACAAGCTTATGGGAATTGAGCATTAAAGAGTTAATAATGGCTGTCAATATTATCAATATATATAGTCCCACAGAATAATCATCCCGGTATAAAAAATACCTTGTTCACAGGACATTTTTGAATAATTTATAGAAAATAAGAGTTTTTCTAAGGACAAATCTTATGACTATTTCTATTTACTGAATATTATTTTACCAGAGCTGTTGTTAGTTTTCCAGAGCTATATAAATCTCATTGATCCTGTTTATGTTTCTTTAGTTTTGTTTCCTTTAGTTTTGTTTCCTTTAGTTTTGTTTTCTTTAGTTTTGTTGTATATATGTATATATCGTGCGATTGCAAGCCACATCAGGTTTCAAGAGACAATCCGTTGATGGCAACATCACTCAATGGCCAATCAAATCAAGGTTTCCATGGAAGTTAATTATCATCAATGGCAAAATTACCATCAATGGTAATGTGAGGTCCAAACAGGCCAATCAAATTGGTTTGCTGCAGCTCAGATGGTGTTATGTTTCATTAATCTATTCAAAAACAAGGAGGAAAATATTTCTAACACATGTGACATTAAGAAATTTGTGGAGCACACAATGTAAGAATGTGGAAGTAGACAGTTATATCCTGTTGGATTGTTCCTCGAATCATTTGGAGCACAACAAGGGCATACTTACACTGGGCATGGGCAAAAGTCTTGGGAGTACGGAATGCCATAGTAATGGTCAAAGCCTTGGGTCGTAGGGAGGAACATGCCATCCTTCCCCACACCTAAATGCCACTTGCCGATGATACTCGTCCTGTACCCCAGGGGGCGGAGAATCTCGGCTATTGTCGTCTCATTGTGAGGGAGCCCTCCAGAAGATAAGGGGTCGAACACTCCAGGATAGACTCCTGTGCGAACATGGTATCTTCCTGTCAAGATGGCTGCCCTATTTATATATATATTTTAAAAAAGAAGAGTTTTTAACATGTTAACAGCAACCAGTTTATATTCAACTTTCCAGCTTCCATGTTTTTGTAAAATTAGCCATATTCAAGAGTTATCAAATGACGCAAAGTCACAAATGTTCTTTAAAGATATGGACCAGGGCGGTAGTGGTAAAATTGCGGTTCAAGGGTTTTGGGTTCAAAATATCCATTAAATATTATTTAAATATTGCCTTCAGAGGTTTAGATGGCAATACTTTAACCTAAATTCGCAAAAAAGCAGAAATATATGCCCAAATGTTCAATGTTGAAATGGCTTCGCGATATCGATCCGGGCTCTTTACCAATTATATCAATTCGTAGGCGGTTTCCTGGCAAAATTTGTATCATCACGTCTTAGTCATATTCTTTCACATGATTGGTAATAAGAGCTTCCATTTCATTTTTTGAAAGGGGGGCGTTTCCAAAACTGGTCTATACCTTTAATATTTCAAAATTTCTGACTCGCATTTACAACCTCTCTTATTGAAAATGAAAGTGGCTGCTGGTTGCATTTTGCATGAATCTGGGTTTATCTCCAACTGCTTGAAAACAAACAAAATAAGAATGGTTCATGCTAGCATGGAAAAGATTTACTGTTAAAGGGATTGGGTTTCTTTAATTGTCTCAGATTCTAAACAAAATCCTGGATTTAGCTCAAGCTGCAATCATAATTATAAATTACCTTTAGGTCAGTCAGGAATCCCATGAGGTTTACAAGCCGATCGCTTGTCTGATTATCAAGATATTTATGATTGGAATTCGAAATTTCAATAACCGTTTTCCCAACAGCTAGTTTTATAACACTAGATCTACAGTCTATTGGGAAAAAATGAGTATGGTAAAACCGGTCACTCAAAGATTTTTACTTTTTGGAGGCACTTTATGATCATTTTGAAGCGGAATTTTTTTAGGGCTTCAATATTACACCATATCACAGATGCTGATAACACGTAGGGCCATGCATCTCAGATTTGGCATTGTTAAAAAATGCCTTT
The DNA here is from genome assembly GCA_037976565.1 of Mesocentrotus franciscanus. Lineage (NCBI taxonomy): Eukaryota > Metazoa > Echinodermata > Echinoidea > Camarodonta > Strongylocentrotidae > Mesocentrotus > Mesocentrotus franciscanus. The sequence continues at coordinate 26,732,398 of CP137672.1, forward strand.
AAAGAAAAGTTTAATCTTCTTTTGTATTTCTTTATTTCTGAGTCAGAATCTGATGAGATATGGCCTATATGGCTCAGTACTCTTTTTCTTCTTCAGTTCTAAGTTGTACTACTCATATTGTCATACTTCATTACTTGATCGTATTGAAACAAATGCCATGATAGCAAATACAAAAATAATTAAAAAATACCAAATAGTCTAGACTCTGGGTCTAGACTCTAGGTCTAGATCTAGATCTAGATCTAAGTATAGGGTCTACATTTTGTTTGCACAAAATACAGAAAATTGCCTTTCTATTCTAGACAGTCCTAGACTAGTCTTCGATCTTCTCGCTCTTACTGGGAATTTGATTATTTGAAACCCCTCCCGATTCCCCCTCCCACACACACACACAGTTCTATAGCAGACACACTTGAGCAGCTAGCCGAATTCGAACCGCGACCGAAGTATTACCTTGATGGACTGCATACGGGAGCCGAAGAATAGAACTGAGTGAACCGGAGACCTTCGGCTGCCAGACGGTTGAGGTTGGGTGTTGAGCTCGTCGGGTGCCCGTACGCCTCTAAATCACCATAACCAAGATCATCAGCGTAAAGAAGAACGATGTTTGGCTTCGACTTCGAGGGTGCAGCATGTACAACGGATATCACAAGCCATGTTAACACCGCAACAAATCGAAAAACATCAAAAGAAATGCCTTGCATGATTAAAATATATTTCTGTCTGTGAGCAGACTGCTGTGCACGCCCAGCCTTCAAATGTATTGTCAGGTGATCTTGGCATATAGCAGCACGTGATCTAGAACTTCAAGGTCCAAAGGTCAATGACAGGTCAACCGTGGTGGCTCTCTACCTCCAGCTCATGAACCGGCTTTTCGTTCGGCATAAGCCGCAATAATTACTTCAAGGTATTTCTAGAACTGCTTGAAAATGGCAGCTTTCTTGAGAATGACTCTTCATCATACTTATAGTTGCCAAGTCCAGCATATAAACAGGTGCTTGAAGAAACGATATGGAACTGATAATCGCGTCAAACTCAAGGCGTTTGGATTGGTGAGCTGTTTGCAGATGCAGCATAAAAATGCGACGGCTTCCTCGGGGCCCGATCGGCCTGAACTCCAGGCGGCAAGTATAGCTGGGAATCCGATAGGACTAGCATCTGCATGTTATTTAAATTTACACACTTCTTCTGAATTAACTGACTTTGATAATCAAGTATTTAAATGTAAAGCATCAGCTAATAGGAAAGATTGTGGCACTTTACAGAAAACTACCTCAACTGTTGAAGAAATTGAAGGTTTTACTTTTACGTTCAGCAGAAAAAGAATCGCACACCAATCACAACAGAGTCAGAGTGACGATGTTTCAACAATGTTTGCACATAAGAGAAAATCATCTAGTCAATCAGGATTCATCGATCATGCTGTTTATTTCTCGAGCAATTATTTTCTCAAGCAAAGAGCATATGCTGGCTTTTGGAAGGATTCACCAGTGAGGCATTATGCAACGGGACCAAGATCTCGACACACGAAGGAAAAGTCTTACTATGAAGTTCTCAACACCACACCAAGTGCCACTCAAGCCCAGGTCAAAGAGGCCTACTTCAAGCTGTCCAAGGTCTATCACCCAGACAAAAACGCAGGCAGCAAGGAAGCCCAGAGAAAGTTTGCCTTGATCAACGAAGCCTACAGTGTTCTCGGAAACGTCACGTTACGTAAGCGCTATGACCGCGGCACTCTCAACCAGCGGGATGTCCATGGAGAGGTGAAACCGGAAGAAGGCTGCAGAAGAAGAAGTGAATCGTGATCCCATGTACACCAGTTCTGGAATCCATTTCAGCATGGAGGCAAAACGGCAAGCCAAGAACATGGATGATTTCTTCAGCAAGCACTATAAAGACGCAAGGGATAAGGAGCAGAGGGACAGAGCAGAGAGAAAGCAGCGCATCGATGAATACATGGACCTCCAGAAGAGGGCCAAGCTCTCTCCATTGATTCTTGCAGTGTTTATGATTTCTGCAATTGCCATGGCTGTAAAGACTGTTGCATGGAATGATTCGATATATGTAGATAAGAAACAACCAGGAGCTAATAAAGATACAAGATAATGACCCACCTGAAAATCATGTCAGTCAGAGTGTCATACAATGTGACTGTGTCAAATGAAAACTTTTTAAGTAGCAAAATATACTTTGGTGGTCTTATTAAATCGAGGACAGGTAATCATTTTTTATTTCCTTTAATCCAACAATATTTGCAGGTCAGTGCATGTCCATCGCTCAGTTCTTGTCAGATTCTTGCGCTCTTACTATACTGCACAAATATGTACATGTACCTTTACAGGATAAAGTTTATATTCATAAATAGGTTCAGGTCATATTAATGGCTACCATTGTAGTCCTCAGGTTTGCTATGACTAGTTTGAGTACAACTTTCCCAATATTATTTGTTTTCATGAAGTAATTCATGTACAACTGTAGATATACATCAAGGTTTTATTTTAAATCTGTTACTGTACATGTAGATGTATAGAACTTTTAAAGATTTTATGATAGAATGAATTCGAATACACATGCAATGAATTAATTGCATACATGTGTATACAAAGTTTCCTGTATAATGAAACATAAAAACATCCTATGGAAAAGGAAGTTGCCTCGTAACAATATATACATGTAGGAACATTAACATCAGGTTCACAAATCAGAGAATAATAAAGAATGTTTATGCTAAAACTTACCTTGTTACATATAAAATGAGACTTTGTAATAAAAGAATTCATCATGATGAGCTTCCATATTACAAAAAGTAAATGAAAAAAAAGGCAAAAACAAAAACAAAATACAAATATGTAAGAATAAGATATGAGAAACAAATATTGAGAGGATTTTTTTGACAGTCCCCAGTGTTTAAGAATAGGCGAGTGCATGTAAAATGTATGATAATACATCATGTATCTTTGCATTAATACTTACATTGGTAGTACATACATTTACATGTCCATGTGTATTATCTAGAGTTTTATCTAGGTGTTGTTTGTTGAACATTTTAAACAAACTTGCTAGTTTTAATCGTTAAGCAGTTTTGTGCCTGGTGATTGATTCTAAACTCTAAATATGTTTAAAAATTTTAATCATGATACATTTTTTTCTTCAGATTTCTCAGTCTCAGCTATTTTTGTGCAATTTGTATCCTTAATTTTTATTGTAACCTTATTGTTTATTGTATAATGTAGGCTACATTTGCAAGTACATGTACATACTACATGTACCTGTAAATATGTAAAAACTAATATTTTTAAAGATACATATACAATGTAAAACGAATTTGCCTGTATTCTTTTAAAAGTTCAGTCCGGAGCTTGGTTTAAACCTTTATCTGAAGTAGGGTGTAATAAAGGAAGTTAATTTGGGGTCTACTCTAATTTTTCCTGTTGTTAAAAATGATTTTATACCCAGGGTCCGTTTAATTGAATTAGTAGAAGATGGACCATTTACGTCTAGAATAAATTATTCAGCATCGACATGTAGGCCCTACATGTACATTGTACATGTAAATGGCCTAAATATTTTCGGCAAATGCATGTACATGTATTAATTATATATGGGTACATTCATGTTATGAAAATTCAGTTGTTACTCATCTTCATGGTACATTTAAAGAAATATATTTTATTGGTATATTGAATATTGTTTCATTTCATTCTGTGAAGCAGCTGATTGCACAAATCAATGCAAATAATGCAAAGAGAATATATCTCTGTTGCCAAGTCTTGTTACATGGCCCCCAACTTGGGGGCAGACATGATTTTTGGAGGTAAAATGCTAGATCAGCGCCCTGTCTTATGAAAAGTTGCGTTTAATTGCAACTTATTTACAATTGATATCAATCGCAACTACTTTTGTATGTACACACCGGTAAGGGATAGGAGACTCCAAACTTGTGATTAATTGGAGGACTTTGTGATTGATTCGGATCAATCACAAGTTCACAACTCTTTATAAGACGGGCCCCTTAACTCTTAAGGTCTTGCTGCTTACATGTATACTGTACATTTAAATGATAATGTATATTTCTATTGTCAAGAAATGAACAGTCTTGTTAGATGGCCCTCACATTATGACAGATGTGAGTTGGTTTTTGAAGGCATACCGTAATGGACAGTGGTACACTGTAGATATATAAAATTTCAGGGTTTTGCTTCTCATGTGTAGTTCAATGATAAAGTATATTTCTATTATCAAGAAATGAATGAAATTGTGTGTGAGCTTGTAGATGTTTTGTTTTGTTTTGTTTATGTGCTGAAACAAATACTGCATCATTAAACGTATGCAGCTGAATTGTATTGCTCAGAGTAATAATGTATCATTGTATGGATCCAGTAAATGTAAATATGCAGAAGTGGTAATACATGTATTAGTAACTCATGAAGATCCATCAGTCATATGTTAGACACACTTCTTTTGTGGATTACTGACGTGAAAAAGTTGACATGCCATCTGACACTGACTGGTCATACATAAAAATTAATTCCACCAGGGGTTAAATGGAAATGCATTCTTGTTTGCTGTGAGTGGAGTACATGCATATTCAAAGTGATTTTATATACACTGTACTTACCCCCAGGTCCAAAAAAAAAGGGTTTACCCCTCTTTGCTTAGTTTGTGAACACTGCTGTCAAATAAACAATTGAAGAGAATTTTAATGATAATTCTCATTATGTCAATTTTTAACTTTACCTATTACATGTACTGGATGGCCCTGTATTTAAGCCTATGAGAATGACAGAATTTCATTGAATTGTCAATGGGTTATAAACAATACCATGCAAAACTCAGCTGTTTTAAGATCCTTTGTTTCTTCCTTCTATAACCTTTTCTTATGTTATTTTTTGTTTCTTCCTTCTATAACCTTTCCTTTTGTTATTCTTTGTTTCTTCCTTCTCTTACCTTTTCTCTTATGTTATTCTTTATTTCATTATTCTATTATTTTCTCTTCCTATCTTTCCTTACGCTATCCTTTGTTTCTTCCTTCTATAACCTTTTCTTATGTTCTTTGTTTTTAACTTTTTATTATTCTATTTTTTCTCTTCCCATCTTTCCTTACGCTATCTTTTGTTTCTTCCTTCTATCACCTTTTCTTATATTATTCTTTGTTTTATAATTCTATCACTTTCTCTTTCTGTCTTTCCTTATGTTATTCTTTATTTTTATCATTATATCACTTTCTCTCTATCTTTCCTTATATTATCCTCTTTTTTTATTCTTGTACTGTAATCTTTTTCTCTCTTTCATTACTTACGCGCCAAAACACACTCACTTCCGGTTGAATATCGCTTCCTGGCACGGTTTGGGTTCACACTGTGCGCTACATGTAGATCAGTCTGGAGCGGTCTAGGAAGAGAACCTGTCCAGAAGATCGCTTCCTGGCACGGTTGTCCGTTCTCACTCATCGATAGACCCATCTAGCCTAGGTCGGTCCAGGAAGTGAGTGAGAACGGGGTCTTACTGAGGAGTGTGCCTGAGTAGATATTAAGGTATTCAAGGTGCAGTTTTGTGCTTTGTCAGATGATATTTTAACCCTAAAAAGGCCGGGCTATTTGAGGTCTTAATATTAGGGTTAAGTCCTCTACTTCAGCAAAAAATAATGAAGAGTTTATGGATACATGTACATGTATGTGTACCAAAATCTTTTAGAATATTCATTTATTTTATTGTTACATTAACTGCCATTAATGTATTTTGAAATTGATTTGCTCATACATGTACACCATGTGAATGAATAAATTAATATCTATTTCAATCACAATTATCTTTGTTTTAAACTTTTATTTTATATTTTGTTTTTAATTTACATAGGAATATAATTTTGTACAAATATATTGTACATGTACTGACAAAACAGAATGGACACCTCCAATTTTAACAGACAGTACTTTCATTGTAATAATTACAAGCAAATTGAGCATCAAGTCTGTATGTTAGCCAGGTTTACCATTTGTGTATGTCAAGTTTTCATTTCTCCTTTTACTATTACAGAATTGAAACACTCACAGACAACCTGAAAATTTCCCTTCTATCCTTATTAAAGTACAAGTCCACTCCAAAAATAACTTACTTTCAATAGAAGCAGAAAATCAGACAAACCGATCAAAAGAAGTTTGAGCAAAATCGGATAACTAATAAGAAAGTTATGAATTTTTGAAAAAGTATGTAAAACTATGGAACAATGGAAATCACTACACAAATTGCCAATTTGGTTATCAGTTTGTGACGTCATGTCCTCACTATTTATCAATTGCTTTATATAGTTTAATCCCATTAATTTCCCTTTTATCCCCCAAAACTTGATTTTCCCATGCCTTTGCCCAGGTTATGTGATTTGTATCATATTGCGTGCATGACATTTCACAAAATCTGTTATGAACTTTGAAGAATTGATACTATTTTCTGAATATTGTATATTCATAATTATTGATTTTTATATAAATAGTTTATCAAAATTCACATTTTCATGATTTAACTGGAAAAAATTACTATATATTAGTGCATCCACACAAATACATATTACTATCAATCTAACTTGGATGCTGGTGTGAAGAAATAAGATTCTTAGGGAAAATAGGAAATTTATATTATCAATATAAAGAAAATAATTAGTGGATAGTGAGGACATGACGTCACAGACTCATGAGTGAGTTGCCAATTTGTGTAGTGATCTTCAAAGTTTTTCATGTCATTAAAAATTCATAACTTTCTTATTAGTTATCCGATTTTGCTCAAACTTTTTTTGATTGGTTTGATTTTTCTGCTTCTATTGAAAGTAAGTTATTTTTGGAGTGGACTTGTCCTTTAAGCTTGTGCTCTCATTTGAGTAATTTTAGTTCTGTCCACCTTTTTATCCTTTATTGTTTGAATATTGTAAAATGTTAGCTCTTTCTCCTTTCAAAATTACCCCCGTTTTTCCCTTTCACTCCCACTTCCTGTTTTGTCTGCTCTTTCTCCCTATTCCCCACCTTAGTTTCTCAGTTTCTATCTCTGCCACATGCTTTATATCTGTCTCTCTCTCTCATGTTTGTTTCTCACTCTCACTCTCGTTTGTTTCTCGCTCTCTTTCTCTCCCCCCTCTCTTTATTATTCAACCAATTACGCTGGAAACATACATAAAGGTAAATTTCTTCAAGGTATTTTCCTTCAGCTTGATTGATCAGTACAGAATAGAAAAGAGTTAAAGATGCCAAACAATGTGTAATTACTTCAAATAATAAAGCGAAAATCTTGATTGATCATAGTATTATATTTAATACAATCTTCATGAATATAGTCAATGATTTTACAAGCAAGTACATGTACATGACTTTGTATGTATGTCCATAATATAAATTGCTCACTCAACGTTCACAGCATATACATAAATGTACAATATTGGCACATGTACTCAAAATATATGGACATAAGTAATGATCATTCAATAAAAAAGCTAATGACTAATGAATCAATATGTCATCTAATTGATTAAATGTTTCTTTTGATGCTTCTTTTTTGTTTTTGTTTTTGTTTTTTACTTAATGGATATCTAACTGGTTCAGTTTAGTCTATATACCGGGGGTAATTATAAGATACGTAATATCTCTAGTACTCCAGTTCTCTATAATGGGGCGATGTACATGTATGCAATGCTACAAGATATATTTATTTGTTTTTATAAGAACTGCTTCTAATAGTCAAATAAAACATTAATTACACTATTGTTCCCCTGTTTCATGATGTAGTTGAAAAGAATGAAGTATTTAAAAAAAGCAGTAGTTACTGATTTATTGACAAATGTATGTTTCTGATGTGATTTGAAATTGACAAGAGCATGACAAGAAAGGAAAATTAGAGACCGTGAAGTGATTGAGTCATTTTCCAATTGAGTATATTTCAGTAGAATAGTTCACATTTGTAGTTATCACTCCTGCAAACAAACAGTTACTAAATATACTTGTCTATAGACAATAGCTTTTCAAATTCTATTGATATGTCAACTGCTGCTTTTGAACAAAGGACCAGCAAAAAAAAAAAAAAAAACTTGACAGCAGTGAGCAATTTACCTTTTAATGCTCTACAAGAGCTCTGGTTATAATAGATCCAGAGAAGACGTTTGGTTTTTTAAAAAAACAGAGAGAGAAAAAAAAAGCATGAAAATGGCTAAAGGGAAACCGCACTTTTTCTTTCTGCAAATCACAATTCTCACAAACCAAAATGTTTTTTTTTTTACACCGACCCTTCGTGGCCACTCTCATCTATATGTATCTGAGATCTAGCTAGATGGGGCAGGCAAGTACCAGAAGAAATACTTCAGACACTGGTGCACTGTTAGAAGATGCCAGAGAGGTAAAAAACTAATTTGAATTGGCCAGACATGTTCTATTGTTATGAAAAGAAGAACAATTTTATTTTATGTACCGGTATACAGCATTTTGCTTACTTACCTAGTTACCTTACATTAGTATGTCATCTTTTGCACACTGTTTTCAGTGGCTTCAAATTAATTTGCACATAATAAACTTTCTTTGGAATTCAATGCTTGAATGATACAACTGCCCATCAAGTTACCAATAATCCATATACATGTATATTAGATTTCTTTATTGCCTATTGACCGATTGAAATAGATAATTAGAACACAATCCAACTATTTTGAAAAAAAAAAAAAAACACACTTTTTCTTTCTGCAAATCACAATTCTCACAAATCAAAATGTTTTTTTTTTACACCGACCCTTCGTGGCCACTCTCATCTATATGTATCTGAGATCTAGCTAGATGGGGCAGGCAAGTACCAGAAGAAATACTTCAGACACTGGTGCACTGTTAGAAGATGCCAGAGAGGTAAAAACTAATTTGAATTGGCCAGACATGTTCTATTGTTATGAAAAGAAGAACAATTTTATTTTATATACCGGTATACAGCATTTTGCTTACTTACCTAGTTACCTTACATTAGTATGTCATCTTTTGCACACTGTTTTCAGTGGCTTCAAATTAATTTGCACATAATAAACTTTCTTTGGAATTCAATGCTTGAATGATACAACTGCCCATCAAGTTACCAATAATCCATATACATGTATATTAGATTTCTTTATTGCCTATTGACCGATTGAAATAGATAATTAGAACACAATCCAACTATTTTGAAAAAAAAAAAAAAACACACTTTTTCTTTCTGCAAATCACAATTCTCACAAATCAAAATGTTTTTTTTTTACACCGACCCTTCGTGGCCACTCTCATCTATATGTATCTGAGATCTAGCTAGATGGGGCAGGCAAGTACCAGAAGAAATACTTCAGACACTGGTGCACTGTTAGAAGATGCCAGAGAGGTAAAAACTAATTTGAATTGGCCAGACATGTTCTATTGTTATGAAAAGAAGAACAATTTTATTTTATGTACCGGTATACAGCATTTTGCTTACTTACCTAGTTACCTTACATTAGTATGTCATCTTTTGCACACTGTTTTCAGTGGCTTCAAATTAATTTGCACATAATAAACTTTCTTTGGAATTCAATGCTTGAATGATACAACTGCCCATCAAGTTACCAATAATCCATATACATGTATATTAGATTTCTTTATTGCATATTGACCGATTGAAATAGATAATTAGAACACAATCCAACTATTTTGAAAAAAATCAACGCAAGGGCTATTTCAAAGCCCTATTTCACACATTTCTATTGGTGACGCACAATGCTACTAAAATTGCCTTGGGTTGACTTATCAAAAGTAGTTGCTACCGTGTTATAATTTAATAGATCTGGGCCCCGTCTTAAAAAGAGTTACGATTGATCCAAATTAATCGTAAGTCCTCTAATCAATTGCAAGTTTGCATTCTCCTATCTCTTATGTACATATAGTTGCGATTGAAATCAATCGCAAATAAGTTGCGATTGAGATCAACTCTTTGTAAGACGGGGCCCAGATCATAAAAATAACATGTCACATAAATGCCTCTAATTTAATGTTTGACATTTTGAACTTGGATATTTATTAATAGTCAAGGCAACATATTATAATGAAAAAATAAAAATAAAACTACAATTGTGCTCATAATGAATTCCCACAAGATGAATTCCCAGTATATTACAAGGTCCCTTTTCTTTCTCCTAAATTTCCTTTGGTTATTAAGTCATGTTTTTCCATTGATATTATTTTTCTTAATTCAACTTAAATCAATAATTTAATAAGCTCTGAAACACAAAGTGCATGAGTTTGTATACCATCACTGTAAGGCCATTAAAAAAACAAACACGTTTAGCGTTTTGCCTTTTTTTTCAAAATGACCGCTCCGTACATTTTCCCCGACTGGCTGGACAGCTAGTCAGGCTTTTTTTCAAGATAGCCGCCAGCATTTATGTTGTTTTGTTTTTTTAATTCAGAAAAAGACCATTTTAGCAGTATGTTTTTCATGTTTTTTCATGAAGATTAAAAAATATTTAAAAAATTGAAAGAAAAAAAAATTTGAAAAAAAAAGAAAAAAGGGCAGACGGCCCCAAAAAGGTAGCGGGCGGGGACGCTAAACATGAATATTTTTTTTATATGGCCTAAATATTAGGAGTATAAATTATAATGCTTGATTATTTACAAAGAAATTCTACAAGAGTACACAAGTGCATGAAACAATGTACAAAACATAGCTACTGCATGAGTTCCATGATACCAATCACTTGATGTGTGATACGAAGGATCAAAAGAAAGATCAAACTAAAAACAGTTGAATATATGCAGATAACATAACGAGACATACTGGTGTACTTCAAGTCATATACTGTACATTATAGATATAATACTGTTAAAATCATGCAACGAAGTTCAGTCACCGAAAAGTAAAGTGAAAACGTAGAAGCAAACAAATTTCAACACCATAAAATCCATACCCATTCCAAAACGCATCTCTAGATTTGTCTTACAATGTTGCGACATATGCTCTGGTCTTGGATTTTGTCACTGATCGTAGGGTTAGGCATAGGACTGTAATCAGGTATTAGATTGGGTTTAGCTTTAAGTTTAGCTTTTAGGTTTAGGTGTAGTGCATGATTCAGGGTTAAAATCCTCAATTCTGTGTTTATAATGTAGTGTGTTGACCACAGAGCATGTGCCGTATGACCCTTAGCCTTTCGACTTGGCCTCCTGTCTGAATGCTCAAGATGAGTGACTGGCGTGAGGAGACTAGCATGCAAGTGGAGCCATTCACAAGCTAGTCTTATCATTCCAGTTGTTCCTTGCATTCAAACAGAAGGCCCTGAAGGCTAGAATTATCTTGGCAATGCAATGAGGTGACCCCTAAATTGAACCTCTAAATGGTCCTCCTTCAGTTAAATGGGGGCGGGGAGTAGAGATATATAATTTGTTTGAAATACACATATGCTCGGATGAGGCCAATGTCATGAACATACCAAAGTCAGAAATGAACCTCCGTAACTATTTGGGGACACAGAGATATTCAGCCTGATACCTGTGTTCAGAATAATGATACCAGCAGCCAAAAAAAGAAAAAAAAAGAAAAGAAGAGAACCCCTATCCTGTAATTTCATACGGCAAGATTACACAAATTATAATCAATCAATCAATCAACAAACGAAAAACGTACACATCTATGAAATTTTTTACATAAAAACAACAATGAAATGCTTATGACCTGGATATGACAAAGTAGCAGTCTACAATGTACCTGAATCACACCCCAAATCAGGTGAAAACATGGAATTGATGAGTATAATGTCAGAGTATTGAGGCAGACCCACCACCCTGAAAAACCACAACTGATAGGAAAAACCAAACCTTGGGTGGGGGGGGGGGTGGAGGGAGGGGGGCCTGTTATACATACAAATAGCAAACCCATATTAACGGTATGTGAAAATCAGTCTGCTCAAAATGATTTAAAGATATAAATACCATAATTACATTCTCATTTGAACTTTGCCTAAAGTTATACAAACATATGAATGACAATGAAATCTGCATGCATGTTTCAAATTGCTGCACATTTTATGAAAGCATCAATATATTGTTTAAATCAATCAATCAATACAACTACTGATCAGAACATTCAAAACTAGAAGTTGACAACTTTCAAAAACATTCAATATGATCCCACAAGACATTTGTTGTAAGACCACATAAACAATGATATCTTCATGCCTTATTATATTTGTTCAAATAACAAGAGGATACACATGCTCTTTCAATACTTTAAAGCGATACTGAACTGATGAACTTTCTGCCCTAGCATACTGTTCATTGCACAGCGCCTTCTCATGGTCAACTTGCCAACAGTGCGTAACCCAATACCTCATTTCCACTTTGCAGACAGAGGATTTGACGTGAGAACCAACAGCGCAGCTAGGGGTGCAGCAAGTTACGGAACCATACTGCTACAGCTGACCCGAGATGGCGCTAGAGGGGACAGTATAGCTTTAAGGGTTTGAAAACAGCCATCACTCTACACCCTTCATTGGGGATCATAGAAGACTTTCAATCACATTTTTGTACATCAGACAAAAACAAATTTTTGATCATGACTCATATACACAATCAACTGTAAATGGCAGTGCAACCAACTCAATTAAAATGTTTTAATTCAATTAATACACGATGGGATTAAACATTACTTTATCATATAAACCAATAGAGCAATATATGCATGCACGAATAGATAGAAATAGTAATAAAATTTACATTTTTAAACCTTTTTTAATCATTTTGATAGGTGACCCTCATTTAAACCATTCTCATCCAATATTTGCCCTGGTGACAGTCGCAGCAAGCTTTATTTCATCAAGTATATTGGTTAAGGGTTGTTGTTGTGCTTAGGCTTTAGGTAAAGTTTAGGATCAGGGTTATAGATTTGGTTCCAGGCTTGGACGAATCAGAAATTAGTTTAGCATAGGAAAATGACCGCGAAGTAATTTTTGTCGGAGCATTTATCATGAAACCTCAAGAAAAGAAAATAATAAATACAGGTGTATCTCAAATTATGGCTACTTCTGACAATAAAGGACGCACAAACTTTAATTAGTGTCATTTGCTGGTTATGTAGTGTGAAGGAGTTTTATAGGTCAAACGTTATTGCCAAGGTATCAAGGTCTATTTCTACAAACTGTTGTATATACATGTGTTCCCCTGTTATTCACTAAGTTGAAGCTGTCGGCATATTAATTATTTCCAGCATTGTTTTGAGTTGAGACCTGACAAGTGTGATGCCTCAAAACCTGTCACGTCTCCCACATATCTGTGTTGGGTCAAGGATGATTTTACCAGAATGTTTACTAATACGTTGAATATCTGGGCTTCAAAACTTGCTCCAGTGCATAAGATATATACCTAATATGAAACCGTAATTGTCATATGTGTGGGAGGGGACACCAGGAAGGTTATTCCTAAAGGCTTACCTTATAAATACAATTCTCAAGTGAACACCCTTCTCTAGGACATACAATGTTATGTTCACCGCAAATTTTGCAAAACAACAAAGTGGTCCATGATTGAAAACTCATTTCTAGTGGTGTCATATTCTTGCACATAAAAACAGAGCTAGCTTCACAGTTGCACATCACTTCCTTGAAATGGTTGGGGAACCAGATCATCTATCCAAAGGGTGGCACCGACACTGCTCTGTTCTTGATGAAGGAACTTTCAAAGCAGTCATACAGGCTTCTTGGCAGAGAACTGTTTAACCCTTGGTCCAAAGTAAGAGATACATGGCTCTGTGGCATCCAAGAGGGTGATTTATCAGGACCAAAACAAATTGGTACTCTTGTTGGAGGAGCATTTGCCTCAAGTGGCATTTCCTTTTTCCAAAGCCCCCCACACTTGGTATTGGTACCAAGGGTGTTACGCATTCACATGAACCCTGCAGGACTTCACAAGAACGATGCAGTCACAGGCATGTCTCTGAAAGAAGCAGAACCATGGGATCAAGGTACAGATACATAGATGTAATAGATGTCTTAAACTGCAATTTCTATTGTAGATTGTCCACTATTATAACTGCACCGATACAGGTGCCTTCATCTAATAATGCTCAGTCTCAGTTTAACAGTTTAGAAGATGTTAACGAGGATAAGCTGGTAGTGATGGCATGTTGGGCGCTCCTTGGTAGGGCGTCCATGATGACCCACTGGATGCTACAGGGACAGGCGCAGGTGCAGGGGTGTGGTACCCAGGATAGTACGAGGGCATCTGGGTACCGGTAGCAGGGGGAACAGCAGGTGCCGGTCTTGCAGGCATGGGGGTGTAGCCCATGGGTGTGGTCATGGGGATATCTACATTCTGCGCAAGTGAAGGATAACTAGGGTTTTTCAAGAGTTCTTGCATTTTGTCAGATTTAATTCGCCGTACGTGCGCCATCATGCGCCGCTGCATGAATTGTTCCACAAAGTCCGATATGGGTAAGTTGCCATTCAAGAACTCTTCAGCGATTTCCTGAGTGTGATGAAACAATAAAAACAAATGACTCAAGTCAAGTATGGAATGTATATTGATTTATAAGCAAAATATTGACAATAACCTATTTCCTCTAGGGTTGGAGCAAAATAACAACACTTATCAGGGCATGCTCAAGTACTGCACTGATGCTACATAATTCAATTAAATGTACACAACATGTAACATTTCCATACTATCTCAATGGGGGCTTTCCTGCCACATCATACATCATCAGTGGAGAGCTAGGGTGCTGACATTAAAGGACACACTTTAATCCCCTTCTGGTTCTCATGGGATAACATTACAAATCTTTAGTTTTAGACAAGATATTAAAGCAAGCATTTGGCTATAAATACTGACTATTGGAAGCATTTCAATTTTCAATATTAACAAAAGAATATAATTAGTATGAATACAACTTAAAGTATTATCTTGCATCAATATTGGGTAAAAAATATGATTGATGACCAAGTACACACTTGAATTTACATATAGATAGATGGTTAACTCAAAGCTCTACACATTTGTCAAGCATTAAAAGTGATAACTAACCCCGTGTCCACACACAACACTTTCCGTGATTAGGGGTGATTAGTTATACCATTTCGGGATAGTTATACCGTTTCGGGATAGTTATACGATGAAATTGTGTGTGTGGACGCTTACTAACGATACGTCGTATAACGAAACGTCGTATAACGAAACGCGGGTTTGGGCATCGTTTCGAACTAGAACTCAATAAAGAATCACGTCTAATCACGCCTAATCTCGGAATGTGTTGTGTGTGGACGTAACTAGTATAACTAACGGTATAACTGGGCGAGGCTTAACGTGACCTTGCGCGAAAGGAGACCTGACCTCTCATTTCCGCTTCCATTTCATGACCGCAGTAGCAAACTGCGCACCTATACGACATTTCGCTGTAGAGTTTCGGGATTACTTTCTTGTGTGTGTGGACACCCTGGAATTTATACGATGATTCTTTATACGACGTTTCTTGTGTGTGGACACCCTGAAATTTATACGATGATTCTTTATACGACGTTTCGTTATAGAGTTTCAGGATAATTTTTTTTGTGTGTGGACACGCTGTAAGCCACTGCTTAAGCCCGATCAGATATGACACGGTAAACAGTGGCTTTTTTTGTTGCTGGTATGATGATGGAAGTGTAATACATACGCATCACATTTCTGTATCTGATAACAGAGAGCTTAGTGAACACGCCTTTGTTTATCTATTTACACATTGCACACGCTTTGCTGTGGTTTACCACTTCATATTTCAACGAGCTTTTAGGGGATTTCTGTAATATTTTCAGGTCAAGATATGATGGTTCTTCTTCTTCAAGATTTTGCAGGACCAGAGTAAACCCACTTCATTCATTACTCAAAACAGGAAATGGATTTTTTAGCATCCTTATTTCCTTTACTTTTTTGTTAAACAACAGACTTATTGAATTACCACTGAATTTCAAAGTACTTATCTCATATTTCTTAAAGTGATACCCTAAATATTACATTTGCAATGCAACAATATGAGACCAATAGAACTCTCTAAACAAGATGCTTATTAAATGACTGTAGAACTCCCAAGTACTTGTATAGCGCTATTCAGACATGGCGCGGGCATCCGCCTAAAATATCCAATGCGGCAAAATGAAATGATGAAAGCATAGTGCCCTTCACAGGTCTGTACCATAGCATGCAGTCCACAGAGTATGCAAAGATATCTTTGATGCATTGTGCAGTGTAGTGCAGTTTTTTTTTCCTTTCCATCCCCACTTGCCATTTCACAATAAAGTGTACTTTTTTGTTTGTTGCTGCAATGCTGAGCATCTAAATCTTTAAGTGGTTTAGTGTGACATATGTGACATGAGCATAAGAATATTCTTTAGGGTTTGATTTAAAGGGATAGTTGAGTTTTTGTATAGAGAGTACAGTTTTGGTCAAACTGAATTTTGGTAACCAAAACCTGCACCATTACATTACAAACTAATAGTTATAACTGCACCATGCTCCAAAGGTATAGAAAACTTACAAACGACTTAGTAATATAAACCTGTTAACAATTAAAAAGAGCTGTTAACCAAATGAGGGCATTCTCTAAAAAGTCATTGGTTTCAACCATTTTTGATAATATAATTGTGCATGTTATCTTTTGTTAAAAAAATGATTAAATAGAGAGAGATCATCAACAACTACTTAAAAACATCTGTTTGAAAAGTGTAAGCATTTTTGTCTTTTAACGGCTGGTTCAAAATTATTGAATATTTGTGCGGCCCCACAAATATTAGAAATGGTTATAGTTATGGATATTTCAGCTGTCTCTGAACCGATTTTGATCAAACAAAGATGATTTTGTCATTTAAATTGTATGTTCTTTCAGATTTGACACTCAGTTTTTCATTATCTCACAAAAAATTATTTTGTGTAGCGCCCTCTATACCAAAACTCAACTATCCCTTTAAAGAGAAATCCAATCTTGAAAACAAACTACTCTAGAGGAATGCAGAAAAATCAGAGAAAGTAGACTGGTGAAAGTTTTAATGAAACCAGACAAAAATTAAGAAAGTAATGAATTTTAAAAAGATGCAATCAGTATAGGTATGGGCTCTTTAAATTGACTGAATCGGTAATGTCTCTGTTATGTAGTGGCGGACAACTTCCCCCAAAAAAAAGAGGACCTACATGTATAATATCTTCCTAACTAATTACAAGCAAAAGGACATGCAGGTTTGCATCACTTGTTTAATGATATCTGAGATTCGTTTTGATTTTAACCACAAAAGCATTTAGTCCAGTTGGAGATCCTGTTTAGAAGAAGAAATACCAGGATGATGTGACTTAAGATCTTCTTTTTGAATGTGTAATTGCCTACCGGTAAATATTAACTAACTTTATTCAAGCGTGTCGCAAGATTCCATTTCCTGATGGCCTGTGGACATCTATATTTTATCATTCAAGGATGCGAGTATTTGAGAATATAACGTAATCAGTTTGATAGGCGTTACAATACAAGAGAATAACATTTTCCTGGAAGTCCAGATCAAGATGGTGGAGCTCTGTGCATACAAGGCCCTTATTCAAATGATAAAAGTGACTAGCCCTGAATATTTTTCAGTTTTCAAAGGGGACCAACAAAAAAGTGAATATAAATTTGTGTATTATTAGAGGAAATGAAATCATCCAACAAAACCTACTTACAGACATTTACATAGAATAGTTTTAATTTAAGAAAATAAGGGGAAATGATCAATTTGATAATTGCATACCAAGACACAAAAGGCCTGTCTTCATCAGCTTGAGATTGCCAAATAACCCGCTATTTTAGCTATCCCGACCGCAAATTAACCAGCTAATTTGCGTCTTCATCAGCCCGAAGTTGCAATAGGCGGGATATTTGGTCGAGATAATCATCCCAAGATATCTTGGGCTAGTTTGCAAAATATCCTGCTATTTGTCCGGTGCGTCTTCACCAGCCCGAAGACTCGCACTATGCTCAAACACTGAGCAAAATATCTTAAGCTAATTTCTCGAGCTCGAGTTTCGAGCTGATGAAGACGCGATTTGTAACTTCAGGATTATTTCCCAAATCAGAAATAGCGGGCTATTTGGCAATCTTGAGCTGATGAAGACATACCTAAATGGAAGGGAACTTAGGTTTGTCTTTAAGGAACGTGCATGCCCCTACCAGTGTGTCGAGACAGTAACTATCATACTCCCGAGTGCCTTCTGATAAATTTGCAGGTATTTTGAGTGTAACATCTGCATTTAACTTCATAAAAAAAGTAATATTTGAAGCTGATATTTTGAATACAGTATGCTTATCTTACTGGTCGTTGGTCCCCTGTAAAAAAATGGGGGAGGGGTAAGACCTACCTCTGATTCTTCTTCTGTCTTGGTGGCTGATGTTTCTAACATGACTTTGGCAGCATCCAGTGAAAAGTTCTCATTTAAAGACTCTGGAAAGAAAATTGAACGTTGGAAAAATATAATACTGGTATGAACGATACTTGAATAGTGACCTTATCCCATCCTATATTTCTAGTCTGTTTTGTCCCATCCAGCAATCAAGATATTCATTACGCTCAAGGTCAGATCCTCTTCTTCTGCAAATCCCCCACATCAATACGAAGAAGGGTCAACAAAATATAACTTTTTCCAGTCCCACTATTTGGAATAGTCTCCCATTAAACATTAGTTCCTGCTCCTCAGTCAAATCATTCAAGAAAAATCTCAACACTTATTTGTTTTCTTTGTGATTGTTTTTTGACAAGGCGTTGTGTGGGATGTGGACGAGGTTGTGTACTGTATGAACCAGGCTTGGTTCATGTTGTGCACAGCTTTTTGAATAACTTTATACAGCTTTACACAACAAATTTACAGTGTATGCGCTTGGAGAGCAAAATAATTATTCTGTTTTATTTACTAATGTAAATCGCTTTGAGCATGTTTAGTAATGTTTAGGTAAAGGCGCTATATAAATATCAATATATATATGTATGTACATGTCCGGACACTTGCTCCAGGCTTTATTTTGTCAAATTTGTAGTGTTAAGGTTAGGGTGGCAATGGACTTCTCCTGCATCTTTTTCCTGTGTTTCAATCAAGATGTACTTGATGTCCAGCTCCATTTATAAACAAAACTTTTATTTTTGTTGGTGCCTCGCATTTCTCTATTACATTTCTTTTTTATTGAGACACTGTATATATGCCTGCACAGCACCAGATGG
This sequence comes from Mesocentrotus franciscanus, assembly GCA_037976565.1. Lineage (NCBI taxonomy): Eukaryota > Metazoa > Echinodermata > Echinoidea > Camarodonta > Strongylocentrotidae > Mesocentrotus > Mesocentrotus franciscanus. Next base: position 26,751,605 of record CP137672.1, read on the forward strand.
TAGCACATACTTAGAACAGCTAAAATAGTACTTTAGATTAGGGCTAGATACTGTGTTTTGTCTAGGATTGAACGTAGGAATTTGGTTAGTGTATGGAAACGACCATGGAGCTATTGTCGCCAGAGCATGTGTCGTGAGTGGAACCACTTACATGTAAACTGAAACACTTCATATAGATGATTATATGAATTGAAAATGAAACCAGATTAATCTACATGTAGGTCAATCTAGCACTAGATGATGTAAATTCATAAATCAAACAAACATTCAAGACAGCTCAACGTTATAAAGTGCATCCTGCAAATTGCTAATGAATGCAGAGCATAAATGAAAATTGTGTTGAACATGTGTACTGAAACTACTGATACACAGACACAAACACACACGAGGACGTCTTTTACATCTCTGCAGCAAAATATGAATGTGGAGTTACAGCCCATAGAGCCCAGATGGTAGACTTAAATGCAATACGCATACATTTTCACATGGGTACATGCGTATGTGAATCCACTAAAGACCATCAAAGGATGTGCATGACCTTTGACCTTGTAGAGGTAAACAAACAAAAATCTTACAAAATTCAGTATATGGTACTGTACGTGTTTATATACCTCACTTTAGAAATCTAGCCATCTGATTGGTCGAAATTGGAGTCGTGATTTCAAGCCATGCCCAACTCACAGGGCATAGCAATAGCCCACAGGGCCTAGTTAAAAGTTTCTACCCTCATCCTCATTATCCTGCGATTCCCATTGGTTTACTGCGATCCCCATTGGTTTGCGTGTTAAAATTGTCTACGTGCGAGCACGTACGGACGCCATACAGTGCTCTTTGTCTGCGATTCCCAAATGATTGAAACTTTCACTCATTTTTCAAGCAAAGATTAACAGACAGTGTTTCAGATTTTCTGTGATGTTTTAACAAATTTTTACTCACTAAAAGGCTAAGGTAAGAATTCTTGGTAGATTTTTGTTTTAATTCGGCATATAAAAGTCATATCGACTGCTTTAATACTCGAGGACTAGCTGTTTCTATACTGGCTCACGGGATAGTTGAATCCCCTGCTATCACCCCTCGGCGCCGCCCACCCAGGCGCGCCTCAGGGTGATAGCAGGGGATTCAACTATCCCTTGAGCGTATAGAAACAGCTAGTCCTCTCGTAGCAGTCGATATAACTATAATATCAACATGCAATACACAGTTCTGTATAACATAGGCCTACATGTACACAACTTTTGCTATTAAATGGATAACGACAGCCATTTTTGATTTTCCGTGGCAAGAAACTTTCATGAATTCCCAAATTTTGTCTTCCGATAAGTGAGTACAAAACTATCACAAGTCTTGATGATTTAACAATTCATGAAAATGTCTGGTTTTGACAGTATTCATCCTACTTTACGATACCTAATCTTCTCCTGTCTACGTCAGAACGTCTCGTATCCTCTTTGCCTCTTCATGTAGACGGCCAAGCTGGGTTCGTCCTTCCCGTAACCTTGTCTCTCGTGACAAATTGTGGTCAGCTAAACTCCTGTTCTCAGCCATGGCCATCTCCTTGTCCACACGCCGTTTATTCTGCTCAATGATAAATGATAATAATAATGATGATAATATTAACAACAACAACAACAACAATAATTATACTAATAATACTACTAATAAAAAAAGTATAAACAACACTAGAAGTTGTCTTTTAAAGGAGAACTAACCCCAAAGAATAACTTAAGTTGTTTTGAGAGATTTATTGCATTCTTGCCCATCAATCTACAAGATTCCCCATCAAAGTGTACATGTATGAGAGAGGCATAGAGCAAGAATAAAGTACAGTTTCTCATCAAGACATGCATGGGCATCGCCATTTTCTTGATTGCATAACGTACTATGCGGAGTTGTTTATCAACTAAAAGAATCATTTTAGTATACATGTACCTTCAGGGTGATGTTGTATCAAATTTGATTTAATAGCCCTCCTACATGTACATGTAGAATATGGATCAGACTTTAAAAATCTCTACGAAATTATGCTTTGGTTGTTTAAATAAATGTACACTGTAGACTTTAACCACACATTGATATACTTAATAGACAATACCTCTTATTTACTGGACTGATAAGGATTTTAATGATATATCTACCATAAGATCTAGAGAGTTAAAGATTCATGGGAGCAAAGAATTAGCATACAGAATCATTTTTCAGAGTTTTGAGAGGAATTAAAACCTCATTTTCTGCACCCTCCAAATTACGGGTCAACAGGGATCAAATTTGCCAGTTTCAGTGACGACATAACATGTGGACCCGATTGGCTCGCCTCTATAGCTGAGGAGATGAGCCATGCTAATAATTAATGCAAAGCCATTGTGAATATGCGTACTCCACATAAGATGATGTCATCATATCGAAAGCTAGTTTTAAGGTAGACAACAGTAGACAGTTTTCAGAGATCTGTTATTCCTCTAACAGACACTAAAAAAGCATACATGTAATTGATATTATTGTAATCTATGGCTTATACTACATGTATATGCTTTCCATTGATACATACAGTAATTCATCTCTTTCATTTTTCGCTTCCGACAAGGTCTTTAAGATATGGCAGTCTGGTTCAAAGGTACATGTATATGTATACACGTACATGGACATAATCCATTACCTCCACCCAATGACAAATGAACAATGTTCAAGTCGCTCGATTCGTTCTCCATGAAGGAATGGGTAGAAAAGTACATGTTTACTTTCCACCGGTTCCAGCTTATTGTCAATTATTGTGTAGTCATTGTATTGAGAAACAGGACAGTTACATATACCTAGTAGTTTCTTTCGTTACCGGTATGTATTTATGATTGCAAAAGTTCAAACCCTAGAAGCAAAAGGAACACAGTATGAGAAGTATGATATTCTATACTACATTTGAAGCAGTACAGTATCTACCAGAAATTACAAAATGAGCATACAGTACTTCTATTTGCAGTGATTACAAGTTCTCTTTGAAGCGATTTTCTGTATGTACTATAACCCCATACAACCACATAATAGGCCTACATGTACATGTATATGTACATGTACATCTAGCATCTATACCTGCAGGTACATGTACTGTACACTGCAATAGAGTGGTGAAGTGTGACGTCATCAAAAATCTATTTTTGGAATTTCTCATTTTTTTCTTCATTTTCCGAAAGACCACCAAAAATAATGTCCAAATGTCGAAAACCAATTGAATACATGTAGGTTAAGTATAGGCTGAGATATAACCATCTGAATAAAAAGATTGCCTATGGGAACTCAGTGTTATATTGCTCTGGTTCATAAAATTAGGAGCCATAGCAATATAACACTGAGTTCCTGTAGGAAATCTATTCATTCAGATGGTCATATCTCGGCCAATACTTTACATATTCAATTGGTTTTCGACATTTGGACATTATCTTTGATGCTCTTTCGGAAAATGAAGAAAAAATTGAGAAATTCAAAAAATAGATTTTTATGACGTCACAGCTTTGGTACTCTATAACAATCACAATAACAATAAGAATCAGGATATTCATACAGAATACATGTAAATATGATACTGTACAAATCAGCAAGAGGAACACTTTATAAATATAAGATTGAAAAGAAATACCTCTGGAAGATTATAATCCATGCTGTTACATGAATTTCCTTCTGTACATGTATCTGCTATACAACTTTCTTAAAAGTGAAATACATGTAATCAAGTGATACATGTAGGCTTACTGCCTTTCCAGTTGCACAGAGCTACGGTAGTACCAGTCCCTATACAAAGAGATCTCGCGGGTAATTTGCACACTTCAATGCCCTCACTGTCAGTTAAAAGTGTTATTTTTCTATTCATACCGGTACTCCAATTCTGTCCTTGTCAAAGTTCAGATAAATTAAGTAAAGGAGCTTCTGTCATTCGAAACAGGTCATGTTTTTCATGACGCCTAATGAAAAAAGTATATTTAACTACAAAAATGAGGAAAATGTGATTTAAAAAAAATAAATTCTGCAGGTTCTACCACACTTTTAAACAGGTTGTACAGTAGCTATTTTCAGATCACTAAATATTACACAATACTTATAATTAAGATGTTGATGCATCATGCAAGATCTACAGTATCTTTCAAGTACAATTAATTTCACCTGCTTCATTCAGCACAGATCATTGATTTCACATAATGAAAAACCATATCTTTGAAAGAAAACAGAAGTGGAGTATAAAATAAAAATCTCATAATTAAAGACCATTTACAACATGTTTGACAAACCTACTTTCTTTCCAGGCGCACTGGGAGCTTTTGGTGATCTGATGAAATTATTCATGCTATCCGTATCTTGATGCTTCTTTTATAAATGCTACGGAGGAAAAGTTCTGTTTTTACGTCGTCAATGAATACGATGTAAATTTATTTCCTGCAGTAATTTACAACCGATGTTAGCTGAAACTTTGGGTTGTACATGTACAATGTACGTGCAGACTGAATCAAGAATACCGGTAGTTGTATCTCATAGCTCCTTTACGAATGTCCTTTCGGGGGAAAATCCTGTCGAGATGTTTTTACCGTATGAATGAGATGCAAAGTTTCTTCCTGCAGTATTTAACTTACAAGCAACGCTACGGGCTGTACTGTACATGTCCGTGCAGACTGGATGAAGAATACTATATAGTTATTGTGTACTATTACAGCTTCTCAGAAAAGTCTTGTCGAGGTGTTTTTCTTTGTAAAAGAATTATGATACTTCCTGCAGTATAATTTACAACCATGAATGTTGTAACTTCGGGCTGTTCATACATGTACATGTATGCAGAGTTTTGCAGATGGAATCAAGGAAAGATCTTCACAATCGTCTACTGAGGAAATGTGCAGTCCAGGTGGTTTACGTGGTAAATGGATATGAGATACTAATTTACTTCCTGCAGTAATTTATAACCAATATAATAACCATGTAGAAGGGTCTACTACAGTATAACTACAGGCTGTAGATACTACAGACTACTGTGATATCTCCTTGACTAAACCAAGACAAGACGTGTGTCATAGCCTATGAAGCTTCCTGGATGATTCGCGTTTAGACAGTCTGGAAAGGAATGCTTCCAACCCAGCAGGGGGAACAGTGCTCTCACAAGTTACATGTCACATCCAATGGAACTTGAAAAGGGGGCAGACCTCGATTTAGCTTTCATTCAAGACTTTACATCTGACTAAATCTTAGAAAGAAATTGAAAACAAATTGCATTTTTTTTCTTATTTGGGTGATCAAGAAATATTTCAAATAAAATGAATATAGATAAATAAACTTTTCTTAAATTTTACAAGAGAAGATAATCTTACGAAGGATTAAACAAAAATTACTTGTGTTTGGGAGTTACAAGTATTAAACTTTGTTGCTATTTTTCTTTGTGTTGCTCCCTAATTTGTTCATCATGACATGACAGATTCCTTTTCAATTCTCACGCTTAAAAAGTGACTTTTGCCTTTATTGCATTTTTCATTCCATCTCCTTACCATCTACATATATGTAATGTCATGTACATGCATGAACATATTAAAGATTAAACATATAATTCCTACAATCATAAGCGCAGTGCACTGAGGGTACCAAAAATCTGAAGACCATATGGGTGAAGCATACATGTACCTGTGTCTGACCCGGCCCTTCCAACTAAATGTTTTTTGTTGTTGTTTTTTCAGCAAATCTACATACATGTATGAATCGCTTTAGTTATGAACAAGAGTCTGCTAAAATCCACAGGTAGTCTACATGTTAATCTAAACCACAACTGCAGGAAATAATACGTAGCCTCACCGCAATGTACAAAATACTGCTCACATACAAACCTACATGTCAATAAATGAGCATGATTTATGTGAAGGTTATACATTCATAACACAATCAGAGAAATGTTATAAATGTACTTGTACATGTATGTCTCTGATACAATGAAGTCTACTGTCATATGTAGGCCTACACGTGTTAGCCTACAGTACATGTACATTTAATTCAAATTTCAAACTACCTCACAAGTTATTGTAAATAGTGGAAAATAGGGTACACCAATACAAAATCTTAGAAGATATGTAATTCTGATTCATACATGTAGATACTATGAAACTAATCTACAATTGATTTAAATGTCTACAGGTCTATCATTTTGCAATTAAAATGCTTGCAATTCTGTAATTGCAATTCAAGTAGGCCTGCAGACAGATTGCAATGTTTATTCAGAGTTTGAATAAACAATGGAAGGTGAAGTCAGCCAGAGATCCTTACCAATACCTGAATGAATCATACTTGACTAAACTACTTATATAGCCTGAAATACAGTTTCTACAGGATCTCTGTTTGTTTGCAGATCTACAAACCAAATACACCCAGTTTCTGCAAATAATAGAGACGTTTTGATGATCCACATAAAATGTCATAATTATTAATTGATGTACTGGTACATGTAGGTGTAAGATGGGTGATCATACATTTACGGTACATAATTGATATCCTATTTTACATACATGTCTATTGTAGTATGTCATCGCTATTCTTGTTTGAGTATTAAACAAACAATGTGGCACAGTCATGTAGATGGGATGTGTTGGTTTAATCATGGTAGGGTCCATGGTTTAATATACCCAGCAACATATTGTACTGCTCAGTAATATTAACTTTTCAATATGTTCCTCCTCAATTACAAGAATGTATTCATGAGGATATTTTGAAATCTTTCAATTTCATACAAGAACTGTATGTTTTCAGTATGGCAATAGAAAATATTATCATTATTATACGTACATGTACATGTAGTAAATGTAGTAGTAGTAAATGTAGTAGTAGTAAATGTAGTAATAGTAGAAGAATAAGCAAGAGGAGTAGTAGTAGCGGTAGTACATGTAGTAGTAGCAGCAGCAGCAGCAGCAGCAGCAGCAGCAGTAGTAGTACTACTACTACTACTACTAGTACCGGGTAGTAGTAAAAGTAGTACCATTATACATACTCATTCACTATACAGCAGTATAGCCTATTATGTAAGATGACTCTGTGTGTGCGTGTGTGTGTGTGTGTGTGTGCAGGGGGGGGGGGTTCTATGAACATAGAATTTCATCAGAAACCTAACTTTGGCATTCCTTTTGAGCTAATTACACTGAAAATTCATTGGAAATGAAGGGGACAAAAAAACATGAGAATATTTAGAACATCTGGCACACAGGTCTATTGATTACAAGTACATATTATAGCAAAATACCATTTTGAACCAAGGTGTTTCATTCAGTCTCGTTTCCTTTTCAATACAATGAACAAATATTTTCTTTACAGCTGAATCGGAAACAAACAAAAGCATTATGTACAGGACACGTACATTTACATCTAAGTTTTAAGAGATGGGATGCATAGCAATGCCCAATACAACAATAATAAGGAAATACACTGTAAGTTTTCTATTCCCAGAATAGACCCAGATAATATCAAAATAAAGGTAGAAATAAATAAACAAGAATTATGTTGACTTCATTGATCGACTTTAATAATACAAATCACTGATTTATTATTTGGCAAGGATCTTGAGCAAGCAGTGGACAGTGGTACGTCGTTCCAGGAGGGATGGCCAAACCATATTGCTACACTTTTCGATACACACACGAGTACAAACAAGACAAACATGTACCAGTGTGCCCCCCCCCCTTCCAAAACACACACACACATATTTGAGAACACTTAGTAATTTTTCAATAGTTATCTTTTGCTAAATGTTATTATTATCCTTTTTTTGTTGTTGTTCATCAAAGATTACATTTACATACATGTATGTGTGATGGGGAATTTTTCTTTGTCTATAAAAAATATTCAATAAAGGAGGATGAACATAATAGACCAAATGTGCATTATTTCATTAATGGCCACGGATAATAAGGAAGTTCCTGTTAGATGAACTACATAAAATGGTCTGCAAATATGCTTACCTGGTTTGCATCATCAGCAGCAATATCATTCAGCTTGTCTTCACAGCTGAGTAACCTCTGAAGTTCATCTACGGACAGGTGCGCCAGGAGGGGGAAGTCAGACGGCCCCCTGCTCACCCCTAGTGCCCCCACTGCTGCTGCCATGGGTGCTTGTGGTGATGATGTCGGAGGGTGGGGTATGAGGAGGAGGGTGTGGGTAGCTCATGGGGGCTGAGAATGAGACTGGGGCGGGTTGGGCATGGGCATGTGAGCCTGGGGTGGGGTATGACGGGCGGGTCTGGTGGGGGATTGGTTGAAGGCGTAAGGGTAGCTGTGACTGCTGTACATGGCAGTATGTTGGGGTGGTGGTGGGTGTGGTTGGGGTGGTGGTGGGTGTGGTTGGGGTGGGTGTGGTTGGGGTGGGGTTGGTGGAGGTGGGTGGGGGAGGAAGGCTGGGTGGGGCGCTGGGGCTGGACCACCGGGATGATGTGGGTAGTAAGCAGTTCTGTATCTCAGAGATTCTGTATAGACTGGGCCTGCAATGAACAAAAAATAATATTCTAATACATATTGTACAAAATATTATTTTTTAAATACATCATATACTGTACATGTACAGTGTAAATTCAGCAGCGATTTGATATATGTTTAATAAATGTAGTCATCCTTAAAAATTTCTCAACTTTGTCAGGACTAACTGAAAATTCTTATCAGCAATAAATAAGATCATTCCTACACACGACTTATATCAAAGTTATATCTAAAAACAGGTGACAATGAATTGAAAATAAACAGTATATTCTTTTTTTTTAAAGCTCAATAGTGACAGACACACAGGTGTATACACAAATCCTTGTGGTAAAAGCCTTAATGAATTTAAAATCATGCGTGTAATAATAATCTTGAGTCTTTCACACACAAAACAGATTAACATAAAACAATACATTTATAAATGCAATTAAAAAAAGAAAACAAAAGAAAGAAATTGATCAACAGATTGGAGAAGAAAAAAACAGTCTCTGTTTAAAACATAGTTCAGCTAGGGGAAATTCCCCATGGTCAGATTATGATGCTTTTCATTTTCTGTTCACACCTTTTGACCAAGACAAATTTATGGCTGTGAAAACTGGAACCGATTCTTACAACTAACAGCTGTTTCAACATCATGACGTTGACACAAAAATTTGTTCTTTGTTATTCAACAAATATGATACAAATTTCTAAATAAATCAATGAACATTTGCCAAAGCATGAGAATATGTGTATCTGTTTTCACCTACATTGTTACAACCATGATGTAACATGCAGTTATGCATGCAAGGCTCAACACAAGTAGTGGCGAGTAGCCAAGGGCTGGGTGAGGTTGCTCTGTCAGGCAACCAAATATTTAAAAAGTATTAAGACAAATAGTTGCCCTTATCAGGCAACCTAATTCCTTTTTTAATACATGTGAACGATTCAAGTCCGGTTTTATTTTTCCTGTTCACATTATTTGCATTCTACAAGGAAAAGAAAGTTCAGATTTTTAAAAAATCTGTCTTTAACTGTTAATCTAGGCCACTAAAATGTCAAAGTCAATTGGTTGCCAAAAAGAGCAATAAAAAGAATAATGATAAAAAAAATACAATTTTTGTCAAGCCATGCATTCCATTAAACATTTTAGAGCAATAGGTTTTCTTGAGTCCATCTACATCGTATTCACTGTAGTGTAGGTTTACGCTGTATAGTGTGTAAAAAAAAACATCCATTTCTCAAGACATCCCCTCCTGCTTCCAAACAATACAAGATATTTACATGTGATATATGTACACATCTTACCATGTTTACTCTGCATCACTTTTCTAGTGTCCTGCATGTTTATTCTATGACACCTTAACATCAATACACAACCATAATATGGTCAGATATTCACTTAATCTGCACAATTCACTGTACAACCATGTACACTTTCACTCACCCTCACCACCACCCTACAATGTACATTATAAAAAGGGGAGCTCACTGCGATGTCCCCTTGATTACACTACTGGCAGATGTACCCTACTACCTGTACATACCTAACATTTTGAAGAATCTGCTAAGTCCTCTTTAATTTCTATTGCAATCAAATCCTGAGAAAATTCCAAATCCTCAAAAGAACTATTTAAAAAAATAAAAAAAAATAAAAATCGATGACCTAGCAAATCCTGGGCTCTGAATCATGGATCTATTCAGATTTTGAAATTGACAGCAGCAAGCACATTGAAAACATCTTCACAGAATAAAGGTCCCACAACTACCAAGTCAGCAGCCTCTTGTAAAGTTATTTCCTTTTCCCTAGAGTCTAACTTACATTGTACGATCTACACAGCAATGATTCAACAATACTGACAGATCCTGCTCTTCAATTCTTAAAATCAATATTCAATGGGAAAAAGCGGACATTGGAGATGGGAAGTTCTCTAGTACTCTATAGTGACTGTATAATAGCTTCTATATCTAGTTACAAGTCTATATAATCAGAGAGCACTTGAAAAATGAAATAATTGTTTTTTTAAGTTTCCAAATGAAATAAAATTCCTTTAGAGCCAAATGACACGTCTTTGATAACTTCATGTTTTGCCTGTTCAGAGCCGGAAGGGAATTAACAATAGGTCTGTCTTCATCAGCCCGAGTTGGCCAAATTGCCCGCATTTTTGTGATCCAGGAAATTACAAATCGCTTCTTCATCAGCTCGAAACTCAAGCTTGAGAAATTAGCCTGAGAAAATTGCTCAGTGTTCGCGCAAAGTGCGAGTCTTCGGGCTGGTGAAGACGGACCACAGATAGCTGGCTATTTTGCAAACTAGCTCAAGATATCTTGGGAAGATTTTCTGAGCAAATAGCCCGTTATTTGCATCTTCACCTGCCAAATAGCCCGCTATTTCGTGATCTGGCTAATTTACCGGATCAGAAATAGCGGGCTATTTGGCCAGCTCGGGCAGATGAAAACAGGCCTTCTCTGTTAAAATTATACAAAAGTTAATGCTCTTCTGGCTTTAAAGATACTATGTCCCTTTTGCAGCCAACATCAAATTCTGTAGAACTTTGCAGGAACTATGAATATGTCATGTACATGTATGTCCTATCTGTGAAATCTAAACGTTAGCAGTGTCCTAATATTCAAATTATGCAAGGAAACCCGTTTACTTGCTAGACTTCACTATCAGACACTATTGAGTGACTGACTGGCTTTTTTCATCTTTGGTAATAACATACATAAAATGAGCTGTAAAGGGTACATGAGCATTTGTCTACATCAATAACCCACTTCTTGTAATGGCCAAAATTAAACTGATTGAATCTTTGCGCAGCATAAAGCGTACGACCATTCGGTACAATGGTCTGAAAAATCAGACTATTACTTACTGGCTCTATAGCTCCTAAGTCGATTCGACAACTAATAGTCGTTATTTTCCCACTTCAAGGCCAAGTCCACTCCAAAAGTAACTTACTTTCAATAAAAGCAGAAAATCAGACAAACCAATCAAAAAAAGTTTGAGCAAAATAATTTAATGAAGTTCACATGCAATGTTTAACAAATCTTTTAAGAGTTACTGTACATGTACATCATGTACGTTGGACAATTTTATACAGGACAAATATACATGTACATGCATGTATGATGGTTAATTTGATGCATATTTTTTTGTTTAATCCAAAGGCAAAATTGACAGCTTTAATTAAGGTAATAGGGACTTTTAGATTTTACACAACGAGAACGTGGACTGCCACGGTGACATCCTTTTAAGGTAATGTGACGTCCTTTTAAGGCACTGCCGGGCACGGGCCAGTGCCTTGAAAGAATGGCACACGTTGCAGTCCACTACGTCGACGTGCAAATCTAAAAGTCCCTATTGTACATGTAAGGTTGACTTCTGGATGCATGTTGGGAAGCAGCTTTGTTTTTGACTTTTTGTAATGTCCAGACACCCCCTACCCCCTCCTCCACCCGAAACATAATTGATTTATTTATGAATGGATTTACTGGACAGTTTCTATATGCAATAATCCAGGGCTACGTCTGTCACCCAATTTGTATTTTCCTTCTCCAATCAATCAGACTAACCCTAGACTGAGGAATTTGCAGTGTGACAGTGTGTAATGTGCAGATACTGTAGCTTCAATGGTGCCATTAATGCCATATTGATCGAACTGTTAGTGTTACAGTTGTAATCTTCCCAAAGTTACGCCCTGGATACTAAAAGCAGACTTGTTTGAATACTGAACATTGAACAAGCCATCCAAAGGCATCATGACTACATGTATCTTGAATCATGCGATGATGATCAGTGACAGTGACGATCATCATCACCACACCAGCAGAACCAGAGACTGTGCAAAGCAAATCATCACTACCATCACTGGTGTCATATTAATCATCTTCATTCAATTATACAGGTTAGTGAGGGGAGGTTTTGCAATACAGTTTGTGCGTGATTGCCGATCTCATCGTGCACAGTTTTTTCAAGAAAACAAGCAGATTGGCTGAAAGTAAGTCGCTATATTTTGATGTTTTACAATGATTTTTGATGTTGTTTTGATAGTAGCGTATATACCGGTACATGTACATGTACATACATGTACATATGAAAAAATAGATCTATTTTTTTGTCCAATCATATTTTTTAAATATAAAACTGTTAAAGGAGGATGGAAAAGGTTGGAAATGTTGTCAGATTTGGATAAATTGTGCATATATATAAAGAAGAGAGTCTTATAAATTAAATAAAGTAAGAATGAAAGCCAAACATTGTCATCCAGCCAAGAAATCTTTGTTTGAAGTGACCAATTTGCAACTCTAAATTTTGTCCGCTGTGCAACTCTCTTTTTACATCTGGGACTTGTGTGACGTAAGAGGGAAGACCCGCCACTAATAAGCAAGTTCATAGTTGCAGTCTGAGCATGAGCAGATAAAGGTCATTGCAGACCAAATTATGAAATACACGGAGACAAAATACTGGATACGTGCTCATGAAAGTTATGTTATTATTATTCATTTATGCACAAGCAGTGCACTCCATGATACACAGGTGGAAGTATTCTTAGAAAAGAGGAAACAAAGGAAAAGCACAATATCTACAGTGTAACTGCGGCAAGCGCACTGCATAATATTATGATGGGATCGTGTCTTCCCTCTTACGTCATAGCCCTTAGACCGAAAATGATCACCTTCACATTCTCGCTTTGAGTCGCTCGTGGAGGCTTGTTTAAAACCATTGTTTTTTTTAGTGTCAGTGGTGTTTTCAAATCATTAATTGAATTGAATCTTGTTTATGAAGTGTTAAACTGGCATAATATTCTAAATTTGTTGAATTTCATTGATTGTAATGTTTTTCTTCTCCACCCTCCTTTAAGTCTAGATCTAGATAAAGAAAAACTGAGGGGGAAATTTTCTCCCCTTGTGCGGCGTGCGGCAAGGTTTACCATCTGTGTAGGGGAAGGTTGACAGGTTTTATTAAAGAATTCCCCATACCAGAAGGTTATTTCTGTCTAACTACTGTAATTATACCCAGACGTTGTGTCTCCTGACAGTTGATTTAAAACGGTAATTTGAAGAAGTTTACAAGTTACACTTACAAAAGTTATAGCCTACCGGTATACTATAGTGCGGGCTATACAGGCAATATTTCATAAATATTTTAAGACTTATTTTAGACCATTTTATAAAGGATAAATATTTATGATGGTTCGTGCTATTTGATGCATATATATTTTGTTAAATCCAAAGGCAAAACTTTGGTGGCGCTTCATTTTTGTTAAGTGTCGGACACAACCCCTAACATACGGACAGTACGGCAGGTCTGATGTTGAAGAGACTAGTGTCTAGTGAGTAGACACTAGACAGTCAGTAGTCTAGTAGATCTACTAATATTATTATTAATTTCCAATGATTGCAAGTGACAATCATAACTAGACTATTGTTATTATTATTATAATATACATGTAGAAATATTATTGGAATAGAATTCTAGATCTAGACAGTAGACTAAATCTAGTCTAAATTATGTAAATAGATTTCTAGAGGAGTCTAGTCTACATGGTCTAGATCTAGATCTAGATTCTATTTCTCTAGACTCTAACACACTTAGACCTATAGTATTAGGCCTAGTCTACTTAAAAATAAAAGGTTAGGTTAGGGTGGCAAGCCTGGTAGTAGACCGAAAGCTTCAGTCTCTGATATCGACGGTTGTTCCGCTGAGATTGCATCTGGCTCCTCTGACCACCTCTACACAAGTACGGCTATGCAGTAGTGTGCGGAACGAATGGTTCGGTTTAGCCGGACCGAGATGAATGCGATATGCAACGAGATTTTTCACTCTTTACGTCTTCACATATTCATTTTGGCTGCAATATTACACTTAGAAATAAGAAATAACCCGGAAATATATATACTTTGACTTACGATAGCTTGCTCATTTAGATCCTAAATTAATTATTAATCCGAGAAAGTCTTGTAGTCAACATGATTTGTTGTCAGCCATCTTGGTTTGAGTTGATGAATATTCATTTTTTCTTTTCGAACGTCCAATAGACTTCTAGCTACGTATGAGTCAGCCCGGCTTGAGCCGGTGATGTTTGAATATTCATAAGCCCAATATCAAACACGTGCTCTGATTGGCCATTGGGCTTGTTTTGGTCGGTTGACCCGGAAATATATCGGCCGGGTCATGTCATAGATTACCAGTTCGAATGCCGTTTCATGGTTCTGAGATAAACAATTGGATAATTCATATAGGCCTACGTAAGTCCGAAAATTTCACATTTAGAAATAGATCTAGGTAGATCTAGATCTAATAAAACTTATACAACTGTACATAGGAGAACAAAAATACAAAGTTCATTTCTATCTGATTTATAAATCAGAAAATTAGATCTAGAGTCTAAATAAAGAAAATCGTAGGAGAAAGTTTTTGGGTGTAAAGCGGGCCACAATCGGCTCAATCTCTCCCTACTGTGCGAGGCGTACATGTACTATTAGTATTACTAATTACCGTCTGTGTATGGGGAATGTCAACAAATGTCAGTTTTATTAAAGAACGACCCATACCAGACGGTTATTTCTGTCTAGCCTGGTAGCAGACATGGCCCAGTAATAGTGCCAGTATTAGCCTACTATTAGATTTAGAATAATTTTCTTCAACAGTACACATTTGCGATCTAGGCTACACAGACTGTATCTTCACCAAGTTAAACCATGGACCTACTAACATGACAATAATAATACGGTAGAGTCTATAATAATATGATTATGAACAGCACTGCACTTGGCCTCGGTAGTAATAAAGTAGGCCTAGTAGGCCTAGAGGTCTATTAACCTTTTCTATACTAGATCTAGTCTAACTATAAGTCTAACTAGGCCTATAAGTATAAGTCTACTCTATACTACTAAGTACTAGTCTGCCAACGGCAACGGCCAACTTAAATTAACGGGGCGGCAACGTCACATTTTTAGATACCCAAAATTAATTTTACCTTACCAATTTCTTACAACTGTCTCATACATCCATTCTTCTCATCGAGTCAGTACAGCTGCAGGTCTAACGTAACCATAGTCATCACTTTGCTTTTGAAATTGAAGCAAAATCCGGCATGCATGACAATGCATTCATCAATTTACAAACGCAGCAGGTGACCTTCCAATGTTGTAATCTTTTTGTAGAAATGATGTTATTGTGTTGTAATGATTTGCTCGATAGAGGGCGCCAAAGATCTTTCGATGGACATCAGCATAGATGCCTCATATTTTTATCTTCATTTTATCCCGTCATGAAAGCAGTTTATTTTCTTTATTGGCAGTGAACAGAAGCATATGTATTATATTAGCTCATTCGTGATGTTAAGCTCATTGCCCAATGCAGTGAGTTTCCCCTCAAAGAAATCAAAGTGCCCTTTAATTAGGGCCGTCCAAACGTTTTTGTTATTGAAATATTGGAGGTTCATGAAATATCTTAGCTAACACTTCCTCATATAATTCAAATCATTTCATCAAAACATTGTGTTTTATATAAAGTGTTATCTAATATTGATGACCCATAGTGATAAATCATATAGACCCTCATTATATTGTATCGAAAAACGTTTCAATGACACATTAAGACTTTTAAAAATCTGTATTTACTCGGATACTTTATTGTCTGACAAGTACTGTTTTATTAAGTTAATGGGGTGGAAGTGGTGGGTTGAAACCCTTTCTCCAATATGTGCTATAAAAAAAAAGCAAATTGTGAATACCTCTTTATGATTTTAAAAATGTATATAAGACCTTTTGGAACTTCTAGTGGGCCGGCATGAATCGGGGGGGGGGGGTGTAAAAATGGATAGGCATATCTATGGGTTTGGAGGCTCACCAGAGCTGCACACCGGCCCGTCCAAACCAAAATCATCATCAGGCTAGCTATAAATTAGGAAAGAAAAAATTAACTATAGCTTCTTTTTATATAATATGTACTATATCTAGGTCCTCCTCGACTCCTCCTCCTTATATCTCCCGTCGCCCCCTCCTTCTTCTCCTAAATAATTAAGTCATTCTCACTTTCTTCTTTCTTTTTCTTCCTTCTTATTCTTCTCCTCCTCGATCAAGGATCCTTCTTCTTCTTCTAATTCTCTTCTTCTTCTTCTTCTTCTTCTTCTTCTTCTTCTTCTTCTTCTTCTTCTTCTTCTTCTTCTTCTTCTTCTTCTTCTTCTTCTTCTTCTTCTTCTTCTTCTTCTTCAGGCTTCTTCTTCTTCTTCTTCTTCTTCTTCTTCTTCTTCTTCTCCTTCTTCTTCTTCTTCTTCCTAATTCCTTCCCCCTTCTCCCCAGTCTTCTTCTTCTTGTTCTAATTCCTTCCTAATTCCTCCTCGTCACGTAGGCCTACCTTAATTCTTCATACATGTATATCCATACATTCTTAGATAGATAGATAAATGGATTTTATTAAGATCTTCGTGTCTGCGGCAGTTAAAAACTGAAATGAACATGAATTACAATAACAATTTCCAAAGAAGATTAACATAATAATATGAGATACGAATAGGTCATGACCATTCATTCTTGACCAGTCAAGATGCAAAGGCGCGTGAGAGTACGCATCTTGACTACCAAGCGTCGCCTATATATTTTTGATTTTGTATATTGTTGTTCATGCTTGAATCACTTCGATAAAGGGCTATGCCCGAAACGTCAGTGGAATATTCACTTCTCCGGTGTTTTTATTTATCTACCTTGTGTCCTATTCATTTTATGCACCGACGCAGAACCATTTATTTTTACATTATATATATATATATATATATTTAAAGAGAAATCATTGTCGTTATTAATTTTCATAACACTGTACTAGATGTATATCTTTCATCTCACCGGCATCTCACCACAGGGGCGGATCCAGCCGGCGGCAAGAAAGGGGGCCAAAAAAGGGGCCCACTTTGTGAGAAAATTTGAAAATCTTGGGGGCCGATTTTTTTCGCTCAGTGGGGGGGGGGTAGTGAGGCACTCATTTTTTTTTAAACCTCCACCCCCCCCCTTGAGCGCCAGGGGAGGGGGCCCATCTTCAACCCTTTTCTTTTTTTTTAACAAAAGAGGGTTTTTTTTTTTACCCTTTTTTTTCCAGGGGAGGGGGACCGCCCCCTACCCCCTGGATCCGCCACTGTCTCACCACATTGTGCATCTCACGAATCATTGATTTATGACAGGTATCTCAATAAATCTCATAGACGAGAATTTCGTCATCGCCAAATAGTGTTGTACTGCGTGGCCAAGTATAATACATGCAAAACATATGAGATTCTATTTTTGTGCGAACACGACATCTCCGGATATGAGTTTGTCTTGAAAATGAAAAATTTCCACAGGCAATCTGAGAGCCTTGTGCCAATTATTGGTTTAGGTGTAACTGCAGCTGTTGCTTTGTTGTATATTCTATGGAGCCCAGGGCCAAGCAGTTCCAAGAGAACCGGCAAAAGAAGTAAATAAATTGATTTTTACCAACTTATTTTTGTGCAGATGGGACTGTGTGTCAGAAATGAGTGACGCAATGACAATGTGTGTAAATTGTCTGAAAATTTGATGATTTTTAGGTGATGTTTTAACTATTTCAACAGTAAGTCTATTCTATGGGAGCTAGAAAGGGGGACAAATAAATATTGTGTAATTTATTTTAATGTAGGATTTTGAAGCGACACGGCATTGATTAACCGTTTAACGTCAACGATCAAACTCAAGCGAAAAGCCTTAAAGATACTAGTCTATGTCCCTTTTGCAGCCAACATCAAATTATGTAGAACTTTGCAGGAATTATGAATATGTCATGTATGTCCTATCTGTGAAATTTAAACGTTAGCAGTGTCCTAATATTCAAATTATGCAAGGAAACCCGTTTACTTGCTAGACTTCACTGTCAGACACTATTGAGTGACTGACTGGCTTTTTCATCTTTGGTAATAACATACATAAAATGAGCTGTAAAGGGTACATGAGCATTTGTCTACATCAATAACCCACTTCTTGTAATGGCCAAAATTAAACTGATTGAATCTTTGCGCAGCATAAAACGTACGACCATTCGGTACAATGGTCTGAAAAATCAGACTATTACTTACTGGCTCTATAGCTCCTAAGTCGATTCGACAACTAATAGTCGTTATTTTCCCACTTAAAGACATTTTCAAGTCCCCTTTTTTTAAGGGAAGTTCTAAATTAGTATTGTCTTTCAAATGCCGTTGGAATTTAACCTTTTCATTTTTTTGGCCTGCAAATGGGACATAGTACCTTTAAGCCATGCTAGCTGAAAATTCTAAATCTAACTCTAACTCTGAGTCTAACTCTAAGTCTAGATCTAGGTCTAAGCCTCGTTCAGATAAATCTGTGAAGTGGTGACCACCGCAGTTTTTGTGATAATTAATGATGGACGCTTTACATTTCTGTATCTTAAACACGGAGCTTGTAGTTATAGATCTAGGGTCTACTAGTTATAAGCCTTATACGCATACGGTGTCTGGTCAGGTCGCCCGTCGCCCCCCAGCCGGTCGCCTCCTGTACACAGTCGCCTCCTATACACAGTCGCCTCCTTACGTAGTCGCCCCCAAATTGTGTGGTCGGGTCGCCTCCTATACACACTCCTATACACCGCGGACCCCACTCACCCCAGTGTCCTAGGGTACGCGGGACCCGGTGTGGTAGGGTAACGCTGGACCCGATGTCCTAGGGTTAGAGTTAGGGTAACGCGGACCCCAGTGTCCTAGGGTAACGCGGGACCCGGTGTCCTACGGTAACGCGGGACCCGGTGTCCTAGGGTAATAGAGTAATAGCTTGACTTTGAACTTGTAAAAGACATCAAATTAAAACAACAAATTAGGAGGCGAAATGACCAAAAAAGTTTGGGTGAGCTGACCAAAAATCCCAAAATCGCCAACAAAAAAAATCGGGGGGCGACATGACCAATTGAGGGCGACTTTGTAAGGGGCGGGCTGACATTGGGCGACCTGACATGGAACCACGCATACTGCATAGGACCTTTGAGTTCGACTTGTCGCCATTCATATACAGATCACACATTAAAAACAAAATGAAAATGCTGCGGTTTGCCACTTCAAATCAGAATGAGCTGCATATGAGCCTTAGCCCTTAGGCTTAGAACAACGGGCACGCCATAGGAAATGGTGAAAGTACATGTAATTACTGTCCTCAGAGGGTTGATCTACATGAGGTATATTGGAAGTCTATCAGTTGTCAAACAAACCTGGCTAGAGGCTAGACCTACAGCATTTGCATTCTCTTGAGTCTTGTTGGAAATTCATCACTATGCAACCTTCTTCTGTTCACAGTTCAGCTTACACATCTTCATCACCAACACAATTAGACCGAAAATTTCTCTTTCGTTCGTTAGCCTCTTATTTGGGCAGGGTCGGCTCCTCTCTTTAGAGACAGAACCTGGCCATAGGGTCTGCTGTCAGAAGTTGGTGGCACGATCGTGCCACCAAAAGTGCCACCAAACTTTGGACTAAAATGTCATTTTAGCGGATTCATATCCGATGCATTTATTCTCGAAAAATGAGGCTTAGACTCTAGGCTAATTTAAATCGGTTCCACTTACCAGATTGAGTGTATGATGCGTTTAAGGGTCTTTTTTCCGGATTTCTTTCGTCGAAATTGAACTGCGTGTTGAAATTCTTGCAGCCATATTTTAAACTGTTACTGTCAATAGATGACGTCATCTTCCTTCATGCGCAGTAACAGTAAAAAATGATGTAATATAAAATCATTGATTTCATTTTAGTTTGATCTGTCATTTCCTATCAAATCCTCTTTCCACAGGAAAAGTTGCTGGTCTAGAGAACCTTGGTAACACCTGCTACCTAAACACCATCCTACAGAGCTTAGCAGCATGTCCTGCGTTCCTTGCCTGGCTCAATAGAGCCCTAAGGAGAGGGTGCTTCAAGGGAAGAGGCAATGAGCTGGCTTACAGACTCTCACACACCTTGGAAGGTAGGTGACTAGGTGTCATTGGGTTGTCAATGGAAGGGAGTGGGGGCACAAGGGGTGTTTGACCAAAACTTTGAGACAACTTAGTCTAGAATTTTCCAACAATCAAAACAATTTTAAGGTCCTCAGATTTCTGAATTTAGTTGACAAGGGTTAAAAAAGAAGAAGAAGTGCCTGTTAGTGGTCTAACAATGCCCATTTAAGTGTCTTATGACTCAGACATGATGTTACAGTGTTACAGTGATTCAGTTCACTTTTCACCCCCAGGCACAGGTGACGCCAAATACTTGATAATAATAATGTGTAGGTTTATAAGATAGAAGTTAGAGAAATCTTCTTAAAGAGGTTTAAAGAAAATGGACTACATGTAGATTTAAATCTGGAGTAAAACATGATTAGATGTGGTGAAGCCAACTTGTTGAAATCACTTTGTTAGATGGAGGAATATTCAGATCATGTCATTGAAAACTGTACTGTGGGAAACTGGGAATTATGTCTTCTGAGCTCATGTTGGGTTCTGGTATGTGTTCTCGAGTAGAGAAACTGTCTGAAAGTAATTCTGAATTGTTTATCATGCTGTAGATTGGTTGATTAAATAATTGTTAAATTATTATATATTCATATTCTGGTTTTGTCTTACACTTGCAGGTGTAAATGATTACTCCTCAGCAACAATCTACTCACCCGTGAGGTTCTTTATTCTCTCTATAATCGAAACTGGCGATCAGGACAAGAGCAACAGGTAGGTTTCAAAGGACCAAACTAGGTCCAGGCCCTACACGTGGTTCTCTAAAATAGGATGTTCTATTCTTAGGCAGAAGACATGATTCATGATATTGACTGAAAATGTGAAGTTCAGGAACAAGATGGACAATAAAGTAGCTTGGCAAAATGTCGTGGCTTGTAGAATTGCAACTTTTTAACAAAAAGAATGCATCTGGCTAACATTTGCTATCCCAAATCTAAGATCTTTCTGACCAAAACAAGTAGGTATGTACCATGGTCTGAATTTAGATTTCCAGTTCTAGGCGCATGCCTGTCACGATCCCAGATACTTGGTCGGATGTGGTACTTAGCCAATAATCCGAGGATTTACATGCTTTGCAGTTTTGCTAAGCTACCTAAGCAAAGTATGTTTGATTAATTTGTGCAATATGTGTTTGAAAACAATATCTGTTTTTAGAAGTGCACATATAGTTTTGTTGTCACTGAAGTAAATGGATTTTTCAAAAGACTGTTTGACTGTTTGTATCCATTTCTGTAATGCTTTGCCCTTCAATGTTGGTCAATTTCCTTATTCATCAAAATACTGTTTGAAAAACTTATGCCTCTAACTAGAGATAAGAAATTGATCTTTGTATTTGAATTAAAATTAAAGAGTACATAATTGTATACTTTTTCATTTCTAAATTCTTGTGTTAATTTGTAATGTAACTAAAAGTAACATAAAATGTGTTTTTATATGTTTTTTTACCAACAGGATGCTCATGAGTTATTTCAGTTTCTGTTGAGTGAGTTAAGTGAAGACAGAGAACAACCTCCCTCTCCTCTGCCTCTCAGTGAAGCTCCTAAGCTTGTGGTAAGTCAAAGCAAACGCTCATGCTTACGAATGCGGCCAAAGTCGAATCTGGCTTACCTTGCTGTATATAGGCTGATTTTTGCTGGACTTTTGTGATTTTGTGGGGTCAGGAATCTAATGAGATGAAATTCAGCTGACAGTGCATGTGGTATAAAGTAGCCTATTAAAGTTATCGGGAAAAAGAAAAATCCGAAAAGTGTTTATGTCATCTTTGAAAATATCTGTATGCATATATGTATTCGCCTGTACAGTAGTCTATTGAATTGGGAAAGGCCATTTGTCAATCTCTCGTGTAGCTATGAAGTACTTTGATCATGTAACAAATAGATCAACAAATTAATTTTTTTTTTAAACATGTATTTTAAAATTTGAATAGTACCTTTAAACCAAGACAGAAAACACTATGATCTATAAAGCTATTGAGAGGGTAAATTTTTTTCTTCCAGGAAAATACTTTTCAAGTACTTCCCATTAGTTTGCATGACCTAATGGCAGCTGAATTGATATTAGTTGCACTTAATGTTTTACAGAAGCATGTCTCGAATGGCAGAGTGAATCACTTGGGGTTTCGGTTGAGTATCAAAGCTAACCTACCTCAACAGAGATGTAGATTCACCAATCAGCACCTTTCGAAAGAAAATCATGTAAAAAATATTATCATTGATGTATTTAAAACACAAAACAAAAGCATGTCTCTAATTGTAGAGTAAATTATTCCAGATTGAGGTCCAGTATCAAAGCTAACCTACCTTGAGTGACCAACAGAGATGTAGATTCACCAGTCCGCACTTTTTTAATTTAAATTTTATTTTTTACAGAAGCATGTCTCGAATGGCGGATTGAATCACTCAGGGTTGCGGTCTAGTATCAAAGCTAACCTACCGCGTGTGACTATCAGAGATGTGGATTCACCGTTCAGAGGTCTCCTAGCCCATCACCTATCATGTACAATATGTGGATACAAGGTAAATCCCTCAAGATCGACTGCATACCGATTTTGAAAGAAACTGTAGTATGATTAAGTATAGAAATTTAAACCCAAAAGCTCTTTGAGATTTAGGTCCGGAATTGTCATATGAAAATAAACTTTACAGGATGATATGGGCCTTTATTTGGTAAGATAACCAGATAAGGCCTCTTCTGCTTTAGATCAGAGATAGTCAGGAGCGGATCCATGGGGCGTGGGGGCGTCCCTTTCTTCTTTCCTGAAAAAAAAAATGTTCAGTTAACGCATTCAGAAATGCCTTAGAATGTACCATGGAGTATCCTAAGGTTCAAAATTTTCCAGGGCACTTAAGTGGGGCCCTTAAGTGGGCCCCAGACCCCTCATTTTAAAGGCTTTGTGCTTCGTGCTCGCAATTTCGTACATTTCACCACCCCTTTGGAAAATCCTGGATCCGCCCCTGATAGTCTTGCAATTAGTCTGTATTTCCTCTGATTCCGAGGTGATCAGGCCTTTTCATGTAAAGGACATAAACCCATAAATATGTATGAAACATCATGGGCATGTTCCTTAGGAGCTGCTCTATCTATTGTATAGTCACTACTTGGCATATATAGCATTCATTTTTAGTTGCATATGTAATTTTTTATTTGCATATGTAATTTTTATTCGTGCAGATTCATTTCATGTGCTTTATTTTGTCTTAAGAGTTACAGAAATAGATTCAAAGCTCATAAATTTGGAAAATTGTGTTCATCAAGGAGTAAATCAGAGCTGTTGTGGGATGAGACCATTTGAAAAGAATGCAAAGTTGTGAAGAAGATTCAATAGACTAAAAATGACTCAGATAAGATGAGACTGTCAATCCTGTAATTTTGCCATGTATAAAGGTCTTTTGTTCTTTCTTTTAGAATCCTGTCACCTACACGAGCTTCGACTGCCTCTCCCTGCCGATCCCTACCCTAGCCCTCCTCAGCACCCTCTCGTTAGACTGTATCCTTGACAGATTCACCCACACCGAACTAGTCCATGGTGTTGAGTGTGTAGAATGCAGTAAGATGGAGGAGGGAGGAGGAGGGGTGAGGAAGGGGCAAGGAGATGGGGACAGGCAGAGTGGTTCACAGACGAGTGCAGGGAACAGTCCAGAGACGAGTCCCCAAGTCAGTTCTAAGAGCGAAAAGTGCAAAAGAGTCTTCCAAAAACAGATGACTATTAGTAAGGTGAGAGGAGTCTTCAACACTTTTACTTAGTTTGGAAGTGACTTAACTTGAAAGTAATTTATTTGACTGTAGGTCAGAGGAACATACTTAAGTGGTAATCAATACCGATTGAGGCAAGTCTCCAATTCTGTTATACGGTAGTTAATTTCCAATTTGGTTTTGATTCAGTTCCATTTCAGTCCCAATTCAGTTCTCTTGTTAAAATTTGATTTCAGTTGAGTTTCAATTCCTTTTCTCTTTGGGTTTCAATTCAGTTTCAATTTTAAATGATTCTTCCAAAGTCAGATGACTAATAGCAAGATGAAGAAGTATCTGGTCTCTTTCGGGCGGATGCTGAATACCGGAAAGCTTGGAGAAGGGCCACAAGGGAAATGAAACGTCAATGCTGAACGGTGATGATGATTCTGAAGTGATGTTCAGTTTCAGTCAAAACTACCCCCAAAATTGTTGTGTTCTTTACATTGTTAATAAATCAATGTTTCATGTCTTTCTCCAGCTACCCCAGTGTCTTTGCATTCACATCCAGCGTGTTGGCTGGCAACCCGATGGTCTTCCTTTCAGGAGAGAGGAGCACATCATGTTCCCCGAGGTCCTTGACATGAGCAGATATCGGCTGGCATCAGTCAACGCAACCTGCAATAATGGGAGTATAGGGATCACCAAGTCACTGCGCTTGGTTCAACAGACGACACTCGCAAATGGTCATAAAACAGTGCCAGGCAGAAAGTAAGGGCATTTTGGTGATTTTGGTGATCCGATGATTGGTCACAGCTCTATTTCTCCAGAGTAAGGAGTCTATAAATTCAGGGAATACCTGGAAAACAATCAGGGAACAGATCTGATTTTTTAAAAATCATTGAAATCTGTTAAAAATCAGGGAATTCCATTACATTGGCCCCAAAGAAAGTAGTATTTTTTCATTCATGTCTTTACAGCATATCCACAAGATTATCAGCCATGGCGTCTTTATATATATTGTGTAAAAGGCCTCATTTAAGGATCCTGGAATTTTGAAGCTCCATCAGGGAAAAATAGGAGAATTCTATTCTTGTTCAATGCTGAGACCCCTGAAACAGCTACATGTATTCTTCTCTTTACTGCACCCTGCACTCGCCCTGCAATATTCCATGATTTACATTTCAGATCCAGCACATCATCATCAAATCACTCCTTCATCGGAGTCCGGTTTCTGTCTCCATCCCGTCCTGCATCCTTACGCTTGGTAGGAGGAGGATGGATTCCAGCGGAGGAAGAGCAGGAAGAAGAAGAAAGGGAGGAGGAGGAGGAAGAGGAGAGAATGAGCGCGGAGAATACAACTCTTGAAGATGATAAAGAGGGTTACCTAGATGCAAACAATCACAGGTATTGAATCGAAATATGTTCAACCAATTTCTTCATCATCTGCCAACTCTAAAATTTACATCATTCCATTTTTCAGCACAGAAAATTGGTTGTCTACTTTCAAAGTTTTAACCTGCTCTTTTGGCATATTACTGTAAATTTGTAATTCCATAATAAAAAATTGAAAAATGCAGCAACAAAAAATATGTACAATGTATGTAGTTAAAATCCTTTCTACATGACCACAAAGGGTGCAATGATCAGATCGCATTAGAGGTAATACTCATGGAATGGGAGTGAAATTTTGAAAATCTCATGTAGCACAAATTTATTTTTGTGACATTAATTGCAAAAATGAAATAAAGAGAATATTTTGAGTTCCTTATTTATCACCGCTAATTAACTAGAATGATTTGTACCCACTTTTTTAACTAAATGCAGTATGATTACCAGAACTCAAAGCTTAAAGATTCATTTCTATCATTTTGCCGTTTTGTCTATGACTTACAGTTGTTAATGTTAGAAATAATATTATTGTTATTCTATCATTTTTCTTTAGCTCCAAACCCATAGAATCCAAATACAAGCTCGCTTCAGCAGTGGTTCACGTCGGCAATGCTTTCTCTGGACATTTCCTGACATATCGCCGGGGACCAAGCAAACCGTACGAACCTCTGAATACAAACTGGCTTTGTGTGTCAGATGAGACTGTGTACACTGCTCAGATATCTGATGTACTCTCACAGAAGGCATACATGCTTTATTATCAGAGGGAGTGAAGTCAGACCCCTGTGGTCTTGTGGTCTGTCGTGTAAGGTCATGGATTCAAATCCCATGCTGAAACCTTCAGGACGTCGCATCTTTTGACCAATTTATCAGGATTAGATGCCCTGGTTGGAGGTCCATCTGCATCGTAATCAAATGAAAATCAAATTGAAAGTGTTTGGACACTACTGTATGGAGACTGTATGGCAAAGCTACATGAATGCTCCCTTTAAGGTCATGGTTTCAAATCTCGCCCTGGGGCCTTAATGAAGTCATGTCTTTTGACCTTGGGTTGGATGCTTTAATTGTGCTCATCTCAAGCCAGTGGAAATCACATACAAAGGGTATGGAGACTGTATGGTAAAAGCTACATGTATCCTTCCTTGCAGGTCATGGATTCAAATTCCATTGTAGAGCTTTGAGAATGTCATGTCTTCGGACCTGGTTATCTGGGTTGGATGTCTTTGTGGATCAGTCCATCTCAAGCTTGTGGAAACAGTGTCCAAACTTTATGAAGACTGTATGGTAAAAAGCTGATCATCTGTATATTTCTACTGGACTAATTTGATTGGCCAGAATGAGGAGACGGAAGCCAATAAAAAGTTGCAATATATTTTATATTATTACTGACGTTATGCTTTGAGTGTACTACGCTTGTATGCTGTAGTAGAAAGGTATTGATTTGCAGAGGCAATTGTTTGGAACAATGTGTACATGAGATGATGAGTTTAAAAATATTTTAAGCTGGAATTTTGTTTAATGCACTGTACAGAAACACGCTCTAGACAATTTATTGGTTCTTAACCTGTGGGTCGTTATCCTCATGGGGGCAATTTTGATTATTAAGGGGTTAAAGAAATGGTAAATTCTATGCACAACTTCATCACAGGGGGTCATGGCACTGACCAAAATTTGCATATCAGATCTGGTCCTTTGCCTCTTTGATCCAAGAAGGTTAAAAACTACTGTCCTGGCTAAGGTTTGAGTATTGGGTCTTAAAAATGTGTGTTTCTTGATAATTTTGCCATCTGTTCATATCTCATCTACATTCTGCATGATTTTGAGGTGTATAAGCCAATTATGAATTCCTTTTTCGTTCACTATCAGCTCTGACTGCTTACGGATAGTTGCTGTTTTGTTCTCACTGATAACCCATTGAATGCTGGTGTTACATTTTCTGTAAAACAAATCTGTGACATGGGTGTTTCAAGAAAAAACACAGTATCGAATGGGTTAACAATGGTTTGGATGGGAAATGTATTATACCTGCATGTAGAAGTGTTCTTTGAGAGTGAGATGGCTTTCTGTAACTTTCATCATCATAGCTATATCATGTATAAAGTCAGATTATAATTTGCACTCTCAGGAGTGTTTTATAAGAGTGGACATTAAACCATGACAGTATAACAGAAAGTAAAACTCTATTCTTTGTTACTAAAGACTATTGAAAGCAAATGATGTGCCAAGTTATGGTAATCTTTGCCCTTGGAGCTCTGTGATATATGATGTATAAAAACTTACTTTATTTGTGTCTTTGAATAACTCCTATTCCAATTTCAACATTGTGTTATTTCTAAACAAAATGAATTTAATACAATCGGTTATTTAGGTTTATGTAACCTGACATTTATTAATTTATTTGTAAACATAGTTATTTCAAAAGTGATATTGCAATGTTTTCCAGTGCTTTTCCTTCTCATAACTTAATGCTCTGCCTTTGGAAATTGGCACAAAAGTGACACAATACAATTCTCGCTATCGCCAATACATTAAAAAACACCCATATGTTACGTTCAAGCCCCATTTCAAATGTACTCTTGGACAGTTTGGTGACACAGTCGCTTCCGGTCTATTTACCGTGGTTGCGCTGTGTATGCCGGCTTTGGGTGTGTGTGTACTTTATTTCCGACAGTAATCACAGCGATTTCAAGAGTGGATCATTACGAAAAATGTAAGAAAAAATTGTTAAATATACTAAAAATAATATATTTGGATGTGTGATGGGCAAGAGCAAGTAGAAGCATAGAAATAATGACGTCAACTTTTGTTGGTTGCGTTCGTTGGCAAGGGCAAAAACTCGTCTTAAATACTAACAGACGGGACTGCAATAAAGGGTTTGTTGGCTAGTTGGATGACCAACAGAAGTTTTGGTGGGTATCTGAAGTTATGAGAAGGGCTTTCCATTGTTTAATTCAATATGGTCATTGATATGATTTGGAGTATCTCTCTTTTGTTTTTCGTTGCTGCCGTCACAAAAACTGAGGAACCTGGAAATGGCTTTCAGACACGTAAGTTTTTCACTGCGTATGCATAATATGTGTATGGCGCGCTCGCCACCATACACCGGAAGTATTTAAGTCCCGGGAGTGGCTTGAAATTACTTTCAAGAGGGAGGCTTCATCCGGTCATTTGGGAGTATTGGCGATAGCAAGCAATAGGTCTGTTTACTTTATATCTGCATTGTACCATGAATTGGGTTTATTAGCTGAAGGTCTTTTTTCGATATGTTGTGGTTACAGTAGTTATATACAATCTGCAACTTACGTTGTGTATGTGAGATAAAGCATTAAAATCATTTATTCATATTTGATTTACAGATTATATAAAATAAATTAAGTTTCTTTTCTACTTTCCCTGTGTATGTTGACCTCTTCATTTAATCACTTCTTGATTTCAGTTTGTATCTTTAATTTTACAAAGTAGTCAAACCTGCTTTAGCATCTTCCTGTAAAGAAAGATTGCCTGTAGGAAAGGACCACATTTTCCACCCTTAAAGGCATCGTTTAACAATGATAAATCTAAGATGCATGGCCCTACGTGTTATCAGTGTCTGTGGTATGGTGCAATATTGAAGCCCTAAACAAAATTGCGGTTCAAAATGATCAAGAAGTGCCTCAAAAAGGTAAAAATCTTTGAGTGACCGGTTTTACCATACTCATTTTCCCCACTAGACTGTAGTGTTATAAAAACCGTTAAGAAAACGAAAATGAAATTTCGATTTCCAATCATATATATCTTGATAATCAGATAGGCGATCAGCTTGTAAAAGTCATGGGATTCCTGACTGACCTAAAGGTTTATAATTATGATTGCAGCATGAGCTAAATCCAGGATTTGGTTTCAGAATCTGAGGCAATGTTACCGAGTCACTTTAAAAGTGTGTTTAATAGTGTGTTGGAGAGAACCTGTCTGCAATGACCACATACGTATAAAGACTGCTTTTTTGGGTCTCCCTTGAATGGTCTTTCTACACAGGTTTTGACTTTAATTTTGAATGATGGCTGAAACGATCTCATCCTATTCACTCCTCGATGATGAGGATGACAATGACAATAATGATTGATGATGGTGATGATGATGATGATGATGGTGGTGATGATGATGATGATGATGATAAATTTAGATATACATGTACAGATACAGATTGACTCTGAAAGTTTTGTTCTCTTGGCTGTTTATTTACAATCATCATTCTTTGACATACCTTGCATAAATTTTTTTTTTTCATCCTTTAATAAAAGAATAAAACAAAAACAAGCCATTAAACAGTCTCATGAGGTATATTTTAAAGAAAGAACAATATGTAAAGAACAGAATTCAAATACATGTACCCCCGGTACTTGGAAGTATCCTGTAAGAAACTAAGTGTTTAATGGTACAAACCAAGGTATAAAACCCATTGAAAGTGCTTCACTGGACTAGATACGATTATTAAAGCTGGATAAATGAACCCGTTTCCGTGGGTAAATAAACAAATACATTGATAAAAGAACAACAATTTCAAGATGGCATAATGTGACCACACATGTATGAATGCAAAGATGCTGACTGAGTTAGATAGACTCCTACTACAATACAAGAAATGCTGTGTATAGATTGCACACATCATTTTAATCATTCTTATTTCAGGTGTTTTAACAAATTATTCCACAAGAGTTCTAAAAAACAAAAACATGCATGGCACATAGCTTTCACTGAAGTCTTCCCCGAAAGTTCTACGAAACTACATCGTCATGACGACAGACTAATTTCAGAAACCGGGGTTCTGACAATCTACAAAACTACACTGTCTTTTGATGACACATTAATTTCAGAAACAGGGGGTCTAATGAAAAACAATTTATTTTAAATTTTTGTTTTATTCATTTACTGAAGAATAAGCCAAGGTGAAGTAGTACGGGCATGTATGATTGTTCTTCCTATATGTAATCAATTCTTTCTTGTAAACAATTATGCCATTTGCATTCCTGACATGTCGTAACATGCCAATATATTTTGCTGATAAGCTACCAAAACCAGTTAAGGGTGTGTAGTTAAAGGAGGGAGTATCGTGAAACTATGGACCAATCCTGAATATAGAACAAATTAATGTTAGGAGGCATGACGAGTCTGACAACTTAATAATCAGCTATACAGTAGTGCTAAGTGGCATTGTAACCAGGAAGTCCCAAGTTTGCAAACAAAGTCGATATGCTAGTGCTTTCTGGTAAGGAGACATTAATCCCCAATTACCAAGTCCCTCAGATAGGAGGGAAAGGCAAAAAGGTCACCTGGTAGCTTATCTTAAAGCATAAATGTATACCACGTTTTATACCGATCAGGTAAAATAAATCATGAAATAATCAAAATGCAAACATAAAGTTACTGCTAATTTTGCAGATTAACAATTGAAAGAATAAACAAATTACTTTTGTATTCCCAATCAGGAATTCTCTTTTTCCCCATCTTTTATACAAAATTTTACAAAAAGAGGTTCAGTATTTTATTACTCATTATATACAGAAAAATGTATGAAAGATATGAAATCTAGAATCTATACAAAATGCATCCCTAGGTCTATGTACATTGTCCATCTTGTTCATTTTACAATGCTTTATTCACAAAATGATACATTTGAATATCACAATCTTGATTAATTGTGATTTGAAATGAATCCAATTTAATTGCACTCATAATGGAAGAAAGTATTGATAAACAAAAAAATCTTTGAAAAAAGTTTAAAGAAGAAGAAGAGGTATTCCACAGAGTAACAATATATAAATACGCTAGCTAACCATATGACCAATCTTACAATGGTAGAATAACTAAAATAACCTAGGATGAATGATCATTTGTTCATTACAACTGTTTTTATTGAGACAATCTCTCTCATCAAACTGTAACCAAAGGAGAAGCTGCAAACCTTCTTGTGATGTAATGCATAGCTCCAAAAGATACAATCAACAAAATATGTAAATATCATAAACATTTAACATTCAAATGCAAACAAGACATTTGGTAGGAGTAAATGATATTTTAAGTCAATAGCTGGGCCTTGTCTCTAAAGATGATCCAAATGATCCAAATCAATTACAAGTCTCCAAACAAATCACAAACTTTCTGTCTTTTATAAAGAGCTGTGATTAATATCCATCTAAATTAAAAATACAATAGACTCAGCTCAATCAGAGCTCTTTATAAGACAGGGCCCAGAAATATATTTATGGTAGGATAATGCTCAGATCAACTTAAAACACGTTCAGGTGAAAAAATGAATGAATCTAAAATAGATTGCTTGTAATCAAAATCTATGAATTAGTTGACCTAGAGAATGATCATCAGGTCAAGTCAGGTCATTGTGATATTTAGAGTTCTTCTCTGATCTCAATTTGAAGGGAAGGAAGATTCTCAAGAAAGGCTGGTGTTGAGTCGGACTCTCTGAACCCGGGTCTAAACCTGGACGTATCGGGTTGCCTGCGACTCAACCTTGACCTAAGGTCACTGCCGAGGTCAAGCTCATCACTTTCGTAGTCCACTTCCCCGTGAAATGACTCGCCTCCCTCATCTCCGCTGCTCGTCCAAGCATCGGACACGCGATCGTTGACGTCTAGGATCACCTTCAAGTTCTCCATGGACGGGGCAGGGGTTACTGAATGGCCGACGAGGGCTCCGAGACGACTCTTGACCGAGAGCCTCTCTTGACCTTGGCCTTGAGTTTGTCGTAGTCTCTCCCGTGCATCAGTCATGACCTGTTCGGTGGCTTGCTGGACCTCTACGGTGTCTCTGTGGTACATAAAAGAAAGAAGAAGAAGAAGAAGAAAAAAACAATCAAATTGAATCGATTTGAACT
Source organism: Mesocentrotus franciscanus (assembly GCA_037976565.1). Taxonomy (NCBI): domain Eukaryota; kingdom Metazoa; phylum Echinodermata; class Echinoidea; order Camarodonta; family Strongylocentrotidae; genus Mesocentrotus; species Mesocentrotus franciscanus. Next base: position 26,783,979 of record CP137672.1, read on the forward strand.
GAATGTATTGAAGCATCTGATGTAAACAGAATTGTATTTCCAATCATAGTACTGCAAAGCCAGGAACTGCCATGAAATAATACTCTAAAAAATGTGAACGACAGCCTTATTTGTCACAGGAGACTTTCCCAAAATGCACAAATCTGTTTTTGTAATTCAGTTGGTTTGGAGCATGCGACTTTGGCAAATTCGGAGCTCTCGCAAAATCCACATCATTTTCTAATCAATCACATTTCTTAACACATCATAAAATATTTTCATTATACAGTGAAACCTGCTTTAGCAACCACCTGTCTCTTCAGACCACCTTTATGTTTTCCTTGAAGATTGTTTCCTATTGACACACTTACTAAAGCAACCTGTCCATAAAGACAACCTGCCAATAAACACCATTTGTCATCTCTCCCTTAATCGGCCTTTATTTTACGAGTTTCGCTATATATAGTGAACAAATTGTTGCATGAGTATTCATTGGGAGTTTATATCTCAAAGGTACGAGAAGAAGAAATTCCTCCATGTACAGCAACCCATTACAGTCTGTATGTTATCAAGGTACCCATGCACAGTACTGTCAAGTCAAATTTTTTCTGATATCCAATTGAAACAAAAGACTCATTCCGCTATTTCAAAGAACAAGAGAGGATATTGTTAAGTACTGTTACGAGAGATCCCAACACTCCCATAGCGTATTGAGATACATTTTGTAGTTGTGACATGGGCATCTATCTGTATGCAAGATGGGTCATAGGTTAAAGCTAATCTTGAGCTCTGGTATGGGAATTGTATGTTGAGAGAACATGGCTATAATTAATTTTGGATTGTTTATGATTGATTGTTTGAACCAGTAAAGAAAAAACAAACTCACAAAAACTTGCAGTGACCTGTGCTAAGCACATGGTATCAGGCCTACATACCTCGATTTCCTTATCGTTCTATGCTCATTAATCAGCCCCTATACATTTTCTACCAAAATCGTTTGGCGCATGTTATTTATTTGTAATCTTGAACATTCAGTGCAAGTTTTGTTGGATTATGTGAGAATTTATTTTCTATCATTACCAGAACTCAAGCTTATCTTTAAATCATGGAGCTCTAAACAGTTTTCTCCCACGTACAATCTCTACGGGAGGGAACTATTTTGGAGCTTGATGTAATGCCTGACCAATCAGAAGCAACTTCTGGTGACGTAGCTATCTCTCTCAAGTAGCTACGAATTCTCTCCACGCAGACTCCCTCCCCCCTCCAGGCAGACAGGCCTCATCACACGCACACACTCTCTTCCTCTACATCCATCCAATCCAATATCCGTATCTTATTTCACTTTGTAACAGATCCTCCTTCATTACTGCTGTCATAATATCTGGGTTCTAAAAGGAAAAGCACGCTACTTGGGAAATATCGGCTTAAACTTCTAGTCCATGTACGTTTATGTCTCGGGGTTATGTCTCATTTAATTAATTTTTTTTCTTTCCATTTTCGACTCTGTAACTTGAAAGACTTTTTGAAGAGTCAGATGGTACTTCATTAATCAAAGAATACATTGCAAATACATGTAATCTTTTCCCTCTGTTAATTATTCTCAAGGTCTGGGGGTGTCTATGTAACCTATCTAGCATGGTAACTTTTCATGATTTGGAGGTTTATTGCACCATTTGAAGAAAAATACTTTCTTTGTTCTATTGAACTCATTTAAAATGTACTTTTTAATATGAAGTCTGAGCCCGTGCCAGCCAAGTCTTAATATTTTCTTCCCAGTTTTTTTAGTTTGTGTCTTTTCTCTTTAAGTTCATTTCTTTCTACCTTACTTCTACAATATTTCAACAAACTTGAATTTCTTCTACTGAACAATAGCAGTTTGCCTTTCTTTGACTAGTCCTACCACTGCCATTTGTTGCAATCCTGTAATATCCTTTTGATCTGTTGATGTGTCTAATTAGAATTCAGAAAAAGAAAGGAAATCTATCGCTTCACTTTTCTTAAGAACTTTAATAGTCATCACACAGCATGGCTCCAATTCTTGATTGACAGTGCTACTCTAATTAGATTGAGGAAATGTTTTCGAACTGACCAGATATTTCCACTTTCCTATCAGGGCCATTGCACACATTTTGTGGTTTGGCTCAATAACTTCTGATCTAGAGCCCTAAAACGATAAGAGATACATGAATAGAAAAAGCAAAACATGGGCTAACACTATCAATTTCTGTTGAGTTACTACATGTACAAAGAGTTTTAATACAGGAATGTGTACATATGATAATAAGAAGTAAAATCATCAAATTGGGAATATGTTTGGTTAAAAAATCATTGTTTTTCCATGTGAATTGAGTCAATATTCTATCTTTTGAAAACAAAATCATGGTTGCATTTTTTCACAAGGGAGAGTTCCTAATACAGTGTGCTTGAAACGGGCAAAGACAGACAAGGAGATGAGGGTGGGTGGGGAGAATGACAAAGAGACAGAGAGAGAGAGAGACAGACAAAGAAAGAGAGACAGAGAGAAAGAGAGAGAGAGACAGAGACAGAGAGGATGGGAGGGAGGGAGAGAGAGACAGAGAGGATGGGAGGGAGGGAGAGAGAGACAGACAGACAGAGCCGGAGAGAAAGAGACAGAGAGAGACAGAGACAGAGAGCGAGGGAGAGGGAGAGAGAGAGACAGAGACGGAGAGAAAGAGAGACAGAGAGAGACAGAGACAGAGAGGACGGGAGGGAGGGAGAGAGAGAGAGAGAGAGAAGACTACTGAACAAGAAAAGCAAGTACAGTTGGAACAATTTCCCAATGCATTTACACTGACATTCTGCTATAAAACAAAAAATCACAAACAGGTAAATGTCAAAAGTAATTTGCCCAATTGAACTTTTACTTGTCATAAACGCAGCCAGCACATCCTCAGCAAAGCGCCATTAAAGGCTCATGTTTCAACAGCGGCACATTTAGGTCACATGACCTGGTATCATGGCAGACGGGATATTCCCTAATGGGATTGCGCTCAAGTGGAGGAAATGAGCCCAATTTCCACCACAAATATTAGCTAGCTAGGTGTCCCTGGCGCCAAGCACGCAAGGTGTAACTCGCTGGTGAATGCAGGCAGGGGTACTCAGCGGTGAACTGCCTGCAACTCAAATGCATATTTTACACTATTATGACTATATGAATATTATGGAGGAAAGGGTTAGTTCAGACTTTGATTCGACATCCACTGTATACCCAATATGAACACTTTTGTATGATTATTCTAAAAAATAATTAATAGAAAACAAGGATAGAAAAGGGAGATAGTGAAAGGGGGAGAGTTGAGGGGGAGGGAGAAATAAAGTGAAATCGAGAGGAAGAGGAGATTGGGATAGAATAAAAGAAGAAGGGAGAGGAAGAGATGAAAGCAGTAGGGAGGGAGTGAAGGAGGGAGGGAGGGAGGGAGGGAGGGAGGGAGGGGGAGAGGATAGGGAGGGGAGAGGGAGAGGGCGGAGAGGGAGGGGAAGAGGGAGGGGGAAGAGGGAGGGGAAGAGGGGGAGACATTGAAAAGGAGAGGAGAAGGGGAAAGAGAGGAGATGGGGATTAAGAGTGATAGAAAGAGAAAGAGAGAGAGAGAGAGAGGGGGGGAGAGAGGTATAAAGAGGGAGAGAGAGATGGGAGGGAAAGATATACAGATAGAGAGGGAGAGGAAGAGTGAGGGGGATGACTAGGGGTGGGAAATAGTTGGGGTGGGGTGGACGAGGGAGACAGAGAAAGGAAAACTGAACCAAAATCTGAAGTCATACAGGTGGTTTTCATCAAGCTCCCACCACCGTACTAACTATTTGAGGGATGGTTATCTCACTAACTATCTTCCACAAATCCACAGGAAGATGACCATTCAAAGCAACATTTCAACAAACTTTTAACATTCTAAATATAAGACATCGTGAAGAGGAAGCTCTCTTGGGAGAATGACATATTCAATCTCCTCTACTTCACTATAAATCTGTCCACCAACTCGTTTGTTCTTAATAAACTCCCCACCTATCTCGCATCAACATCTTTTATCCGACATTATGTTAGACAAATGGAAGCTTGAGCACAGTCAAACTTCATCTTACAAAGATACATGATACAGCTGACTAAATCTGAGGGAAAAGCATTGCTACCATTTAAAAAGATTGCAAAAATTGCAAGGCTGGCTAAAAAAAATAAGCGGGATGATTGTAATAAGTCATTTCACAAATGAAGTGTGACAGTTTTGTATTGATTGTTTGGTGATAGCAGTATATGGTTCGAACGGGTAGAACAGGAATCAACAAAGGAAGGAATATGAGGGATAGGTGAGAAGCTCTAAATATAGAAACATCATAACCACAAAGGTTCTTTGTTCCTTGCTGAATCTTAGTCAATATTTCTTTTAATGGCGAATAGCTAACAATGGTATTTTTACAGTGCATCTTAGAGTTAAAAACTGTATGTGCACAGATATCGGAAGGAATGAGAGGGATGGGTGAGAAAGCTCAAAATATAAAAACACTATAGACATAAAGGCCCGAATTCACAAAGGAGGTTTAACTTTACCCATGTCTAAACCCTCATTTACAGAACCCATGGTTTAAAAATTAGCGCAAAATAAGCGTACCTTGCCTTGCGCGAGTCTAATATTGGACCGCTGACTGTGTCATGCTTATTTTAGACCATGGGTTATGTAAATGAAGACTTAAACCATGGGTTGGATTTAAACCTCCTTTGTGAATTCGGGCCAAAGGTTCTCTATTTATTCCTTGCTGAAACTTGAACTACAATGCAGATATTTTTCCTACCTTCTTTGATGGCAGATAGGTCACTGTGGTTTTCTTACAGGCATTTTAAAGTTAAAACATGTCTGCATGAATATCGGAAGGAATAGGAAGAGGGAGGGGTGAGACAGCTCTGAATAATGAAATCTCACAAGATTCCTATATTGTACATCTTTGAGGGCAGTTATTTAAGAATAAATGGGTCATGAATAAAAAAGAAAGAAATTTAATCTAAGTAAATTTGCAATTCTGGGGATAACGTCACGGACAAGAAATGCTGAATAGGGTTCTGGGGCCGAACGAGCAGAGCCACAGGTACTACAACTCTTCTTTATTTTTAATGTGACCTTACCTAATCTTCTTAATCTCGTCTTCTATCTCATCAGAGTACATTCTTCTTGACACCTTATGTCTGCCATCATTTCCATCTCTCAACGCATGCCTGACTTCGGCCTCCAAGTTGACCCCTTCCTCCTCCTCCTCATCGTCGTCCCCAGAGCTCCGGCCGGCCTCGTCCTCGCTGTGTGGTGGTTGGAGAGGTGAGCGATGCTGCCTACCGGTCTCTCGCTCCCCCAACCGTCTCTCCAGTCTCCCTGAAAGAAGGCAATTAGAAAGATAGGATGGTAAGCAAGATGTTTGTTTATCAAACCATTAGTCCAAAGTTCAGTAAATATATAAACATCAATTTATTTATGTGATCATATTCACAGACATTTCTTCTCTAAAACACTGGCGACAAGCTAAGTTAATCTTAGTTTCAGTGATGAAACTGCATTATAAAGAGAGTATAGTTTAAAGGTAAAGACCAGTTTTGGAAACGCCCCTCTCTCAAAAAAATGAAATGGAAGCTCTCATTACCAATCATGTGAAAAAATATGTTTTTACTAATACGTGATGATACAAATTTTGCCGGAAAGTCGGAAACCGCCTACTAATTGATATATTTGGTAAATTATTATATCTATTGGGACCAAATAGATATCGCGCACGTGGTCGTGTAGTCCCATATACATCTTTCTGTGTACAGTGCTTGTAACTTTACCAAGACTGGGCCAAATTTCTTATCATTTTGATGATTCCAGAACCTTGCAGTACACACCAATACTTATATGCTAGATGATCAACCTTTTCTGATCGATTCCACAACGTTTCCTTCACAATGCAATCGCATGACCAGAACTGGTCTTTATCTTTAAATCAATTTTGAATCATTTCTCACACAGTAGATACATGGAGGCTGTTTGGACCGCCAAACTAATGAAAAATATAAATCAATGGAAACTTCTACCAAATTCATTAAGCATAAATCCTCTATTTGCAGTCTTGAACATGCTGGGTAAGTTTGGTGAGAATTTCTGATATTCCCAAACTCAAGATCACTTTCATTCACTCCTTATGGATACAATGTAGAGCATATGCATATATAATATCCACCTTGCATACACTAATAATTGCCACATCAGGTCAGCCTCAGGCAAGCTTTCAAGATGCCCCCCACCTCCCACGACCTGCCAATGACATTATAAACCAGGTCATGGTCTCATCTAAGCCCACCCACCCCATACCAGACCTTAAACTGTCAACTAAATGACCTAAAGCCTCGCCTTTGGTATAGCAAAGCACACCCACTACACAAACCAGACCTCTATAAACAAGGATAACTCACCAGTCTAAAAATACCTCCATGATCTCATACACTACACACAACTCCCTTAGGTCCATTCAGCCTGGCGCCAAACCCAATTTAATAAGCCCCAGTCCCTAACCAGTCCCTAACCTTCGCTTCAATGCTTCAGTGACTAATATTACACTCATAGCCAATCATAGTCCAGTTCCAGTCACCCGTACACACTTCTCGGTGTGAAATGGGTGACCCGACTTTCGCTCTGGGCTTTATTTCTGTCAAAGATATAGATTCAGGGTTGCGATTTGGTTTCAGATTAGGATGAGGGTTGACTTAAAATGCCCCAAACCCTTGCCTTTGCTTCAATGCTTCAGTGACTAATATTACACTAATAACCGATCAAAGTCCAGGTCCAGTGACCCATACACACTTCTTGGTGTGAATGGGTGACTAGACACTTGCTCTGGGCTATATTTTAGATGAAGGGATAAAGATTCAAATTTGATTTGGTTTTAGATTAAGTTTAGGGTTAGTGTTAGACCAGAATCAAAGTGCTGCAACTACATATATGTGTATCATCTTACATGAAAACTACTAAGATTCATCTTGTGTCATTCAAACGCAAATCCAAAAACGGCTGAAAATCTATTTTTCTGATAAAAATCTATTTTATATCTCAATTTTCTTCCTCTTATCCCTATCTTAGTCTTACTCAAAAGAAAACCACATTATAGCAAATGTATGCTATAAAAACTTTTATAAAATCAAAACAGATTAATTTCTTTCCAAGAAACAAAACTGACTCCCTTAGATAGAATCTTGGCACTAGGATTAACAACCTATTCTCTCAAGGAACCGATGAGAGATGTTTTAGCCTGAAGCTATAAATCTTTCCTCTACTTGGGTTATTAACAGTTCACCCGTCAACTGACCGTAGATGGATATGACCTGAATGATCTAATTCCTGTAGTCCCAAACTATTACTTTCAATGTGTGGTTTAATCTCTTTTAGCAAATGGCTTAGTATTCTAGATATCATTTTGACAAGACAGCAACATCAGAACCTCCTCCTTTTTACACATACTACTTCTTTCTTGGTTCATACAATAGAGGTACAGATGAAACTTGGCTACCAATAGTCTATGATAAAATGATCAACTTTCCAGATAATTACTCTTCATTTCTTACTTTAGTCTAGATGCACATACAATAACCTTTTACTTAACTGTACTCTGTGCCCCTTTCCATAAGACCGGATACACAGAATATCACCTACCACAGAACATGACACCAGATACTTAACATTACCCAATGTAAAACAGGGAGAATATTAAAGAGCAATGAATGGAGTGAATAGGGGGAAGAATTGAAAAGTGGTTTGGCATAACCCAGAAATTACAATGCTGACCAATATCATTGTTGTATTTATCATGAATAAGGGAAATGAAAAGGGCATCCATCATTCCTGGGTATTAAAAAAAAAAATCATCTTTTTTGAGCCAGAGTGGCATAAAATGATATGAGTCAATGCTCTCCTGGGTCCAAATGAACAAAATAATGTTTAAAAACTTCTTTCAGTGTTTTATTGTATTCATCCAGGGTTATTCATCCTGTTTTACGGTACCATAGGACAGGATCAACTAACCAGGGATACTGCAAATTCGTACAACGGAACATGATCAGGTACTTACCAGGTACTCTGCGTTTCCTAGGCCATTCCTCCTCGAGTTCCCTCTCTCCATCGGAGTCGTCCTCGTACCTTCTCTTCCGTGCCTGTCCTGGGATGTATTTGCCCTGCCGGATCTTCTGTTTCCTACAGATACAACATACATTTCATCTTGTACATTATCGCATTCTGAAACAAGGTGCTTCTGCACTGTTCGTTTAGAGCCAGAAGGGCATTAACTCAATGTACAATTGAAAATGTATGAGTAAGCACCCTCCTGGCTCGTATCAGATGATAAAAACAGCCTCTCAGGTCGAAACCAACACCGAATCACTGGGATTCATTTTTGTTTTGAATATTTTTCCGAAAACTACAGATTCCAAGCTTTCAAATGATATGTAACACTTTAAGGATACTCCTATAAAGCCATCTTGGATGTAATGTTTTACTAAGCGCAATTTAGCTTCTACTATAAAGAAAACTCATGTCTTCTCAATTTTCTCTGTTATCGGATTTCTGACTTATCAGTGGTTTGACACATTGGTTACATTTTCAGGTTTCAAAAGTGTAACAGTCTTTCAATTCTACCTAAAAGGCAAATATATCTTTCCTCCGCCAAGTCTAATTTTGGCAGTATCCATGATACACATTCAAGTAGCACATCAGTCACAACATTTCCTTATTCATCACATTGGTTGTTGACAAAAACACTTCAAAATTGAATTATCAATCCCAATCTTTTTTTAAAAATTCCATTTAATCAACAAAGGACATTTTCATAAAAAGCAACCTACCTTTTGACTGAAACTGTAATGTATTGTATTTGAACATATTTCAAACAGGCAATTTTTGCACAATACATCACGGTGCTGTTTTAATTACACATGTCTTTAACTTACTAAGATATGAATGTCAATTGAATCAAAGCACTTTAATCATACCATCGAATGCCCGACAATTGCAAGATAAACTTCGTTCACCCACCCTACATTCTCAATAATCCCTTGGGTATATGCATCAGCCCAATCGATAATTCATGCCACAGAAACAAACTACATCTTTGTCTGGAAATGGGACATCGGATATTCCTTTCTGATAAATTGAAGGAAACTCTCATTTGGAACGAATTTTGGAGAAATTTGGACGAACTTTGATTTTTTGTGTCGCGACTTAATGAATCAACTGCGCCACGTGCCAAGTATAGGGCTGCAGCTGTTAACTCAGCTCAATGAATTACTTGGATGATAGCTGGCTTCTTTGTCTTTGAGTTTAGGGTCACTCATAATATCCTATTTAATGTGCAACCATATGAGTACGTTACTACGTGTATATGGTAGAAATGTTAACATTCTTTTAAATAAGCAGGCACACAAACAGAAATATGTCGGAGATGTAAATAATGTTCTTTTAAATGTACGTATGTGTGTGTGTATAGTATACATCCACAAGCATTTCACGTATGTAAATGATCAGAGATAGAAATTGGGAAAGAGAGAGAGAGAGAGATGGAGAAAGAGTTAGTGGGAGTGACAGATGATGTGCAAGAATCAGTTTCAGAGAGCAAGAGAAAGAGAAAGAGAGAGAGAAAGAGAGAGCAAGAGAAAGGGAGAGAAATAGAGAGCAAGAGAAAGGGAGAGAAAGCAAGAGAAAGAGAAAGAGAGAGCAAGAGAAAGGGAGAGAAAGAGAGAGCAAGAGAAAGGGAGAGAGAGAGAGGGGGGGGGGGAGGAAGGGAGGTCGAGGTTGAGGGAGTGTTTGTCTACTTACATTGACTGTGTTATAATCCCCCTCATTCCACCAAAGTTAGGATTGCCATACTTGATGTAATATTGGCTGTGTTTATAGGCTCCGCTCTCTTTTACGTCATCTGAGAACAAAGATAAAATATGGTTGAGCCAGCTGAATGGATCTGGGTTAAATCATCAGATTTATTTGATATAAATTATGATTATCTCAATTTGAATAGTGATTTACTAGATTAAAACAATATATCTTTGTAATAAAAGATGGGAAATGAGGATCCCCTCATCAAGTATTATATCAGAGAAAGAAGGTGACAATATTTGTTTAATTTGAAAAATGAATAACAGCTGTTAAAAAGTAGTTTCTATGGGTTTTTTCTAGCTGTTGTAGGCATGCACAAGAGTATGTATTATAAAACCTGAAGCATTCTTGCCCAACTAGCTGAATAACAGACAGGTGGAAGATTGTTCTTAATTTGCCAGATGCAGTCCTTGGTTGAAAAGCTGCAGTTTTACTTGCTGCTACATTTACTGAGGTTACGTAATACCCCAGTCGCACCAACAACAACAACACCAGACTCTCAGCAGCAGGAACCAAAAAAGAACATTATATTGAATGACCACGATTCTGTTGATTAGTAGTTAGTTTGGAATCAGTTGAGCAATGTGACTGTGGTATTAATGTGGAGATTAGATTACCCCTTGTAGCATATCTCATGAATTGTTCACCTGTACTATGATGTGATCTCTTTCTTCTAAGAGCCTCATCAAAGATGAATTGTTTAACAAGTAAAAATAAAAGCTGCACTTTTATGGGCTAATAAATTTTGCTGGTTGTACAATACAAGCTCAGGGGGGTGTTTCACAAAGACTAAGATCAACTTTAAGTTGGACTTAAAAATGGCAGGCCATTCATGCCACTGATTGCTCTCACTATAGGTCTCTCAATTATGATCTTTAGATAATTTTTTTTCCTTCAATAATGAACTATCAAAAATTGTAAATTCTGTAGATTTGTTACCATGATTTGTACGTCCCTTGAGAGACCAATGCCAGTAAATGGTGAAAGCAAACAGTGGCATGAACGGCCTGCCATATTTAAGTTCAACTTAAAGTCAATCTTAGTCTTTGTGAAACACTCCCCGGTGACAATCGCCAAAGCATATGTTGTAGCATTCAATTTGCTAAGCTATCAAACTGAGCCAACTTTCCAGTCAAAGTCCATAAATATGGAGTTAATAGCTTACCCCTAGTAGCGTATCTCATGAGTATCTCATCTGTACCTCTCCTGAGAGCCTCTTCATGTGTGATATCTACTGGACCTAGATCTTCGTCTCCTAACTGAATTCCTTCCATACCTTCGTCTCTTCTGCCTGCTGCAGCATCAAAATTATAGTAATAATTATTCATTTAAAATTAAATACTCAAAATTACAGTAACAAATTAGTCATCTATGCTACCAAGTGGGCAAGCATTTTGAATATTAAAAAGGGTGGTTAGGAATGAGAGGTTGCCTTTTATATTTTGTCTTTCATTTGGCCAGGGGCGTGCTCTTTGTATAATTTTTCTTTTCTGATGAGCATTGTTGATCTCTGGATGTCTCTTGTAAGCTTTTGTCATCTCTTAATACCAGCTATCGACAACTAATCCTTTAATTATTTTTTTGTTTGTATGTTAGACATGTGTACATTTCACATCATTTATATCTTATTATATGATCCATCATAATTTATGTTGCTACTATGTGATGTTTAATTTGAAATGAAAAAGATCAACAAAACAGGAAATACCAAATGAAAAAAATAAAAATATATTCATTAAAGTAAAGTCCAACCTAGCATGCAGTTAATTTAAATTAATGAATAAAAAGTGCACCTTTCCATTTGTTTTATTCACATTGACTTTCTTCATATGATCAAATTCTGAAGTTTTCATGAAGGAGACTATCAATTGTTCACAATGGGACATATCAGAACATATTTCAAAATTATTTATTTTGGGTGTACACTGTAGGTTGGAGCCAAGATTTCCGTGAAGAAATATGGAATTTCATGATATCTTTTTTGGACTAAACAGGCGCAGAGTAGATTGCAAAGCAACTTACATGTATATGGATGCCTATTGTGAAGTAATGTATACAATTTTAATGTTAAAAATTTAAGAATTAAAAAAATAATAGAACACTTATGTTATTGTTTATTGTTTTGAAATGATGGGGATTATCATTCTCATGAAATCTAATGAAATTAGAAAAATATAAAGCAGTTAAGTACTACTCTGACACAAATGTGAAAGCAAATGTACAGCCTGTCAGCTGAAAAATAATAAAGAAGGATTTTAATTACCATAGTTTGAATGTGAATTGGTGGTTGAGGTGGGGATGATTCTGGGGGCTGGTGGTCGGACCTTCTCACCCGTCTCTCGATCACTAACCAAGTCTACACCATCTTCATCTTCATCTAAATAGAAAATGAAACTTAGCCTTACTTAACAATGCATTATCACCATTTCATTCCCAATGCACATACATGAACACTTTTAGTGATCTTTTAATCATCTTTTAGTGATCATTTCAGTGATCATTTTAGTGATGTTTTAGTAACCTTTTAGTGATCATTTTAGTCACCTTTTAGTGATGTTTTAGTCACCTTTTAGTGATGTGTTTGCATCTTCCAATCCAAACAATGAACTAAACAGTATACACGAGCAGAGAAAACAAAAGTCATTGATAAATTTGATATCCATCTTTGTTGGTACATTATGCAGATCATAAACAAACATTAAAATCCTTCAATTAGCTGATATTACATGTAGTACAAAGATTGAACATATATTCAAGCATGCCAACTACATGTACCTTAATCTTGAAATCTTGATAAAGATTTCTTAACATGTAGTCCCCAGAGACAAGTTTTTAAATGTTTTAGAGCAAATAACTATAGTTACAGAATTTGAGTCTGACCGAATGGATATATATATCAATTTTTTTAGATTGGTTTTTTTCTATTTCATAGCTATTGCATTGAATTTGAAATGAAGTCATTTGGCTAATGATAAAGGGTCTGGTGCTATGAGCCTCAAATTTCAACTACAGACTCTAAATTTGAAATACAAAGAGGGGCTCATGCATACAGGTCTAATACATTTCAATCTAGAGACCCATAACAAATAAAAATTAGTGTGGACCCTTTCTCAGGGTTTGAGCGTGATCATACCTCCTCCCTCTTCCATTGGCTCTGCTTCCAGGTCTATCCTAGGTTGTTCAGGTTCTTGGACTGGTTCTGGCTCTATCAGTTGCCTGGACTGGGCTAGGTTCTTCAGACCCAGCTTGAAGTAGCCTTCTCTAGGTTTGCTCATGCCTAGAAGGGCCCTGGCGGCCGAGTGTGGGTCCATCCATACTATATTACCTATAATAACAAGAAGGGATTATTCAACACATGCAAAGAACTCGTTATAAAACAAGTGAACACTAATTACTCATCCATATATATATATATCTTTAAACAAACTTTGAAATTATTGAACAAAATTATTAGTAATTTGATAACAATCCTTTGAAAAGAATACAAAAGAAAAAATTACTAAAAGTGCTCGGGAAAACTTTTAGAGAGCCCTGCTAAAATTCAGAAAAATGCTGTTGCCAGATCTACTCACATTGTACCCACCAAACAGCTCTGCTGAACAAAGTTATTTTCAACTCAGAAACACACAAGATGATTTGTTTTATTATTTCTGCAAAGAAGACAACTAATCCTGACAGATACAACTGTATATATTCTATTCTTAGAAAAACAGCAGACACTTCGAGCTAAATGAGCTTTTGATGTATCACTGTGATTTTCCAAGCTGCTGACAATCTCTTTGAGTATCAATAAAGTGTGACCCTGGACATAGCATCCAAACCCCTGAATCATTATGACTCCTATTGAAGTAGGCACACAACCCTTATGGTTTTAAAAACAAATCCAGTCACCTGGAAAATGTTTGTTGCATTTTTGTGGTCTGTATTTATACAAAAACACAGAAAACTACAATACCTATCATGACAGTGCAAAAAGTGTATGTTTACTGATGCATGTCACACCCACTTCGAATATTACTTATGGACCTTGGACCTATATACAACATTGATAATCATCATGATATTGCATTTTTCGATGAAACCCTGATAAAAATTTACGTAGATTTAGATGCATATATATATTACATACTGTAAATATACTTTTCTTTATCTTAAATGTTTGTAAAGCTATAAATACATCATTGAAATGAAAAGGAAACATATGTCTGAGTATCAAAATGTACATGTACAGAGAATTCTAATTTAGCGACCACCTGTATACAAAAACCACCGGTCTATAAAGACCACCGCTCCCCTCCCATGACAATGTTCTCCTGTAAATATTAAAGGACCATCTGCCTATGAAGACCACTTTTCATGTCACCCTTGAGTGGTCTTTATTTACAGATTTCACAGTAGTTGCAAAAAGGAGTGCCTAAAAGATAATGGACTACAATATATAGTTGACTACATAAACAAGGTCACGCCATTCCCACATGTCCAGACCTTTAATAGCTAATTAGCATTTTGATTAAATATTATTTTTCGGCAATGTCGCACTTGCAATTCACAATGAATTTCTTTGACAACAGGTTGTCGTTTTAAATTCTGTCATTTCCATTTTAATAATTGTATTCAAAGTAGTGTTTGATCACTTAACTGGAATGCAAAGGTCACTGACTCAAGCCCTGGCTATGGCACTAAAATTGTATGTCAAGTACTTGTACGAGCAACAAGGTAATTTTAAAACAGGAATGATTCCTAGTATTTGGTCGGTTGGCTGATGGTTTGTTTTACCTGACTGCTAAGAAAGCATGTGTACCGGTATATGCTTGTAAGTAAGCAGCCAGAGAATTGAAGTCTTTAAGTAATCCTCGAGCGCTAGTGTCCTTTGATAAGGCATTGAAGCACTAGTGCATGGACTTGGTTTTGAACCTGGGACATCCCGATTATGACACCACTGCTCTACGACTGGGCCATCACCCCTTCTTGAAGAGAGAGTTTCTTTGTTCAATTCTAGTATTCCTAGAGCTGGTTTTTTTTAGTGCATTCCTAGTATTCCTAAAGATTCTTTCTTTATTTCTAAAATAACAGTTACATAACATGTATCCCTGTTTCAATCTGTCACCAGGTCTGACCGAAGGAGACTGTGACTAAACACACGGAAGGATGGCATGGGGAGAACTCTATCTCACCACATCACACCACAAGAAAGGTCTCTCAATGACATCAGACAATGGGGAAGCTGCCGTCTCAACGCAATCATAAATTTGGCGGAATCAGTGTCAGATTGTAATTGGAAGGGATATGATTTTCTCCTTGATCGTTTATTGTGAAACATAATGATATATCATAACCTAATTTGTGTCAATTAGATTAACAAATCATTCTGCACCCTCTCAGGTCTCGTTATGTGATGAACACCCACAGGACCCATGTGTGGTCAAATGTTATTACGAGTATTATCACCCACTTGCATATAGTATTACATAATATAAGTCTGCCAAATACCTAAGACTACATAGCATACTGGCTATTAAAGAATATAATATATATTTTGTTTACAAGAAGGTTTAAGACTAAAGGTATCTGATCAGTGCGCCTTGATTAGGCATCGGCAAATAGAGATGACAACTGCTACTAGGCAAGACTTGATAAGTTGTAGGAAGTATGGTAGGCAGTCAGGTCTTAGGCAGTAACACATGATCAGATTAGTGAAATTTAAGGCACAGTAAAGTTTTTCAAACTTGATCTATTAACCTCTCTGCATCTGATTCAGGTCACTCGACTGCTCTTTGCAACCATCCAAGATCTTTCCTATGATCTTTCTATTCTAGAGTAAATGTGATTGCCAGTCGCAGATTATTGCTGGCCCCATTGTCTGAGGGGCTTTAGACACTTAAACAAAGAATGGTTTACAATATACTCACAGCAATCACCATTAGAAATATTAGTCTAGAGAGCCCATCACTAGAACCCTTTAATACAATTTTCAACCAAAAGAACCATCTGAAGTCCTATGCTACCGGAGAAGACACGGAATACGAGACAGAAAAAGAGAGGTCCTGAAGTAAATGGATGTGAGACATGATGTCTGTCTGTCTGACCTACAAAGATGAATATCATCGTCTCATCTCCTGAGAGCCAGAAGGGTGTTAACTCATATCCTTAAACACAGAGGTAATGCCTTTTTGGCTCTCAGCAGACGATATGATCCTATCAAGTCGTGTCTGAGGAATCACTCTATCTGTCATTGTAATAGCCTTTTAGGGCTTATTCAGAAAGAGTATATGGCTTGACAGGATAGGTACTGCTGAAATGAATGACAGAAATATCCCTATTTAAAATGTCCCAGTCACACTGATGAAACCAAAACCAGACTAACAACGGACCCAACAAAAAGCTAACATTAGCCAGAATGGTCATGTTATTGGTTGGGTTGGAGTTGGTTAAGTGATGTAACAGGGCTTTCAGTAGGAGGCAGATTAAAAAAAAAATTGAATTGGATACTTTGTCATATTATCTATTGTAAACTTATATTCACATTTGAAATTTTACTTGAACTACATGTACAATGTAATTTGAAATGTAATGTAAAATTCTAGCAATAAAAAGTTTGCAAGAATTATCTTCAGTAGATGACGAAGAAGAGGATAAAAAGGAATGAGAAGAAAAGGGGAACGACTAGATAAGAGATAAGGGGTGAAATAGGAAGAGTAAGATATAAGAGAAGAAAGAAAATGAAGAATTTGAAAAAGACTCAGGTATAACACATTTCAAACCAAACATATCAAGTATCTTGCAACATGTAAAAATAAGGTCACGTGACGAAGAATAGACTGCATATCCTGGCAGTCATAGTAATAGTATACAAATATTGACTGCTCATGAGGATGATGGTAGAAATTATTACTCCCAAGGGTTTGCCTCAGGGGTGATAGAAGGGCCGGTATGAACACCACCAAGGGAGTAATAATTTCCACCACCATCTGATTACAGAGCAGTCCATATTTGTATAAAAACTATCACATGATGTAATAGTCTTTAGCCTTTGGCTTGTGAAGATAGTTACCCCAATATCCCCTTGGGGAGGATAGTATTTCCCATCGCCTCTTGTAGTTGGTGACATTTCGCTCTTTATAATGATCCGTTGAGAACCAGATGAGCAATACAGTCAAACCTGCTTTAGCGCCCGCCTGTATAGAAAGCCCACCTGTCTACAGAGACCACATTTTTTGTTTCCCTTGAAAATGGTTTCTCATTGAAACATGTATTAAAGGAATCTCTACATAAAGACCACCAGCCTATAAAGACCACTTTTCTTGTCTCCCTTTGGTGGTCTTTATAGACAGGTTTCACTGTACTACCTCTAAATGCCCTTTGGCTCTCAGCAGACGAAATAGCATGAATCAGTTCTACAAAATCATCTCTTTTTGTCTGGTATCTCCCCTAATCATCATATCAATCTTTGGGTGATTCATCTTCTACCCAATGCAACACACATGTCCAGATCGTAATGATGTCATGTACAAATGAGCTGCTGATTACAGACTGATTCTCAGAGGATCACAAGCCTTGAAGCAGTGTCATATCGAATTCATACAGGGATGACCAAAGACTGTGATCTTTATCTGGAGGATGAACTATGATTGGTCTCATACTGTAAGATATGATTTACTATTTCATGGCAAGACATTAAAGGTACCATTTACGGTAAATAGTACTTTTAATATTATCATTTTGACATGGTCAAGAAGATAGCCAGATTGTTAAATCTATTTGTTTAACTGTTTTAGAATCTTGGAGTGTCATACCTAATTCACACACAGATGACCAGACTGTGATCTTTATCTAGATTATTCTAAACTAGATTTATCTCATACCACAAATGTCATACTCAAAGTCATTTACTATGTCATGGCTTGATATCAAATGTATTACACATGTATTTACCGATTTGAAAGTGTCAAGAAGATAGCCGAATTGCTAAATCTATTTGTTTAAACTATTATGGCATCTTGGAGTGTCATATCTAATTCATCCACGGATGACCACAGACTGTGATCTTTATCTAGAGGATGAACTAGATTTATCTCATACCACAAAATGTCATACTCAAAGTCATTTACTATGTCATGGCTTGATATCAAATGTATTATTTACCCATTTGAAAGTGTCAAGAAGATAGCCGAATTGCTAAATCTATTTGTTTAAACTATTATGGTATCTTGGAGTGTCATATCTAATTCATCCACAGATGACCAGACTGTGATCTTTATCTAGAGGATGAACGATGATTGATCTCATACTATGAAACTAGAGACTATTGCAAATTTCACAAGTGGTTCACATTAATGAAAGTTTCAAGCCGTGAAATAATTAGACCCTAACTCGCACAGAACTTTTCTCAGTAATGTCTCATATAATCAGAGTCTAGTAACAACTAACAATACAGCAAGTTATTATCATTTTATAAAATGCACATTGTGTGATTTTTTTTTTTTTTTTTTTTTTTTTGGGGGGGGGGGGTTAAAGGGCTTCTAAAAACAAAATGGATACGACTTCTTGTTTCTCTTCAATGGAGACATACTGATCCATACAAGTTCTCATTGGTTCTTTATCCTTCACCCTGTAAAGCTTAAATGCAATCAGGACTTGACACTAACAGGTGCCTGCAGCACATGGGCCCCAAAATTTAACTCCAGCCCCCCATATTTCAAAATTTAAACAGAGGACCCAGGCACATATATATAATAAAAAAAGTTTAAATCCAGACTCTGGATTTAAAAAGTCAGTGTGGAGCACTAAAATATTCTCAATTCTATACACCAGACCATGCTTGATACATGTCAAGATTGACATCAACAAGGAGATAAAAACCAGTATCCCCATGTTGTCGACCCCCTATCAGGTGCAAACCGACTATCGAAACCCACTCCGCCACTTTACAATTCCTGTCTTAAATCTGCTACATTTCCTGTTTCCCCCTATGTCATACTCTCCAGAGACCCACCTGACCGGGTCTTCAACTACCAGGTCTTGACTTCTTTATTCTTCCTCAACAAATTATCTTTTACTTTAACGTTTCCGACAATTAGAGAATAAAACATGTTTTAATGTAAGTCTTTCACAAGTGAAACAGAAAGAGGAAGAAGAAAAAAAAAGAAATTTTAGTTTAGAAAAGACCCCCAACAACAACAACAACAAAATACATTAATAAATTAACAAAAATTCTCATGTGCAAATGGCACTTTTAAAAGTTTATTGAATAGGAAAGTTTACAAGCATGTTTGTGGTAATATTTCATGATATACAATATTTATTTTTTAAGAGTCTATGGAGGTTATCTGAACTTTTTTGGTTTTTATCAGCAAATAAAATACATGAGAGAGTGGTGAGTGATTTAGCTAGGGAAAGTTCTAAAATAGCTTTTGGAAACAACAAAAAGAGCAGGAAGAGGGAGAGAACAAGAGAGAGAGAGAGAGATGAAGAACTTGAACAGAAGAATAGAAAAATGGCACGCATGGAACCATGAAGTCAATCAAAAAAGCAAAGTTTAAAGCTGCAAAGGTGAGTCACATTGGAGCACATGTCACGATCAATTCACATTGGAGACTGGATTTCTCGAGATGCGAGACACATTTTTCTTGCGGCTTCTTCTTCGACCAAATGGGAAAGAATCAATTGGAGACGATAATGACATCAGACAACCTGTAGGCAGTTGCTCAAAAGTTTAAAATTAGAGGGTGAATTTTGGACTTTGTGTGAATCACTGGGGTATAGACTTGGGAGTCACGATCTACACTGAAATCCCAAATCAAATATTTGCCTATACCTGCACACGGAGATAGACACATTTAGCATGTATTACAAACAGATCATGGATCTAGTAGCTATACGTGTAGGTAGATAGTACATTCTATTCAAGGGTCAATCATCGGAGCTTTCCATCCAAAAATGATTTTTAATAGTACTTACATACTCCCATGTCAGTCAAGACTGAAGAGTGTTTTTCCACTATTATCTGAAGTAATGGTTTTCCACTATTAACTAGAATTACTTCTAGGTGTTGTAAAAAAAAATTAATAAGTCCACTTTATCACACGACCTGTAATCTACCTGTAGCAATAACTTTACCTAAGAAGATATAGTGTGTAGTTTGTTTCATAAAACATACTTTTCCTTCTTGTGAAAACATATAGTTGCACTATTACCCAAAGTAGCGGTTTTCCACTATTAACCAAAGTAGTGGTTTTCTCACTGTTACCCAAAGTAGTGGTTCTCCCACTATTACCCAAAGTTGTGGTTTTCCCACTATTACCCACAGTAGTGGTTTTCCACTATTAACTAGAATTACTTCTAGGTGTTGTAAAAAAAAGTAAAAAGTCCACTTTATCACATGACCTGTAATCTACCTGTAGCAATAACTTTACCTAAGAAGATATAGTGTGTAGTTTGTTTCATAAAACATACTTTTCCTTCTTGTGAAAACATATAGTTGCACTATTACCCAAAGTAGCGGTTTTCCACTATTAACCAAAGTAGTGGTTTTCTCACTGTTACCCAAAGTAGTGGTTCTCCCACTATTACCCAAAGTTGTGGTTTTCCCACTATTACCCACAGTAGTGGTTTTCCACTATTAACTAGAATTACTTCTAGGTGTTGTAAAAAAAAGTAAAAAGTCCACTTTATCACATGACCTGTAATCTACCTGTAGCAATAACTTTACCTAAGAAGATATAGTGTGTAGTTTGTTTCATAAAACATACTTTTCCTTCTTGTGAAAACATATTTGTAGTTCCACTATTAACCAAAGTAGTGGTTTTCCACTATTACCCAAAGTAGTGGTTCTCCCACTATTACCCAAAGTTGTGGTTTTCCCACTATTACCCACAGGAGTGGTTTTCCACTATTAACTAGAATTACTTCTAGGTGTTGTAAAAAAAAGTAAAAAGTCCACTTTATCACATGACCTGTAATCTTCATGTAGCGATAACTTTACCTAAAAAGCTATAGTATGTAGTTTGTTTCATATAATGTAATTTTCTCTTTTTGAAAATATAGAGTTGCATGAGGTGCATATGTTTCTAAAATAGCAACAAGCGCCTACTTCAAGCAATCATGAAAATTTGCGGGATGTAAAGTTGTATTAGATTTGGGGGTTGAATTTAATCGAAAATCCTTCTGGGAAAGGGCACACTATTAGGTCTCAAGTACTATTATTCACAATTTCCTTAATTTTTTTTCTCACAAAGTACATGTAATTTAAAAACCCAAAGCCACAGTCAAAGCTACATATATATAGGTCACTTTTACAGTGCTTCAATTGAAAAGAGTATATGTTTTTATGCCATTTTCACACACTATCCCAGTTTAACGCATTGTATATAAGGTGATTCAATCTATACATCACATGACACAGGAAAATCCAATTTCATGACAGACACGATTATGTTTGCGTCTTTTCTCGGTCCCAAAACATGATTTACATTTAGGGGATTAATCATTCCTGGTTGATGCTATCGTTTTTTCGTTGACAGAAGCGTGTCAAATCTCCACCCTGTCCCAGCCACTGATGGCAACAAACTCTCGTAGAAATTGCAATATGATACTTTCTTATTCATTATTTGTTTTGTCGAAAAAGCCTTTAGAACTCACTTCTTATCTTTGCAACAATTTTTTCCCCCTCTTTTCAGCAAGTTAAACGTAAGTTCATTGCTCTACGGCGATTGACATTGATATGTTTGACCTTTCAATCCCATCATGCACTTGACTTGCTTTCTGACATACGAGGGAAGTCACACTTGGATTTCTTTACCCAACACACCTTTCATTTTTTTGAAGGTGGGTCAAAACTCCTTTATCTTGATTGGACTGGCCCTGAAAAGTTCAATGTCCTATGTTGTTTATTTATTTTAAATTAGCATGTATTACTGCTGTGTATCATGGTTTTTGAACAAAATGATACTTTAATAGTCAATAAATAACTTGTCGATCTGCAAGTTTTCTTCCATAAACATTGCATTACTGAACTCTTGTTTGAACTCTCCTACATATTAATTAAAAATGAAGAACTGACTATTCAATTAGATATATTGGGTGTTTTGCGGTCTCTTGTTTAGCGAGAATAGCAAAAAAACATACATTGCACCTGGGGTGAATCTGCCCCCAAATTGAAATAAACTGCACCCTAGAATGATTGTTTGCAAACAGAGTAATTATTCTGAATCAACGACCTTGAAATATAAGTGATTTCCTGAGAGCCAGAAAGATGTTGACTTAAAGGGATCCGGTAACTTTGTCTCAGATTCTGAAACAAAATCCTGGATTTAGCTCATGCTGCAATGATAATTATAAACCTTTAGGTCAGTCAGGAACCCCATGACTTTTACAAGCCGATCGTCTGTCTGATTATCAAGATATTTATGACTGGAAATCAAAACCAAATTTTGCGTTTTCCTAACGGTTTTCATAACACTACAGTCTATTGGGGAAAACGAATATGGTAAAACCGATCACTCAAAGATTTTTACTTTTTTGAGGCACTTCTTGATCATTTTGAAGCGCGATTTTTTTAGGGCTTCAATATTACACCATATCACAGACACTGATAACATTAATTTTTTCATTTCGGGGGCTCCATATCCAATTTTTGGGAAATTTTCGGGGGCTACTTTTTCAACTTTCGGGGGCTCTTTTTCCCATTTCGGGGGCTCTTTTTTTCGGGGCTACTTTTTCATTAATTCATAAAAGTATAGACCCTACAGTAATACAGTTTGTCGAGTTTATTTTTAGTAGACTTTCTAGGCTTACTGGCTTATAGATCTATATCTTCCTGCTTCATATTTACCCATTAATTACCCATTCAAAAAGAAAGCTGTTTCAATGCATTGATTTGATGCAAGAACTGTATCATAGTAAAAGTATTACTATAGACTAATTTTAAAAATATGTCTCTGTTTTTAAACGACTGTCTGATTTTCTTGTGAAAACTTTACTTTGAAAAATGATTATCGAAATTCAGTATACAACTATGGCCAGATTAATCACAATCTAAGCTCTGGTTTCATACCTCTATTCACGAAACTATATTAAAATCGCGGCAATAATGATGCGAACAGATAGCAATTTCAAAGTGTTGTTGAGTCTCTTCGACTCTAGCTCACTCAGTCACAGTTCTGACAGCAGGTGCAGTGCAGTGGCACTACACTGCACTGTACTGTACATGTGTGGACTGAAACTGAACTGTCAGTCACGATGATTTTCTCTGATTTTCTTGTGAATACTTACTTTAAAATATGATTATCAAAATTCAGTAAGGATGGCCAGAATAATCATAAAATAAGCTTTGATTTCATACCTCTATTCACGAAAACTATATAAAAATCACGGCAATCAAGATGGAAATAGATTGCAGTTTCTCGATGTTTCGCTACGGTCTAGTGAATGGTCTAGGTTCAGCTAATGAGCCATCAAAACAAAATCGACCGCCAAAAACTCGTCCCTACGCTCCGTCTCGCAACTGCGAAAATTTACGTGTTTTCGCACGTGCGAGAACGGTGCGACATGGTAAGGTATGAACTCTATGAATCGAGTTTTTACGACCGAATTTGTGTGTAAACAATTTTACACGGAGATTCAGCGACGCAGCAGCCGCTACGCGCCGAACAAGATGCACACAATGAATGCGGTTAGCACAGAGAGCGGCCGCCGTAGTCGTGCGGCAATAGTTACGGGGCGATTTTAGATCATTTCAATTTTTGAAGTCGCCCCCGTAATCGGATTTCTGGCCTATTTCGGGGGCTGTTTATGGTGTTTCCGGGGCGAAATCGCCCGCCGCCCCCGTGTATTTTTTTGGCTGGTCCCTGCATCCCAGATTTAACATTGTTAAACGATGCCTTTAATGTAGAAGTATATTTGGTAACATCCGTCTGACTCTAAGCAGTAAAACATTCAACTGGTACCCGCCTCCAGTGACTAAAATAGCATGCATCAACTTTCATCAAGTATGCTATACACTGTAAAATGGATGCATCAATTGCCTATCAAATAAATCTTTAATTTAAAACTGAGAACTTTCATAAAACATACATAACACATTGTTTTTGAAATGGAGAAAAAAAAAAATCATTCAAACATGAACCTGAACAGTGACACTTTTGCAAAATGTCACAATCCGTCCCCATGACGATTAAGTCTGAAGGGTGAAGATACAATCTTCTACTAAAGGATATAGGAAGGTTCTTGAGACATCGTTCAAAATCTCTGCTTACATGACTGACTAATTGTAATGAAAGGAATGAACACAAGCTAAGAGCGTTTTTGAAATGAGCGGTAAGTGGAGCAAAGTTCCACTCAAACAGCCCCAAATGCACCCTGGTGACAGGTGTCGAGCCCTCTGCACGCTCTAGAAGAGCGCTGCTTACATAGGCTCTCAGGGACGCACCTTAAAACATTAGCGCTCAAGTTTTTTTTGTTAAATCAGGTGTTTATACTGCAGAATATATCGTTCATATCAAATACATAACAAAGGTAACATAATAAATAAACTAACTAGCTGCACGCTCTAGAAAAGCGGTGCTTTCATATATGCTCTCGGGGGACACACCTTAAAACATTAACGTCCAACTTTTTTACTTCAATCAGGCCCCGTCTTGTAAAGAGTTGCGATTGATCCAAACCAATCGATAGTCCTCCAATTAATGGCAAGTTTGCAGTCTCCTATCTCTATGTACATAATTGCGATTGATTGATATCAATAGCAAGTAAGTTGCAATCAACTCTATAAGACATGGCCCAGGTGTTTATACTGTAGAATATATCATTCTCATCAAATACATAACAATATTAACATAATGAATAAACTAACTATAGGTGCATGCTCCAAAAAAGTGGCACTTTGTAATGCCCTTGGAGGACACACCTTAACACTTTAGTGTTCCTTAATGATGTAATGTTTATGTTACAGAACAAAGTTTTCTTTTATGATTTGTTGTTTACATACTGTAGAAGATCATTTGAATCAAATACATAACAACATCAGGTTACCTGGTAATATGTAAGTAAATTACCTGGCTGTATAAACTAAAAACTTGTTGCTTTCATATGCTCTGAGAATTACAGTGTGCCTCCATTTAAAATCAACACTTGAATTTTGTCTATAATTTGATTTTTATGCAGTTATAATTGTTGTTATATGCATACAAGAATGAAGCTAATCTAATAATTAAAGAAACTGCTTTTCTTTTCTTTCTTTTTTAATACAGGAGACCACATGTATTAGTAAAGAGAGAGACCTTATTCTTTCTTTGAGATTATTTCTCTTTGTTATTTTCTTGTTCACATGCAATGCTTTCACTCATTCCC
Source organism: Mesocentrotus franciscanus (assembly GCA_037976565.1). Classification (NCBI taxonomy): domain Eukaryota; kingdom Metazoa; phylum Echinodermata; class Echinoidea; order Camarodonta; family Strongylocentrotidae; genus Mesocentrotus; species Mesocentrotus franciscanus. The sequence continues at coordinate 26,809,193 of CP137672.1, forward strand.
TTTTTACTCTCTTTCAAGATTTCTTTCTTTTCTGGCCTGCTTGCTCTCTGTCTCCCCCTGCTCTGTCTCTCCTTCCCTCACTGTCTCTCCCTTCCCCTTTCTCTGTCTCTGTCTCTCCCTTCCCCTCTCTGTCTCTGTCTCCCCTCTGTCTCTGCCTCTCTCTTCCCCTCTCTGTCTGTCTCTCCCCTTCTCTTTCTCCCTCTCCACATCTCTATCTCTCGATATAACATTAATCTCACGATAGATAGAATGCCTTTATTCTGCCTACTTTCCTAAGAGGCTATTTCTTGGAGCAAGTTTCATTGCGGAAAGCATTGTTTCCTCCCCGAGATGACGTCAAAAGCGGTTTTCCTCTAGAGGCTGCCGCCGTGCGCCGTTCATGGCTCAAACTCAAAACTCTTTCTGACAGCTCATTAGAAGCTACAGGTGGCACTGGCACGCAAGAACCTGTCATCCCCTCAGGCAAAATGTACTTTTCCATTGTTTCCACTCGTGACAATGTTCAGAGGATCATACCACTGTTTGTTTTAGGGTATATTTAGTTACTACTAGAATACATCCCCTTCATAGACAAGTAGGGTCCCCTGCATGTGTAGCTAACAGAGAGATAACTTTCCTCACACTCAATTAACTTATTACTTTTTCCCTATTTCTGAGAGTGAACGCTTGCTCAGCCACACAAGCCGCAGATGATGAGAAACGGAAGACATTCAATTATTTTTTCTTACCCCGATTTAATTTAAACAGTTGCACTACCATGTCATGTATCATTTTCCTACTTGATGTTTACAACACAATTTCAGTCTTTATGTTTATCCATGATGTGTTTATTTAAAGACAAAGTTGAGTTCTGGTCATGCGATTGCATTGTGAAAGAAACGTTGTGGAATCGATCAGAAAAGGTTGATCATTTAGCATATAAGTATTGGTGTGATCTGCAAGGTTCAGGAATCATCAAAATGATATGAAATGTGGCCCAGTCTTGGTAAAATTACAAGCACTGTACACAGAAAGATGTATATGGGACTACACGAACATGTTGCATAAAAATCCATCCCGATTTGTATGATGTTACATGCCATATTTAGAATATTAAGGCATTTGAAGAGCAATGCTTTTCAGGGAACATTTTTTCTCTGATGTTCTTCCACACTTGCATAATACAATGATAACGCTCACAAATTATTTTTCACCTCTTCCCAGAACTCGACCTTCTCTTTAAAGGTATAGCATCAGCCGTTTCCAGCTCATTAAATGGACAATGAAAGAAAAAAAAATGCATTCCAGTCTGTTTAATGGGATACAAGATTAGCCTGACAGTAACCTTTGCAGAAAATATTTCTTGAAGAAATCAACTCGGGAGAAAATGGTGGACATTATTAGGCTAAGTGTCTCAGGGACATCTAACAGCCTTTAATATTGCTAACATTTTCATTAATAAATACAGCATGGAGCCATATCATTCATACTAACAAATAAAACAAAAACAGAAATTTTCATATCCATGAAATATTCACATATTTTGAGAGTGGTTCATATGAATTCACGAAAGTTTCAGGCTGCAAAAATGACCGAATCACAATTGGCAAAACTCTAAACTTTTGCAATACACAAAGTTTCTTGCTGTAAAAAAAGGCCATCCATGTCATAAAAGTTTCTGGTTTTTAAATCTACATTGTCTCTAGGCTCTAGTCTTAACAGATATAACCTTGACCGATTGCCAATAGCTTATGCTGCATGTATTGTAAACAGCATATGAACATGTATGAAGTATACTACTCCTTTTCTTTCTATCTGTAATGTACACACCTGCTACAACCTGAACACAGGGACAAGTATATACTGGTCAATCTATTTCTACCAATCCACCTGTCATTAGGCTCTCAATATCAGGATATAACCCAGCATGACAATCTCTCTTCCACAAACTCCGCCTAAAATTAGACTCACACTCGTCACTTTTAATTGATCATTCCATCTTACTCATCTCATCTTCTTCTTAACACAGTCTCTGCTCCTTGCAATCATTGTCAAAAATTTAAGTTAGGCTATTTTTAATAGATCTAAATACATGTATCTCTTTCTACTTCATTGTCTACTAACGTCTGCTCTGGGAACGCTTGCTGCAGGCTTTCTGTTTGTCAAATTTATGTGCAAAGGGCTTAGACCCCATTCTCATTCACTTCGTTGGAGCGGTCTAACTAAGACCCGTTCCTCAGGAGCAGTTCTTAGGTGAGTGAGAATGGTCAAAGTGGTCCAGGAAGTGGACTTCTGGACCGCTCCAGAAGACCACCTCGGGAGGTGGTCTTGAGGAACGGGTCTTATTAAGAGCGGTTTGGACCGCTCTAACGTGCAATGTGAACGTACTTTGAACGGAAGTGAGCTAGTGACGTTCAGCGAAACATGTATTATGGTACATACGGCTTGTATTCCGCGAAAAATTGACCCGCTGACCTGAGCTGCCATAGCAACAAGACCACTTTGACTCGTGGAGCGGTTTGAGCCATAAAAACCTGGAGTGTGAACGCTCGCAAACCGTTCCTCAAGACCCATTCCTCTGGAGCGGTCTAACTAAGACCACTTTCAAAGTGAGTGACAACGGGGTCTTAGATTGTAAACTCATAATTACAGGTTCAGTTTTTCCTCCACACTTTGATAAAAAGTACATGCTTTAATCTGCTATAACAAAATTAATTCAGGTGTTCACTAATAAACTTTTGTACTTCACTTCCAAAAGTGTAGTTTTTCCTTACTTTCAATATGTTTTGTTTCTTTCTTTTTTACTATTCAGTGCTGAGTGGTGTTTGTATGAAAGCTCACTAAAACTAGGGTAAGACCCCGAAATTGTCAGATTTCACTGATTTTTATGATACTGTAAATTCTATTAAAGCTGTTAACCACTCCCCCTTCACATGTAGGTGGAATATTAAACAAATGAAAATTGGAGAAAAACTAGATGGAACTTCAACTGCGCGCAGTCGAAAAATGCCTCCGCCATAGAGCAATTTTACAAACCAAAATGGAAGCAATTTTTAAAATTCAAGTTTGATTGTAATCCATCTGTTGGTTCTAATGATAACACGATCACGAGCTATTTTAGGATACAAAATGAGCCCTGTGACCTTTGACCTCGTGACCCCAATTCTAATCTGTTCATTGACTCTGCAAGATACATACATGACCCAAGTTTGGCGGTTATCCATCAATCGATTCTTGAAATAACGTGATCACAAGCTATTTTGCATACATAACGAGCCCTGTGACCTTTGACCTCGTGACCCCAAAATCTGATCAGTTCATTAGCTCTGCAAGATACATACATGACCCAAATTTGGCGGTAATCCATCAATCGGTTCTTGAGATAACGCGATCACGAGCTATTTTTGCATACATAATGAGCCCTGTGACCTTTGACCTTGTGACCCCAAAATCTAATCAGTTTATTGGCTCTGCAAGATACATACAGGACCCAAGTTTGGCGGTAATCCATCAATCGGTTGAGATAACGCGATCACGAGCTATTTTTGCATACATAATGGACCCTGTGACCTTTGACCTCGTGACCCCAAAATCTAATCAGTTCATTAGCTCTGCAAGATACATACATGACCTGAGTTTGGCGGTAATCCATCAATTGGTTCTTGAGATAACGCGATCACGAGAACGGGACGCACAGACGCACGCACGCACGTATGTACGCACGGACTGACAACCAGAAAACATAATTCCCCCGGCTACTTTGTAGCGGAGGCATAAAAAAGTAACCATGTATTGCCATTATAAAGAATTAAAGCTCGTTTTCATTTGATTTTTTTTTAAAGAATGACATGCGCTGCATATGAAATTCAATTGTCAGTGCCTTTTGCTTTTTCTCATGAACTGTGTACCCATAAGACATTGAGTGATTTCAAGTACGGTGTTCGGTGTTGGTGTTGGTGTTGAGAGCATGGAAAGGCTGCTAAACCGAGCTCCAACACCGACGGTCAGTTTAGAAGGACGATACCGATCGCGTTATCGATAGCTCAACACCAGCCTCAACACCGAGTGACGCCATACTCTACAGGCGAAAAGTCTTGCAATAAAAGCATAATCCTTTCAGAAATTCCATTAAAATTACATCATATCGAATATCAAATGTAAAGTCATATTAAACGAGCTGAAGACATGGAATTTCACAAGTTGACCTCTGTGACCCTTGACCTACATGCTCCAAAATCTAAACAGATCGTCTTCCTATGGTGATACATACTATCATTAAGTTTGAAGTGAAAATTCTCCAGTGGTTCTTGAGATATCGCGATAACGATCTCAATGTATGGAATTTCATAAGTTGACCTCTGTGACCCTTGACCTTTGACCTACGTGCTCCAAAATCTAATCAGATTGTCTTCCTATGGTGATACACACTATCATTAAGTTTGAAGTTTAAATCTCCAGTGGTTCTTGAGATATTATGATAACAATCTCAATGTATGGAATTTCATAAGTTGACCTCTGTGACCCTTGACCTTTGGCCTACGTGCTCCAAAATCTAATCAGATCGTCTTCCTATGGTAATACATACTATCCTTAAGTTTGAAGTTTTTACATCTCCAGTGGTTCTTGAGATATCATGATAACAATCTCAATGTATGGAATTTCATAAGTTGACCTCTATGACCCTTGACCTTTGACCTACGTGCTCCAAAATATAATCAGATTGTTTTCCTATAGTGATACACACTATCACTAAGTTTGAAGTTTAAATCTCCAGTGGTTCTTGAGATATCATGATAACAATCTCAATGTATGGAATTTCATAAGTTGACCTCTGTGACCCTTGACCTTTGACATACGTGCTCCAAAATCTAATCAGATCGTCTTCCTATGGTGATACATACTATCCTTAAGTTTGAAGTTTAAATCTCAAATGGTTCTTGAGATATCGCGCTAACAAACTCAATACAAGGAATTTCATAAGTTGACCTCTGTGACCTGTGACCTTTGACCTACGTACTCCAAAATCTAATCAGATCGTCTTCCTATGGTGATAAATACTATTCCCGAGTCTTAAGTTTAAATCTTAAATGGTTCTTGAGATATTGTGATAACGGTCAAACGGGACGGACGTACGGACGGACAACCCAAAAACATGATGCCTCCGGCACCACCTTCGGTGGCGGAGGCATAAAAAGGTATCTTCCAGCCGACTTCCCCTTAACCCTTTAGCAACTAAACCGCCCAAAACCGCCCCTCCTTTTACTCACTGAACCGCCTGTCCGTTTTCGTCCGTTTTCAACGTGCTGTAGTATCCATTCTATGGGTCTACCGTGATAATGTTATATGTGCGTAATCCTTACGATGTGATCATGTCTACAGTAGGATTCTTGCATAGAAAAATATTCTTCAGAACAATGTCAAAATGAGAGCAATATTGCAACATCTTCCAGTGAGTAATAGGCCATTTTTACAAAATCTCTAGCTGCTAATTAATGGGTTAATTAAACACCCAAGCCTAAAAGTTAAAACCCACAGTTCAAGATGTTAGTACTACATGTGATACCGATCTCTTAAAGACTAGTTGTTGAATGGAAACAGTGCATGTTGTTAATGTGAAATTAAAGAGTACATGTATTAAACGTATGTATACTTACATGATGTGTCGTTGATCCATTCTATAGAAGACGGATCGTAGCTCTGGAAATAGCTGAAGATATCCTGGGTACTCATGTCATCAACTCCTATCAGGTGAAGTGCTTCAAAACGAACAAGACTACCATCTGATTAAAAACAAGTACAACAGTGTTTTGTTTTAAATTTAATTCATTTTGGTTTATTGACAAAATATCCTTGTACAGGGATGCCAGTTTGAAAGATAAGTTTGAGTTCTGGTAATGATGGAAAATAAATTCTCACAGAATCCAACAAAACTTACACTGAATGTTCAAGATAACAAATAAATGTAAATGACATGTGCCAAACGATTTTGGTAGAAAACGTATACGGGCTGAGTAATGAGCATAGAACGCTAAGGAAATCAAGGTCCCTATGTGAAAATGAGAGTTGTGGTTTTTTATTGAAGATGATTTCCAGCAAGTTTTTTGTGAGTTTGTTTTTATTTTACTGGTTCAAACAATCAATCTACTGCATGATAAACAATTCAGAATGAATTATAGCCATGTTCTCTCAACATAAAATGCCCATACCAGAGCTCAAGATTAGCTTTATGTTATCCAATTGACCTGAAAGGTGACCCAAGCACGTTGGAACTCATATCGTCTGTTGAGAGCCAGAAGGGTGTTAACTCTGTACATGAGTTAACACCCTTCTGGCTCCAAACAGATGTTATGTTCTGTACAGTACGAAGCATGGAAAAAGCCTAAAACAAAGAGGTCACATGGTCTGTATGAAAGCTTGAAAGCTGGCATCCCTGTTTGTAAAAACTAAAAACAGTCCCAGAAAACACTGATACAAAGTCTACATCATTACATTTTTTTTAATACATAAAATAATACAAGACAATAAGACATTCACTAACAATTGACAAGGAACCAAAATCATAGATAAGAAATTCAAGGAGTTGTGTAAAACTTGCATTCAAGACTGACGACAAGAACAAGCAATAGGTCTGTATTATAAATCAAAACATGTACCTGGAACACATATACCCCCTTAAATTCAAAAAATTTAAAGGGGCTCATGTCATTAAACTGAATATAACAATTTCAATCTGGACTCCCTATAATAAAGAAAGAACTTGTGTGGAGCATGACACTAACAGGGGCCTCTTGGGGCAGGGCTCCAAAATTTAGACCCTGATGCCCCCCATCCACCTTGGCATTTAAACATGAGGCCCCTGAACACAGACTGCAAAGTTTCAATCTGGAGTCACTGAGACAAAAAAGTGTGGAGCCTACTTTCAATCTACCAAATACTTGAGGGACTTGTTTCATGCAGGTACTGTTTCCTCATCCCCATTTTCCATTTGTTTAAACATACATGTAGCACGTTTTCTTTTTTGCCTCACTACTCTACCGCATCAAGTGTGAACATGCCTTTATTTGAGATGTGTTCGTGAATATGGGACCAACGGAAGGATTAAGAGAAAGATGTCATTTCTAATCTGGATCAAACAGCATAATATTTGTATACTATGCACATCCACCTATCACTGTCACAGCATTAATGTCAATATTCATCTCAATTATAGCCCATAAAAAAACTGACTCATATGATTTATTTTTTCCTTCATAATTTGACAGATCTTCTTATCTTCTGTAGATCTTAACATGTTACCCTTTTTGGGAAGTTTTCAGAGACTGCCCGATCCTTGCAACACTAAGTTTATAAAACGTGTTTATCAGTATCTACAATCTGAATCCATTTTGTCACGGTTCATCGAGCATTTAAATGTTAGGGAGATATGCTATTTTGAATATGTTATCGGGTCGTGCTGTTCATGATGATTAATACATGTAAGTCCCTCTGGTCTCTCCCTACCTGTCCAATAACTAATATGTTCTTTTCAAAAGATATTCCCCTTTTTACCAAGACTTGATAAGTCTGTTTTTAAGAACAAACGATTGAAGGGCATGTTTCTCACTTTCTTTCATTATGTATTCATATTCAGCATCTAGGAATGAGGCGAGAAAGACAGAGAGAGACAGAGAATCAGAAAACAGAGAATCAGAAAACAGGAAAAGGAAATGAAGAGAAGACTTGAATGCATTATTATGAATGAGCCAATGGGAGACAGAGAGAAATAGAGAGGGAGGTTAAAAGGAGTAGAGGAAAGAGGAAAGAGAGTGAGAGAAATAGGAGCGTAGAGAGGGAGAGACGGGGGTGGGAGGGGGTAGAGGCAGAGAGAGAGAGAGAGAGAGCACGTTACCTATTTTAGATCCTGGGGCTAATATAACGTTTGATATATCCTCCTGTTCCTCCTCCTCCTCCTTCTCTCCTGATTTATCTGTGCTTGCTGCGCCAAACCTCTTGGCCCTGTCTGCTCTCTTCTTACGGGCTTCCTGATCGAAAAAACAAAAATAAAGTTTAAAAACACTTTGAAAATACATTCAACCACTTTTGAATTGAAATTGAATTGAATTGAATTGAATTGAATTGAATTAAATTCATTCACCACTTTCACAAAAACATGAAAAGTCAAAGAATACAATTCAAATATTTCTTACAAATATGGATAAGCCAATAAAATGGAAAATGCACTAAAGGTAATTACAGGGTGGTTGGATCATCAAAAAGTTACAGAAACTTATAGGTAGATGATCCTACACAGAATGTAAAAAACTAACACACAAAAAAGGGACAAGAAATGATACAATGGTAATTACACACATAAAAAAATGCGGTTGTCAAAAATCATTGCTTCTGCATCAGGTGAAGTTTTGGATTACTTCCTTCAATTAAATTGGCTGCTCCAAGTTTCATTCTGAGAATAATAAGAATATCCGACTTCTGAGCTGAAATTGTAATATTCAGTAGAAACTTATAAACAGCATATTGTTACTGACATCCATTTTACAATAAAAACCCAACAAGCACAATTTACCAGGGAAGAAGTTAATTTTTTTGAGTGTGAACAACTGCTACCGGGTTGAGGGTGAGTGGGAACGCTTTCAGAGCGTGCTGAGGTGTAAAAGTAAGCTAATCAATAGTTTCCTTTACAAAGAGAGACTTATCATCACGACTTATCTGCCTCAGGCTTCCTTAACTTCTCTATTATACCTACTTAAGTTATCATGACAATCTTAATTTCTCAGAGATTTACGGGCTTAAAACACTTCCAAACATTGCATAGGCATGGTGTACCGAATAGCAGGGAAGCATGCGGCTGTGCTTGTACGGACGTTTCCTGATAACATAATTTCACCTATTTACCAAAATGAACAAAATTAAGCCCAATATTTCTCTCTCTTTCTCGTAACTCATTCAGTCACTCTTACTCATATTCCAATCTCTTTTCATTGGTCAATTACGAGCTTTAAAGCCTTGCGATCGAGTCTTCTGATAGCTCTAAATTAGATAACGGCTGGTGTGAATCAAATCTTTCCTTGGCAAATATTCCGTCACGTGAATATTCCAATCTTTTTTTTCTTGGGGTGTTATAGTTTCAGTTTCAGGGTGCAGTAGGCTGTCATTTCCTCAACGGAGTAACACAAGTAGTAAGACATATAAATTCAATTAAGCTTCATTGTAGGATATATGGAAGATGATTATTGCCTCAGGTATTTTTTACATCAGTTTGTCATTTTGGATGGACTAAAGACTAAAGCTCATCCTAATATCAGTCAGGAAATTCAAGTAATCCATGTTGCGAAAGGAAATTCACATAATCAATGTTGCATTTTTACATTAAGTATGAAAGGAAGAGTTGGTGAAAGCTCTTTTTATTAACAGAAATCATGTGAAGTTCTGATCATAACATCTGTTTTGGGGTCAGAAGGTCAGACAATCATGTCATTTGTGCACAGAGTCATCACCTTTCTGGCTCTAAACAGACTTCATGTGTGCAAGTTTATTCTGTGTAAGAAACAACTATCTTTAAATTAATATTTTAATAAATTTGTGACATGATGCACAGAATCACTATTTACCCCTGTACAGCATTAGAAAATCTTTGCTATATTATTCCATCACAGCTTTTATAGGATTTGCGGTTCTACAACATTTGCTTTGATAGTAATAATAATAATAATATTTCTGCTTATATAGCGCCTAATACATCGGCAATGTCTGAGCTTCTAAGCACTTTACAGATATGTTAATACCCCGGTCAACGGCTTTCTGGCTTGCCCGCACACAATGTATGCACTTTCTCCACACCCTAGGGAGCATTCCAGCAAGAGCTACCAGGCTCAAATTGCTAAGCATGCTACATTGGCTTTCACATCCTACAGAGTACCAATTTAACACCAGGGTGGAGAGTGGCAAATGTAGATCAATGTCTTGCAAAGGACATTAGTGCTGCGGCGGGACTCGAACCGCGGACCTTGTCATCGACAATCCGGTGACGTATCCACTCGACCACGATACCTCTACATGATTATGACATTTGATCTGGATTTGTTTTGCTATTAAAGACAAAGTTTAATGTTCATTTTGCGATTGTGAGTTTTAGGTTGGGTGCAGGAATACGGTTAGAGTTGGGTTCAGAATTCAGTTACCGATACTCTATATTGACCAAGGAGTAATTGTTGATGGAGCACATTGTAAAACAAAATGGGTTTTATAGGTAAAGGTAAAGGTTGGTGCAGGATAGTTTATAATAATATTGGCAAGTGTTTAGGGCCTACAGACTTCAGATGGTTATTAAAAAGAATTCAACCTAGTTCAAATTTAATTTGGATATCCTGAAACTTTTCTGAAAGTTGGCCAAACTGATTTTGATGCAAAAATATTTAATATCCAGCAAATAACAGCAAATAAATTACTTGCTCCCATTTCCTTATCTGTCTTCAGCTGTATGAAACAATGAAACAAATTTCAAATGGATACAAATCTCTTTCTTAATCAACTTCCATGCCTTGAGCACACTTTCACAACACACACAAGTGTTGGAAGTTTTTTGACAGCATAGCATTGACAACACACCTCTCACAACATCTGCTCCGAATAAGCCTGAAAATTAGATTACGGTTCTTATCTCAAATTTGTCTACAGAGTGTCTAGATTTTACCAAAACGGTTGGAAATTATTAGAAACTAATCAAGCCAGCCTTTTGGGACATGTTACCCTAAGGGTGAGATTTCACACTCTCGATTGTATTATTATTAGAAAGATGGATATGTACATGTACGTGAGTGCATCAACCCACTCACCCCGCCACAAGGTTAAAGAGCCCCCAGGCTGTGGATGTACACTGCTATCACAGTGACAGCATTTCATTCTAGAGAATACAATTAAGGGTTCTCTTGGGGAATTTGACATTGTCAAGATATTTACCAACTTTAAGATGTTATCGGTCACCAAGAGTGCACTTTGCTGTAACGACCGATGAATCTTACGCAATGTGCACACCCTCTACCAACTTCAGAAGAATCACCCCATAAGGAAATTCATCATCATAAATTCCTGACCAGAACCAGGATTGAACATTTTCCAGCAAGTTCTGAGTAATTTCAAAGTGGGGCAAGAGTTTTGCTGCGTTTTGTACATGTAAAAATGGTATTCCCAAAAGTCTGGTGTAAGCGAACTGTGACATATTGCACAGTATGGAAACTTCTGAGAATGTCTCTTCAACCTAATCTGAAATTCACTTCTTACGACTTGGTCTGACAGAGCCAAATCCTTACCTAAAACAGAGATCCTATTCATAATCATATAAAATCATTGTCTGAAACAAAGAGCCATAACAGTTGGTAAGGTACAATCAGAAACTTTGCATAGCAGCGCTCCATTTGTTTACATTAAGAATTACATACTAAACTTTCTATTTTTCTCTCAAGATATTATTTGATCATAGTCCGTACCCTTAACATAGAAAGGAGGCTTGTTCATACACATCCTCCTGAATTGGATCTAATCCTTTATCCACAACTCAGGAATAGGGTATATTTATTTTAAAAATCTCAGTTAGAAACAAATGGAGAGCATTTCACCATGAATGTCAAAGAGCTGTCAATTTAAGTTTGATAGATTACAAGATAAGAAATCATAACTTTCTTATGATCTCATCAGATTTCTCTCAAACAATTAAAACTAAATTGATTTCATGCAGGACTTCCCTTTGAAGTGGATGTCCTTTATTACCCATTTCCAGACTTTGCTGGGAAGTGAAGGGGTCAAAAGTTGCAAATATTTTGATATCAAACAACAATATTGTTTTTATAAAAATATTTTTTATCAACATTGCAATTTTGGTATCGATATGAATCATGATGATCTAATGATAAATTTGAATATTATGAAAAGCCCTGCCCATAGCACTTTCTATTGGGCTTCATTCTCCCAATATACTTGTATACTAAATTATATATTTCAATTTATGAGTGTTTCTTTTCCACACCCTTGGTGACCTTGGTGACCAACTATTTGATTCACCTACTATGCAAAATAATATCTCTGTGAATGGAATTCACATTGCATGCACTTGTTGTTGCCATGTCAGACAAGCCTCTGGTAAGTTTTTTTGTTGTTAAAAAAACTTTTGTTCAAAATATATGCATAAATTAGTGAACAGATCTATTCAGTGAAGCCCAATGTGAGAATGAAAGTCATGTCAAATAAAGGGAACATAAAAAAAAACCCAGTCGAATTTCTTTCAATATTGATCTAGACTCTAACCTTTAAAAAAAATTCAAAGCAGAATATGGCCCAATATTTTTTGGAAAGGCCCAACTACTTTCTGGAGCAAGAAAAACTTTCTTTAGAAGAAAATTTGTGCCAATGGAATATTCAGCAAAGCTTACCATGCAAATTATGTGGGACATCTGTAATCCCTAACACTGATATAAACGGTATTTAATGAGGCCTAGTCCATTGCATAAGGAACTCTCATTTTTGGACTAACACTAATCAAGATGGAGTAGTAAAGCTTAGTATGCCCTACCCTAGTCATGTTCTCATATCATCACATTAATGAGCTCCAGCCTGTTATATGTTTCTTATTTTGACATCATACGTCTTTGATCAAAGTTCTTATCAACTTGAGACTTCCCAGGGGTACATCGGACAAAAATCAGACATGACTTCTAGATCTAGATCTCAATAAAGATAATTCTAATTAGATGAAATATGATCCATTTCACTGCTTTTCTAATTACGACTTAATTTGTTGGATGATGAAAGCAAAAAGAACAGAACATTCACGATCACTTTGGATCCTCAAAAGGCACACGTAGAGACTGTCACCCACAATGTATTTTTGTTTAAGTACTCAAAAAGTAATTTGCACTTCTTTATGCAATTTCATAAAAAATTAAGATATTTGATAATTTTTAATAGTTGTTCATATTTGATAATCTTAAATTATACTGTAGAAAATAAAAAAAATGTCTGTGTTTCTGAATTCCTTTGAGAAGTATTACTCCTAATGTCTTAACAATAATATGAAAAGTCTTTAAACCAAATTCTCCTACATGTATTGCTGCAAATGAAAACAACTCTCAGGACTACAAAATGATTGCTACACAGAAACTAAGTACAACCCCCAAAAAAAAAAAAAAAAAAAAAAAATTATAATGAAAACTGAAATCAAGGCAAGTACTATTAAAGAACTGGTTCAAAGTTTTGAATATTTTATGACAGTTTCCTTCTACAACTACAAGAGTCATATGATTGTGAGAGAGCTTTCAATGGTCTTTCTCAGTCTTGAAACTTGACATACATGTAGAAAGAAAAGGTTAGAGTGTTTGAAGGTCTGTCAGGAGGACTGGTTACAGAAAAGGTCACAGGCTCATATTTTTTGCCGAGGATTTTTCAAAGAAAATATCCCAAATTCAAAACTTACTTCATCTGAATGTCACACCTGACAGCTTCACTTTGATCAACTATCAAACTCATGTCCATTTGACAAAAAATTAGCACTGTACATAAAAGTTGTCTCTAGTGTACCTGGTAAAGGTTCATATTTAAAAAAAAGTTATTTTATTTTGGTTTAACAACTGTAGCAAGTTTGGAGGGTTGGTGGTAATCCTCAAAGAGCACTAGAGACTAACTAGTGATTATGAGTGCTGAGCTTACATGAACATCATCATCATTACAAGAAAACGCAACAAAAGCAGCAGCAGCAACAGAAATTACAGACTTAGGAAAAAGAAATGGCCAATTACGCATCATCTTGGGTCAACAGTTAAATTAACTACTTATTACTTAAAGGTACTACATGTATGCCCCATTTGCAGGCCAAAAAAATGAAAAGGTTAAATCCAATGGCATTTGAAAGATAATTGATTTAGATCTTCCTTCAAAACGAAAGGGCTGGAAAATGTCTTTTTGTGAGAAAATAACGACGATTAGTTGTGGAATCCACATAAGTCTGATTTTCAGATCCTTGTACCGGAATTATTGTATGTTTTGTGCTGCACAAAGATTCAATCAGTTTAATTTTGGCCATTAAAAGAAGTGGGTTATTGATGTAGACAAACAAATTAATGATGCATGTACCTGTTACAGCTCATTTTATGTATTTTATTACCAAAGAAAAAAAGAAGTCAGTCAGTCACTCAATGGTGTCCGACAGTGAAGTCTAGAAAGTAAACGGGTTTCCTTGCATAATTTGAATACTAGGACGTTGCTAACGTTTACATTTCACAGATAGGACATACATGACATATTCATGATTCCTGCAATGTTCTACATAATTTGATGTTGGCTGCATAGTATCTTTTTTAAAGATGAAGCGATATTGGCATAATACCATGCTAATTTAAATTCTGCTTAAAAATAACAAGATCGCATAGACTTTCGAATAATCAATTTTCCTCAAGTAAGTCAAAAGCAATTTTAATAGCCTTTTCCATATGCTTTGGAAATGTGTGAACATTTTACAACGACATATATTTCATAATTCGAACATGATTTCTATTGACATACTGTACAATAAGGTATTAAAATCGCTCTTGGGATGATTTCTCAAAAGTGTAACTTGCGATCATGTTACTAATTAAATTTGGTGTGAAGAGAGAGATTAAAAGAGGATAAAACCTGCAAAGTATCACCCAGAAGACATGGTGAAGTCTGACCGTCTATCTCATTTTACAGACAATGTGACTAACTACTGACTATCTTGCCTCGCAGCAGTGTCGCCATGCCGGCTGACAGAGGAGGCCTACAGCTAGCCAGCCGTGCTCTCTGCCAGAGTTCTGGCTGCCAGACTAGGCTAGACTAGTGTCTGCCAGCTAGCTAGCTCAAGACTTTTTAAAATCTAAACTAAACAGTATTGTATTCTTCATGGGGTATGGTTTGTTTCAGAGGCAATCCAACTACTGTGACATGTTTAATTAAATGTGAAAGCAGAATATTTTGAGAGAGAGAGAGAGAGAGAGAGAGGGTTGGTGAAAGTAGAAAGGAATGAAACAGATGATAAGAAAGTTCATAATGTTTGAAAGTTGAAATTGCTAAATATATGTGAATTTCAAACTAGTGAATCAGTCTTTTGAATGTGATATGATTTTGGACAACTCTCCAGCTTGTTCTACATCAAAATATTAGAAATTTCTATTTATCTTCTATGTGACTTTCATGGTCTCCTTAAGGTCTATATATATATATATATATATATATATATACTCAAGATATACAGTATTATGGATAAACAAATAATTTGCCTGTGCAGCCTGTCCTGCTCAGCAATAAAAGTAGTACAAATTATATACTTAAAATCAATTAGTTGTACAGGAGCAAATAGGAGAGTTGGCAAATTCTACATCACAGTGATGTTACCTACTAGCCAAATCAAAATTTAAATGTGATAGTGATCTCAAATTTTCAAATATTTAGTAAACTTTATTATAGTTTTTTTTCATCTGATTTCGTTCAATTTTTTTCTGTGCTCAGCTGCTTCTCATAATTTCCATTCGAACAATTTACAATACAGACCTACACAAAAATGTACAACTGGAATATCAAAGGGACTCACTAAATTATTTCCACTTCACATGTTGCTAAGACAAATAGATAACAGACTTACAGTTGCTGATTTGTTTGCTTAATTTAATGTATTATTTCTTCAAGTTACAGAATGATTTTTTTTTTAAACTGCATGATCAACTCAGATATGCATTCATTTATCCAAATAAGTGGTGTAATGGGTACACGTACATGTATGAAAATAATCTTCACCCGTTTTAATCTCTATTTACCAATAGTAATCTGGCTTTGAACAATAAAGTAAAGAAATAAATAAATCATGTCACTCGACATGCACTGACACAATTACGAAAGAAACCTACATGAATTCAGGACTTCATGGGGTAATTTCATTTCGGAGAAAATCAAAACAATTCAGACAATCTCTGAACCAGTCTTTTCGATATATTGGAAAATTTTCCAAGGTCCGATCTCGTTACCGACTTCAAGCAGCTGTTTCCTCATCTTGTTAAGAGTTTGAGAATTCTATAAATCATCCATTTTTGACAAGTAGCCTGGAGAATTGGAAGCAGACATAAGGCACCCTGTATGATTCATGGCGATTGGGTCTAGTTTACTTGATACAGTTATCAAACAAGCACTGCAATGTTTCTGTGCTGTAGGAAAGGGGATAGTCTTGGCCTGATATTTTTAAATTTCATTTATTTTTCCTCCATATTCCAGTTTTAAAAAAAAAACATCCAAAAACAAAATAATATACAATTTATACATAATAAAATACAAAGGAATACATAAATAAAAAGAAAAACAAGTGGGTGAGGGTATTAACGAGTAAGATTTTGATACTTTTCTGTTGACTGATCAAAAAACTGAAAACTGGAAAATAATGTTATGCTAACTGCTTGTTGTTTTGTGGGTCTATTTCTTCCTTTTTTTTTTGGGGTAAATAATACTAACATTTACTGTATTGTATATCCTATTGTTCATTTCATACATTCCACTTTGGGACAGGCTAGAATTCTAAATCTTTCATAAGATGTAAATGTTTGTTTTAGTTGTAATTACATATAATAGGACAGCAATGCCATAATTTGTAGCATTTACTGATTGACAGAAAAATAATTTCATTACTAGGTTTGGAATATTCATACCAGAGTGCTTATAAAATAATATTATGATTACAAAAATTAACATCTCCAAGTTTCTTTAATTCTTTTAATCACTTTTTTTCATTTATAAAGATGTTTCTTCACAAGTTCACAAGCCTCATAAAAACATTACCCGAATGATTTGACAAGAATTGAGATATAAATGCATGTCACAGACATTCTACATAATTAGTATTTTGCTTTCACTTATTTGCGGAATAAGCTTGTACCGTCTCTCATGCACCAAGAATACATTATCTAAACTGTCATTATAAAAAGAAATTTTACATAGACTGCCAATACGCATAAATGTACGTCCATAAACAATCACTGCAGCCTCCTTTATATGAGCTACGGTAACCTTTTCATGTACAACAACGCTAAGCATACAACCATAAACAATTGGTGTAACCTAGTTTACATCTGTAGCTCAGCTCTACGGATCTGTGATGCGATGACAGACCAAACTCCCTGGTAGTAGCTGGGGACGGGACCCACTGGCACCACAGCTAATACCGCCTAATCTAATTTCCCTAATTCTTGTTTTAGCAGATTTTAATAGCTCATCAAGAAGCCCTAGACCTTCCCTTACGCTTCTGTGATTGTGCTGCTTGATGTTGACATGCTGACAACTTCCCCAAATGTTGGATTTGATGAAAAATTATCAATATTAAAATATGAAAAGTATTTGGAACATGTAGTAGGTAAGCCTTGTATGTGATAATCAATTAGAAACAATATTATAAAAAAGAAGATGTATTTATTGTCTGTTTGGACCCAGAAGGGTGTTAAATCTTCTTCTTCTTTTTTTTAAAGCGAAAAACTGCACTTAATTATGCACAGGGGAAACGGTCATTTACTGTCCGAGTTTGTTGTTAGATGAGAAGCAAGGGAAGAGTTTTAAGGACAGATATAAAGTTCAATCATATACTTTTACACCGTCAAGGCCCCTCTGGTTCCAAAAAAGACAATAAAGTGTTTCTACAATAAATATATTACTCATTGCAAGTCTGAAATTTTTACAATGATTAAAAGAAATCCTCAGTTACACTTGAAAGGTTTATATTATGATTATGACTTAATGGGTTTCTGTCATTGTTGTGACTGTGAGCCCTGCATAAGGTATCTCCAATTAACTTTACTGTTAGCAAAGGACATAATACATACTTCGTAAACTTTACTTTATAAGGGCTACCAGTTGGTTCTACCCAATGCGCCTTAAAAAAAAACCCCACAAAATGGCAGATTCCCCATACGCATATGAGAAAAGGGCCTTAAAAAAGGGCACTAGCCTGAAAATTCATACCTCTATTAAATTCATTTTCACAATTACAAAGGGAAAAGAGAAGGTTAAAAGAAGAAGAAAAAACTTGCAGTAAATAGCAACAAACTGAACTACATTTCTGCCCTTATTAAGACATGCCGAAGGGCTTTGAAAGGAAAAAAAGGCAGTTTATCATATTTAGATAATGTGTCTAAATGTACATGTAATTTCACTTTGAATTTCATTTAAACAGTCACAGGCTATTCATTTAATTGCAAATTTAAAACTATTCAAAACTATTGATGTTACTACCCAATTAATCTGAATTAAAAAAGAAAATGTGAATGCATCATATTACAGTGGCTTTTTGTTATAATGCACTTTGATAGAATATTTTTTTTTTTGCAAAATAAATCCTAACAACAATTTATAATTTGATCGCAGTAATACTTGGACAATAGAATCGACAACTAAGAGCGGGTAGAACTCTCTGTCCATAGACTAACATGCTCAAATTATTAAGACATATCATGAAACTATAGAATAACAGTTGATTGTTTTCACATAAGTGCATTTAACACAGTTAGGTTTCATTGAGTTCAAAATATGTTTAATCTGAAAACAATGCTTAAAAAGTTACAAATTATCACTGACCTCCTAACTCAAAAGAAAATTAAATGATTAGTAGGCTGGCAAAAGAACCTCTCATTTCAATCATAGACCTCGATGTACAAGAGAAGTTTCATTCAAACTTACACAGTACTAAAGAAGTTCAATGACTATGTTAATGGCGTTTGGGCAAAATTAAGTTCCATGACGATAAAAGCCCCACATCCAAACCAGTGCGAGCATAGTAAACACTACGAAAAAACATACAGTAGTTATTTAACAATAATAATTAAAAAAATAGATTCTTACCTTCGATGTTATATCTAGTCCAGTCACAAACTTGGCACTGTTCTTGTTCTCATAGCGTTTCACATGCTTCTGTTCCTTCTGTTGTGATGTATAGAGAGAGAGAGAGTGAATGAAGGATAGAAAACAGGTTGACACCACTACTAGTCACTGACTGACTGACTGACTATAGATCTATGAGCAGCTTAATCCTGAGAGCCTGTCTTTGAGAGGCGTCACGTTGCCCCCTTCCCCTTGTTGACGTTATCCCCTTCCCGCATGGAGAGTCTTTTGGCTATCACCCCGTGCGTCTTGACATCCCATAGGCTTGCTTACAAGCTCATGAATATTCATGAGGCAGGCGTAACACGCTCATAGATCTTTGAGATACTGTTTTGTTTTTATCATAACATTAATAATTTGTCTGCTCTTGATTATTATTGTGCAAATGTTATCGAACAATTACTAACATCTTTCAAAATGTGTTTTCCTGTCTCCATTTTAAAGTGTTGTGTATCTTCTCCTTTTTTTTTCTTTGGCTATCACTCCCTGCTTTCACACCCCATAGGCTTAATACTGATCTTGTCTGCTCTGCTCATTAAACTGTATCAGAGAAAATAATTAAATCATTAAAGCCATCTCTATGGATTTCTGGCCTCATTTTTCTTGATTAGTATTTTAAACATATTTCTTGTAAATCAAACACACTTCACCTCCATCCCACATTTAAAAAGTTAAAACTTAAAATAAAAGTCAACATAAAACAGATTTACCATGAAACATAATAAATGATAAATTCATTTTAAACTATGTATTAAACGTTCTACTGTTGTTTCCAGATTTTCATGCAAACAATCAATCAATTTACATTTTTATTTCACCCCTTTTTATGAGGGAAATAAATTGAAATTGGAAGTAAAATTGAAAGTAAAATTTGAAAATTACCAACATGAAGTTAACCAAATTTACACATTGACAATAATGACTGTAAACATACAGTTAATTTCCATAAGTTGTAAATATTATATCCATAAGTTAATTTGCTCAAGGAAAAGGGGACCTTTTCATCAAAATTTAATTAAATCCAAATCAACCCAGACTAAACCAATCCAGAATGTGATTATGAGAAATACACTGTGAAATCGTTGTACCATCACCACATAGTCCTTCTTACCAATTCAAATAGTAATATTTTTTTATTTTTTTAAATCATCTATGCTATTTGAATCTCAAGTTGTACTGTGGGGGTAGGGGGTAGGGGGAGTAAGTGGAACACTACATCAGATTAAAAAGTGTCCATTGACTAAGCTGATAATTAAATCATATGAGAACTAACAATCAGCTATTAAATAGAATGGCAATGAATAGTCATGGTAAAGCACTTTGAGCCAATCAGATGCTTAAGCTCATTAGAAGTCATACAACAGTGCATCAGTTTGAACCAATCAGTTCTCTACATGATGAATATTCATAAAGCAGTAAACCCCTTAGAACCAATTAGTAATTTGTTCTTATGAATAGTCATTATGTAGTACACCACTTGCAAACAACCAATCAGCTATCTATGCTCATGAATATTCACAAGGTAGTAAAGCCATCATATCCCTCAGTGGGTTGGGGACTGCTAAGCCCTGCGTGTTTCCCTCTCTTCCTCTCTTGAATATTAGATCACTTCCCCCCTGTAGCTGAAAGCCAGTGTTCCTCGCACTGCTCAACGATGGACAAACGCCTGTCAATAATCATCAATATTTATGTTTGGGCTGACCTTGACATACCTCATGAATATTCATAATTATTGAGAGAATAAGTCTCCCCATTCTATTAGTCGGATGTCCGGATTATTATGAGTGTGAATGGAGTAAAAACATTGCCATGTGGATTGCATAAATGTGTCTGTTTGACATTCTGAAGTGATCATTGTCATTCTCACCTCATTTTTTTTTCAACTATGTTGCTGTGAACTATTGGGAAGTGTAATACAGTTTGACTAACAAATACAACTTGAATAATAAATAAATAAATTAATTAATTAATAAGTAAATGAATAAATAAATAAATAAATAATTGAATTAATTAATAAATAAATAATAAATAAATAAATAAATGATGAATAAATAAATAGATAAATAAATAAATAAATAAATAAATAAATAATTGAATTAATTAATAAATAAATAAATGATGAATAAATAATAAATAAATAAATAAATAAATAAATAAAACATCTAAATAAACCAAAATGAATATTATAAACAGGTAAAAAAGAAGAAAAAGAGGAAGAAAGAAGGAAACCACTCTACTTATTTCAGTATGACATTGATCAAAGTACAATTCCAAACCTTCAACATCAGTCATCAAACACAGACTCCAAATTAACAAAATTTATAATGTCCATTGATGGGTGTAGATTATAACCCAGCTTCCCTGCAAAGCAGCTCCTACAGTATGTACAGGGCCTATGGGGTACATCTACATTTAGTACAGTCTTACAGTTAAGACCATGTTTGAAATATTGTGACTGACCAGGGCCCTGTTTCATAAAACTTGTTATCAATAACAAATGCTAAATTTCTATGACAAATTTGATCTCAGCCAATCAAACGCCTCAATTTCAGTAGCTTATAAGTTATAACAGTTATTGTAACTTGTTATCGATAACGAGTTTTATGAAACAGGGCCCAGGCTTTTTGCCTGCAAAAACAAAACTCAATTTTATCACCTGGTCATGCTACTCATATCATGATCACGCAAGTGCCCCAGTCTAAAGACAAAGACTATTTAGAAACTTAAAATACAACAATTATGAATAATAACCTGAGCTACGCTTGGTTGGTTGATGGTTTATTTTATCTGACTGTTAAGAACTGGTATATTTGAACATGTACATGTATATGTAAGTGATTAACTGGGGGAATGAGAGATTTGGTAATGAGGGCTAATGCCTTTCATAGCAAAGGGCTCAAGTGCATCACTTAGTTTTTTAACCCTAGTCTTTCCAGTTATGAGACCACTGCTCTACCACTATCAAGCAAAGACACCTCCTCAAAGACACCTCCTCTTACAGTACTTTAGCCGTCTCTGGTCTTGTCAGGAACAGCTATAGAAAATATGGACTGCAATCTTCAGTCTTACAGTTCTACATCTTCAGTCCTACATCAAACAATAAAACAAGTGTCTTTCCCACCTACACAAGTGTAGTTCTGCAACCTTTACTTGGCTCATACATAGTCATGAATATATTAATGAGTCATTTGTGCTAGCATGTGTGCCAGCGTGTTTAGGAGACCCTTGCTCATGCATATTCATGCTTTATGGTAATGAGTGAGTTGTCGTGCCAGCCGTAATAGGACTAGGAAGTGTGATAATGAGGTCCCAGTGGCTGTCACCTCTCATTCAGACAGTATTCACCGCTCCAGGGAAATCAATAAATAGACTCACATGTGAACATGTTAGGCCTGTCCACACTCCCACTTCACGATTCTGACCTGCTGTTCGACATGTGAACGTGCCCCATCATTTCAAACTCACACGGGGCTAGAAAGACTTGTCAGTTTAGGATATAACTGATTTCTGTAGAGAGTTCAGGAAAGTGTTTACTATTAAACATAAATGTTAAGAGGTTCACATTGGGTAGTTCATTCTGGTTGGTAGTATTTCCCTTGGTTCTGCTAGGGTTCACATAATTTGGGTTATTTAGATGAGTTATAACTTGTCATTTCCTTGTCATGTTTTGACCACTCAAAACTTCCATTCGTAGATGCATAGTATTACACAATTACACAACATACAGAAGTCTTAACAAATGAGCACTGGTCATTTGGTCATCAAGCCATAAATTCGATCTGATTCAATGTACAAATGGATACATTTCATTTAAAGATTGTAAGAGGCAACCCCCACTCTTTCAGTCAATTGTATGCCAGGAACAACTACCCAATTGTTAGTACGAGAGGTGTCGTGGGCTAGTAGATCATATGCTTCCCAATTTGAGCACTGCCGCTGCACTAATGTCCTAATTAATCAAAATTTGCCTCTCTCCACCTAGGTGTTGAATGGGTACTGGTAGAATTGAATTGCTTGAAAGCTGCGAGCACCGAATTTCGTAGCCTAGCAAAGCCGGGGTAATATTGGAGCGCCTTGAGAACCCTACACTATAAAAGTATCCAATATTATTTTACTATTACACCACCCCCAGGTAAGTACATGTACTGTAGAACCCTCCTCATGGGGGTTGTTATCTGTGAAGTGCAGAGTGGGGTAATCGTTTTGAAAGGAGGGGGTACCTAGCGGAAGATCGCCAGGGGGTGGGGGTTTGAAATCCTAAGGGAATAGTTGTTCTACAATCATTTCGAAACCATTTTTATCATCTCCTTAACGCGGTTCTGATGAATACACTCCAAGCGAGAGAAGACGGGCCACCACAGACTCACAAGGGGACCATGTGACCTATAATCTAACAAATCAGATTAGAGAAGATAGATGGTAAAGGTTAATTGTCTATTAGTCCCATGTGACTCGGCACATGCACGGTACATGAGATAGTAAGCATGCTGTATTTATTACATAGAAATGGAAGAATATGAGTAAAGTATCATTCATAAGCATAGTTTTCATCCAGAAATTCACTCATTTGAAATAATACAATTATAATGAGTTGATACTGAATGACTAAATATTGGTGCTTCGGGGCATCCATGCTCATTCCTGTTTGTGGATTAAGGCAAGCTTGAGATACATGTGAATTGACCATATTAGTAATTCACCCCCCCCCCCCAACCCCTCGGCAATCCCCCTGACAACTAACTAAGATTTCCCTCAGAAATCTAGGTAGAGTGTGTTTTAATGTGAAGGTAGTTATCAGGTGGAGTGGGAGGTGGTGGTAATTGTCCTATAGCAGAAAATACAACCTCATATACATATGTAACTTAGAATCCTTTGAAAATAAAGGGCCAATAGCCTAATCTCTGCAAGGAAACTTATGCAAATTAAGGAACACTTTTCCATATACTACTAATTGATATTAAGGAGAATGCGTTTATTAAAGTATCACTAAAAACAACAAAATATATCCTCTGAGCTGCTAACCCACCTGTTATTCATGAGATCTGTCTGTAACCTAAGGGTAATTCTTCATTTCTTGAAACTCACACTATTCCTCAGACTAACTAGGATCTTGTTGGGACAGTAAACTAGGGTAAGAGGGTAGATCAAGAGAGCGGAACGATGTCATATAAGTTATGTTCACACGGCACCGTCGTAGTTTCTAACTTTGAATTTGCAAAACTTCAAGGCTTAAAACAACAATCCACTATTCACGATGAGGGTTCACACGGGACTGAAAAGAATGAGTGTTTAAAGTGTTAAACTACAAGCCGGGCAAGCAGTCGTTTTAACCACAAGCTGGCATAATCTAGAAGTTAAATGCCTCCACATGGCACATAACTTCAAGTGAGGACCCATTGCTGCTTGCAGTTGTTGCGCTTACCTTTAAACTGCTTGTGGTTGATAACTTTGAGTAAACTTACATTTTCTGTATTTAAATGTCCCAACTTCAAGATAACTTTGGAATTTAAAAATTTGGATTTTTAGATAGTTGTTTAACTTCGAGTAAACTTACAGTTTCTGTACTGTCCTGAACTACAAGAAAACTTTGGAGTTTAAAACCACAGTCTTAAAGCAACAGTTAATGGACTGCTGTGAGAACCTAACCATTGAAGATGAGGGTTAAGAGAAACGGGAAGGAATAAAAGCTAAGCTGGATGAGGGTCATAGTTTTCAATCGATTCCATACGAGCTCAAATCCCTATCTTCCTTCTCATCTGATTAGCGTGGTGCCAGTCTCTGGGGAACAGAATTACCAGATCTATTTTTTCCCTCTCGCGAAAATTTCTGAAGGGGAATTATTCCGAGTGCGACGAAAGCATCAGCTGATCGTATTTTACACGCATCTTCTTGAGAAGATGTAAACAGTTTAATTCGGAATTTCAGATAGCTGTTTACTTCGTCAGAGAGGAGAGAGAGAGAGTATCAGAAAAACATGACAAAAAAAGATTTATATCTACATATACTTTTATCGTTCCTTACCACCTCTGCATCTAAAGCAGAAAATTAAAAAAGACTTTATTTATCCAGTTTCAACAGTCTCAAATCCTACACAGGACAGATCAAAGGAAATCAAAGCCATCCCAAGAGATTCTCAAGAAATCAAAGTTGAAAGTAGGCAAACACCTTCCAAAAATATCGGTTGAAATAATATATTTGATAGCACATCATCCTTCAAATCAAGCATGAATAAATATAGAAGTGCAATGATAAAAATCAGATCAAATAAAGATAAGTGTGGTTTGAAATAGATGTTCCAATATTCAAAATTGTATTTTTTAGAACTGTAAAACAGCAGTAAAGGGACTATTGAACACCTAAAGGCAGTAAGGAAGGGGGGAAATCTCGAGGGAAACTAAGTTCATCCTATAACTGGGGTAATAATATGATTGCAGGGTGCTCAGGGAGAACAGTATTAATACTGATGAGGCTACCCTGGGTAAACAAGACATATTATTATTAGGTGGCCTGTCATCGACAGATCACCTCTTAATTTAGTCAGAATTTTCTTTCTTTATTATTATTTCTTTATTTCTTTATTTATATCTATTTGACCCCCAATTTTGTGTGTAGAGGATAAATCAAGATCGGTACAGTCATTTTCTTTCAATTTAAATTTACATGGAAAAATGATGTGTTGTGATGACTTGAAAACCAATATTTAGCAACTTTTGAGTAAAATCACCAAAAAAGGCCAAGTATTAAAAATTAATTAAAAAAAAAAAAAAAAAATTAGTTTTACATTTTTTTCTCCCAGCCGTGTCTAAAAAATAGGGGCACGTCTTTTACACAGGTGCACCTTATACACAGAGATTTACGGTAGTCAGCAGCAACAAACAATCACTTTTCGTGCTGGCCAGAAAATTTGTTGAGTCTCTGGACAAAATATCTAATACCCGAAGACCCTAAGATACCCCTTTCACGATATTCATGACAAGTCAAACACCAAATATTAGCCTTTTATCTTAACCCCGAACTTGACCTTCAATTCGGTTTCTTATAGGAGCAAACTTATAATAGAGCACCCTGTCAAAAATAAAAACCATCAAATTCTGAGTGAACAGCCCCCCTCCATTGACCCATTGTCTGGGCGCGTTCACACCGGTCTAAATCTACGGCGCTACATCATGATGGTGGTGGTGGTGGTAGTAATAATTGAGACTAATTACCGTTTCCAAGTAGAACGCAAGACCTCTTCGATGATTGTACTATACCAGCAAAGTGCAATTGTGTCCAATGAGAAATCATACCCCTATGACTTTTGTCATCACAAAAGCTGAGAGCCAAAAGGGCGTTAATAACTCTGAGAATATGAATTGCTCTATTTCTTATAAAGGCTGCCTTCCTAAAAAAAAAAAAAAAAAAATGAGAAGTAAATGAAAGCTTCCCATTTCAACCCCATGCTCAATTTCCTCACAATTACACAAGTTAGCGGCTTCAAATACTGTGTTAATCTACCTAATCAAAAGAATTCAAAATAAAATGTCTGTATGGAATACTTCCCATCTTAATACAGGATATGTTTATCAATCATCATCGTGAAGGATATATGCATCTGAAATGACCTGAAAATGATAGACTTTCTAAATGCTAGCTAGGATGGCCAAACCCTTGCTGCAGGGAGTCCAGTATTTATCACAACAGTTATAGTGAGACAACCTAAACTACCTAATCCTTAGATCATAAACATTATTTTGAAATAATGCGCGTTAAGACATTGTTTTCACTTTTGCCATTTTGAATGTTTCATTCATGTAAAGAATAACTATAATGTTCTATAATTAAGCTAATTTACCTCTATCATAAAAAGACTATGTAGTGATAATAATGCAGTGTTTAATAGAGTGCTCAACTTTTGTTACGGCAATACTTGGCCTGGGCTATATGTTATGAAAACTATAGAGTAAGGGTTAGGGTTGCAATAGGGTTTTCGGTTAGGTTTAGGTTTAGGTTTAGGTTTAGGGTTAAGGTTAGGTATAGTCTTTGGTCCAGGGTTGAAGTTAGGAATATGGTTCGTGCAGGAAATAACAACAGAGCAATTGTGGCAGCAGCAAGCATCATACAACCAGCTTTGGAGTAAAGAGGACGGTGTGGTCTCGTGTCGAGCATTCTGAACTACATTGAGGGTCCTCACGGCATGTGATAGGGCTTATCTATGGCTACAAACCTTGCTCTATGTGAGTGATGATAGCTCCAGCGCTGAGGTCATCACTGCTTAGTTTGGAAAGGGGAGGAATCACAATCTTACCTTCATCCGAAGGTCAGTATGTTTACCGATGAGATAGAAAGCATAACGCACTTTTTAAAGAACTAAGTGCCTGTTCAGAACGGACAAAATTTATACGAAACTCGTATAAATATTTACAAAGAAACATTGTATAGAGGAAAAGGCATCCAAACTAGAGAATAACAGCATGTACATGTAAAAGGGCAAGTTTTGAAGAGGTCAGCTGACATGACAGCTGGCCAATCACCAGTGTGATCTCATGATAAGCAGTTATACCATTGTTATATGATATGACATCCCAGGGACCCTGATTCTTTTTATTGTGTTTCCATTAGAAATGGTGCTCAAATATGTGTTTCACGATATAACGTTTCGTTATACGTTTCATTATATGACGTTCAGACTAGAACAAATAAATTTACTTATCGTATACTGTAGCTATCCAGTTTTTTGTAAGCCATACATTGACATTTGGAAAGCATCATTTCAGGCTGATTAATGTACATTACATTGTCTCCTCCTCATTAATGAATTTATCTTTTTTCAACTTAACTACGCCTAATAAAACACTACATACAGAATACTGCTTTAATTTGCTATGCACTTTTAACCTTTTGCCAGAGATTGAGATAAAGATAAACAAACCGTAATCGCCCAGTTAATAATTTTAGTCAAGAGATAACACAAAGTGCTATAAATGCAATTACGCCATGGAAGACGAAGAGTGATCTTGAGATGTGATGGCAAACCCTTAAAATCAGTGAATGACATCATGTTTCACAAATTCTTGATATGTACTGTATATGCGAGATTGTACTACATACGCTTGCCAAAAACTGCTCCGCGGCCATTTTCCAAGACTAAACTTATTCATACCTCGACTCTTGACCCTAAGCTATACCCTAACTCTAACCTCATCCAACAGTATCCTAACTCTCACCCTTACTGTAAGTATAGGCCTTCCCTACCAGAGGCCTCTACCCTAAATGTAAACCAACATTTTAGGCCTACCCCTAACCCTGAAACCTAATTCAACACTACCCTAACCCTAACCCTAATTGTTGCCTAAATCTCAAGCCATAACCAAACTTTTTTTACAAAGTAAAGCCCAGAGTAAATGTCACCAGAGCCAAATATCGGATCACCATGAGCCCGCACGCATGAAGGAGGGGACGAGGCTTAGCGTAATCTTTTGCGTCTTGTTTCTTCACACCTCTGAACAAGCCGTCAAATCATGAACCACTTTCATCAAAGCACTAATCAAATCATGCAAGACTGCTTTGCATCATGGGAGGAAATCTCCGACTAATGGTCGTGACTTTTTTACAGCTCTCTCGAGAAAAGGCAATCTTATGGTGAAGCCAAATCTAATTTGCGGTGCTTCGCCACCATCCTTAATGAGTAATAAGGGAGCCCCACCAGAGTTGTCCTAATTAAACAGACCCCAAGTTTTGATATTTTATTGGGTAATTCGTATCAAAATTTATTGGGAAACCTGAAATAGTCTAATTAAACAACTTCTATACGTGAAGATGAGCAGACAGGAATCTACTCCGCAGCAGAAACGAAACAGCACTAGAGTGAAAACATCACATCAAAACATATACATGTTACCCTCCCTCCATTCATTGGCCTCAGAAGCAGTGAATTAACATTGCATCAAATGTCTAAACCCTGTTGTTGTACCTGTATGTACAATTGTACATGGATTTTAAGTTTCAGCAACAAGTACGATAGTGAAGTCATTGATTCCAATCCCATGTCAAAGTTACAATCTACTAGTCCATAAAACTGGAGTTTTATCTACACGTAACCAACATATTTGATGGATCAGATTAAAGTACAATGTAAATCAACAAGATAAAAATCCAATTCTCATTTTGGACACCTCACTGTAATACAACCTAAGAAGAAGAAACAAACATTAATACCACATGGAGTTTCAATCTCTTATATTTTTAAAAGTGTAGTTGTACTCCTGAAAAAAGTATTCACCGGATAACAAAAGGAAAACATTCACAACTTCTATAGAAAAAAACCCTGATTCAACTATAACGAATATACAGTGAGAGGGATTAGATCTCCTTAATTCCAAAGGTTTATTACAGATGTTTCAACTTATCTCCATCTCTTGCCCTCTTTTCCTCATTTCCTCCCTATTTTGCTTCCTTCTTCTGTCCTTGCCAACCCCTCCTTATTCCCCATATTATTTTTCTCTCTATTTCTCATTGTTTCTCTACCTTTTCCATGCCATCCATTCTCTCCCTCTTTCCTCATAATAGTAATTTCCCTCTTTTTTCTGTTCCTCCCCATCTCTTCTACTTCCCCCTCTTTCACTTGTCTAGGCCCTTCTCTGCCCCCACCTTTTCCATAGGAGTTTAGAAGCCTAATATGCAGGTACATCCTAATTAGCCCAAGCAAGATAGAGCTCGAGAAATAACACCATTCAGCATTTCCCATGAAATTTACATGCACATGGAGTCCATTTTATAGTTGAACTTCTGTGTTTTCATTATCCCAAGATGAGCAATGCCTGCAAAAGTTCTGGGGGGTGTTTCACAAAGACTAAGATCGACTTTAAGTTGGACTTAAGTATAACAGGCCGTTCGTGCCATTGTTTGCTATCATTATTTACTGGCATTGGTCTCTCAAGGGATGTACAAATCATGGTAAACTAGATGGAACTTCAACTGCGCGCAGTCGAAAATGATGCCTCCGCCATAGAGCAATTTTACAAACCAAAATGGAAGCAAAAATTCAAGTTTGATTGTAATCCATCTGTTGGTTCTAATGATAACGCGATCACGAGCTATTTTGAGAAACATAATGAGCCCTGTGACCTTTGACCTCATGACCCCAAATCTAATCAGTTCATTGACTCTGCAAGATACATACATGACCCAAGTTTGGCGGTAATCCATCAATCGGTTCTTGAGATAACGTGATCACAAGCTATTTTGCATACATAATGAGCCCTGTGACCTTAGACCTTTGACCTCGTGACCCCAAAATCTAATCAGTTCATTGACTCTGCAAGATACATACATGACCCAAGTTTGGCGGTAATCCATCAATCGGTTCTTGAGATAAAGTGATCACGAGCTATTTTTGCATACATAATGAGCCCTGTGACCTTTGACCTTTGACCTCGTGACCCCAAAATCTAATCAGTTCATTAGCTCTGCAAGATACATACATGACCCAAGTTTGGCGGTAATCCATCAATCGGTTCTTGAGATAACGCGATCACAAGCTATTTTTGCATACATAATGAGCCCTGTGACCTTTGACCTTGACCTCGTGACCCCAAAATCTAATCAGTTCATTAGCTCTGCAAGATACATACATGACCCAAGTTTGGCGGTAATCCATCAATCGGTTCTTGAGATAACGCGATCACGAACTATTTTTGCATACATAATGGGCCCTGTGACCTTTGACCTTGGACCTCGTGACCCCAAAATCTAATCACTTCATTAGCTCTGCAAGATACATACATGACCCCAGTTTGGCGGTAATCCATCAATTGGTTCTTGAGATAACGCGATCACGAGAACGGGACGTACGCACGCACGCGCGGACGGACGGACAACCAGAAAACATAATGCCTCCGGCTACGTTGTAGCGGAGGCATAAAAATCTACAAAACTTACATTTTTTGATAATTCATTATTGAAGGAAAAAATATTATCTAAAGATTATAATTTAGAGACCAATTGGGATAGCAACCAATGGCATGAACGGCCTGTTATACTTAAGTCCAACTTAAAGTCGATCTTAGTCTTTGTGAAACACCCCCCTGGAGTTTGATCCTTGCTCGGTCCCTACATCCTTGGACAAGGTATTTTACCTACATTTACTCGTCTTCACCCAGGTGTATCAAATGGGTACCTAAATGTATAGCCACGATGGGGTAATAATAATTGCAGGGCTCTCATGAAAAAAAATAGCAGTCGTGCTGATGAGGCTTCCCCGGGTAAATGAGATAATGAATGATGATTATTAATGTTGTTGTTGTTGCCATTATTTTTATTGCTTTTGTTGTTTTTGTGTTGTGTCATGTGATAGACAAGATTTTCAAATGTGGATGCTAGTGCATGGTGGGATAATGCAATAAGTCTAATGCATGCATCTTTACCACGAATTGACCCAAAGTTTGGATAAATGGTGGACTATTACACAAACTAGACCAAGATTATGTGCATTCTGAAGTCAGCTGTGAAATATCATCAACTGCATCTTAATACAAATAAGTAGGCTAATTTGGAAGCACACTATCGTCCACAGAACTGAATTACATTGTAGGTTGCTATGAAATCTTGGACTAATGGAAACGCACCTTGAGCGAAACCATAGGTCTCGAGGAGGTGACAAAGATCACTTTTGATTCGCAGACCTATATACAACAACTTTGACTTGCACGAGCCAAACGTATCTTGTCTTCCTCTGATTGCTATCTCCACAATTTAATGAAATCACTCCCGTTTAAGATCAGATCTTTCCATCATTACGCTAAAGAGCACAGTAGCCAGGGAAACTCCATCTGCAAACGATGACATAAAATTGCAAACTTGCAAACCCTGTTTCCTATAATATAAGCCTTCTCACAGCTTCCCACTTCAAAGCCCATGCCTACATCAATGAAACTTTTTTCGAGTTTGCTTGTTCTGACAGCCTACACAATCAAGTTATGGACCAACAAGGAATAACAGGGCCATACTATGTCTGCTAAAAGTTAACAACAAACAAACATTAAATAAAATAATAATTGGTTCCCTTTTTCTGAAGTGAGCTGTGAACTATTCAAAGCTTGAAGGAATGCATTCCAGCGACACTTTTTCACCCTAGAAACGCGGTTTCCAAAGACGTTTAGTTTAAAACACGGTTGCGTTCAAGCAATTTCAAGCGATTTTTCGTCGGTCATAAAAATCAAAACACAAACATGAAAAGCTCAAAAAGATGCGTTTTGTAACGTGATTCACTAATAATCGCTTGAACGCAACCAAGATCTCAATCAGGATTCTATGACGTCGTTATCTATTATATACATTATCGCCATCTATATCTATTCTTCCTGGGTGGGCTTGAAATGAGCGAGAATCAGCGTTGATGGAAAATCGCTTGAACGCACCCTTAGTTTGCTTTGCTTATTTGCACCAACATGTAAATACTTAATATTTTCACCTTTCTTCCTTTCTGAAAAACTAAACAAAGAAATTACAGAAAGAGAGAGAATGAACAAAAAGTAAACGTCACTGCATTACCAATTTACAATTACCAATTACCAGACAATCCCAAAATAGTGGACGGAGGCATAAAACAAATTGTTTGTTTAAGAATTTTATACCGAGAAAGAAATCACATACAGAAGAGAATGATATTAGATCAAACTACTTTCCCAATCCATGATACCTCTTTCTTCACTAGTGATAAATATTGACAGGAAACACATCTTAACCAGATATGTGTCACAGAAAGGATATGTTTTAAATCACAAGATTTATGTCATTGAACTTACTCCAAATGACCTCTACTCTCTCCACTTTGCAGCATTAACATGATAGCCACGACTTTCAGAAATCAACCTAAGACAACTTCAAGAGACTTGTGCATCACTCTTTGTAATGGGCAGACGTTTGAAAAATAAATAAATATTTCGCAATCCGAACATTATTTCTATCTAGGCAATACAAACAGATACAAAGATTGTCCTTGACATTTGAGAAAATTTGATTTTTCAAACGTCTTTCACTCTATCAATTGTGTTTATTGTGCCATGTTCAGCTTAATACCAACATTAACATTTAAATTCTTATCTGAAGTGTCGACTTTTTTATTGCACCAGGTAGTTACCTACAGCATCTATGAGGAACTGTTGCTCCTGGATGATGTTCTAATCGACTGTGCGATATGTGCTCAGTCATTTTCCAAGTTCACTGAGCATATTCCTAGCTCAACCCGGACCCAACACTTAACAGGGGTAACTAACCCTACCTCTAAACCTGTTAACCTGAAAATCCACCAGCTACCCTAGCCCTGACCTCATACCTTTGACAAAATAAATTCCACTGTGAGTGTGATGTGGGAACAAATTTTGGATCCCTCTTCCACTAGTGACTTACTCAAGTCCCAACGACAACTCCAACCCAACCCTAAACCCTAAAACATCCATCACACCAAACGGCAACCCTAGCCCTAACCCTGTAACTTTGACGACACAAATCCCGAGGCGAATGTTGTCGGAGCAAATGTTGGATTACTAGCTGTTCCAGTCGAAAACGAACAAAGAATGGAGGGTTGGGTCCAAGATGACTAATGCATGTGAGTAGCATATCTATCAGCACATACCAATAATGACATCTATTTCAGGCCCATATAACACTCAAACTAGAACATGGAGTTGACATCTTGGCAAGAATTGGCAGGAAGTCGTACTCACTCGAAAGCTGTCACTTCTCGGGATGATCGTCGGACAGGTGTATCATCATTATACAACTCTTCCTTTCCTATCCCTCTCGCTAAAATCCCATTTTCCATAATCTCTTCCCTTCTACCCATACATGTACATACAGTGTACATGTATCTCTCTCTAACTCCATTTCTCTTTCTTTCTTTCTTTGCCCCCCCCCCCTGCCCCTTCCTCTTTCTCACCACCTCTCATCTTTTTTCTTTATCTTACTCTTTGCTGACCCTCTACCTCTACTGCATGTCCAGTACTAATATATTACTCTTGTCATCATTAATATGTACAACATTTCTCCCTCTCTCACACCGACTCTTTTAAAATTTTCTCTTTCTTTTCCTCTACCATATTCAACCCCTCCCTCTCTTCCCTCCTCATTCTCACTTTGCTACCCCCCCCCTTCCTCCCTTTCCTACATATCCCCATCCTCCATATCCACCCCCCTCTCTCTCTCTCTCTACATGTACAGTATCTCAAATTGATGCTTTAACTGTACAATTTCAAGTCTGTTGCCTACTGTTCTCTTTTCTCTTTTTCTACCAATTAAAAAAAGAAATCTTTACATCCTCATTTTTTCTCCAGGTCTCCGGGTCACATCAAGAGTTTGAACTTTATAACAACATACATCTATCTTCAGTAAGAGCATTCTGGAAAAAAAGGGGAAAAAGGAGAAAAAACATACAGCACTCATTAAGACTTTGTTGGAAACATGTATCGAAGATGAACTAATTTACAGCATGTACATCCCTGATTCATATTTTGAACACATCTTGCATTTATTGTGGCAGTCAAGAAGAAATCACAACTCCAGTGATAGCATTGACTCCTTATTGTGTTCAGCTTGACCATAAAAGTTCAAATACATTCTTAAGTTTCATGGCCAATAACAGATTTTTTTTTTTCCTTTCTGTTACTGAAAATCGAGAATGCCCCTTAATTAACAAAATGGGCCATTCCATGGTAACTCGCGTTACACCTAATGGGTACATTGACACGATAATGTGCCTATATCTTTAGAACTGCTAGGATCTACAAGATACTTTTTTCAAACATGGACAGGGTAGATATAGAACAACTGAATGAAACAAAAAGAAAATTGAAGAACAAACATTTTTAGATTCTTGGATTATTGAATTTCGTTACAAAAAAAGGACATGGTCAATTCTATGAGACCCTCTTTTGGCAAAGTCTCCTCATACTAGACAATCTTGACAAAATCTTTCCTACTTTAATTTGATAGTAGGTTGTGACTTACTAGTATAAGATCACAATATTAAGGATAAGAAACAATGGACTAGTAAAATGCAGGAAGCAAATATATGTCGGTAACTCACGTTACGGTAACTCGCGTTACATTTTGTCCGGAGGCCATTTTCACCCCTATGTAATAGATTAAATATCACAGGACCCCTTAGAATATGGAAATATATTCATCTTTTTCCATTTAGCGAAATTTTCAGGAAAAAATATTACAAGAATCCTGTGTAATCTGCAATAAATTGTTTTTTTTCATCTACAGTCCCACATTTACGTTTTTGATGATGGTTTGAGATCTTAGGAAATCAACAAAAATGAAAAATAAATTGTATTGAATTTGAAAGGCCCTAATGTTTTATGAACATCCATGGCATAAGGTTAGTGATAAATCAAAGAATTAACATAAGAGGTACATTTCTTTTTTTGATGTCATGTCCTTCTTCTCATGGAATGGCCCAAATGGTCTACATTAAAAGGCAAATACTCATTATTGATTATCAAATGAGGGGGAAGAAAAAACTCTGGAAAGCAAGACATTTTCAAGAAAAATACATGTAGATTTAAGTGCTGATTTTTCAATTCATAAGCAGCACTAATGATATGAGAGTACTTTTTTTCATCTTTGACTGGCCATGGCCTCAATTAATGTGCTTCACTTCCACTTGTCATCAACTCTTTTTTTTTTAAAGCTTGGCAGTTTGCTTACCGGTATCTAAATATTATATATGCAAATGCAATAGTGTGACAATTTGTATAGTTTGCATTCTTATCTTTTGAATGAAATTAAGAAGTGGAAACTTGAATAGCTGATTTGCATTTGGAATTCATCTCAGGGTAAGCTTGCTCTGAGCTAATAATTCACAGGTGTGGTTCTATTCAAGGCTAAAAAAGATACCAAAATAAAGAATATTTTGGATTTCCCTAAACAGAACAAATAACTAAACCTTGAATAAATTCACAAATTTAATACTGCAATTAGCATGGAGGACCTTTTTCATCCTGCCTAATCCTTTTAATCTTCATCTTCCTCTGTTTATTACCACCAAAAACAATATTTTGAGAGCGCATTCCTTTCTTGAATCTTGAAGACTGCGATTGCGAGAGGAATTCCTGCGCAGTGTCAAGGTAAGTCCCATGATGCGGTTGCGACAAAGTAAAGCCAGCTGTTTGCTCTACAACAATAGATACGTTCACATGACAGTCCATTAACTGTAAGTTTAGGTCGTGGTTTAAACTTCAAAGTTAATCTTGGAGTAAGGGACCGTGCAGATGCACTCATGGTTCCGAAACTGTAATTTAACACAAAGTTACAAACCACAAGTGATCTTTAAGGATAGTGCAATAATGATGATCAGGCAGGAGGGTCCTCACTTGACGCTATGTGCTGTGTGTGTGGATGCAATAATCTTGAGGTTATGTCAGCTTGTAGTTAAAATAACTGTCTTGTCTGGCTTGTAGCTGAATACTTCAGGGTTTTTTCAGTCCCATGTGAACCCTCCATTGTGGAACGTCGTCTATAAGTTCAAGGTTTTGCAAACTAAAAGTTAAAACTACAACAATCACGTGTGAACATAACTATCAGTGCCGGTGCCACCGGCTCTAGGCCAGTTTGCGTGCGTGCCTGTGTGTGTGTGTGACAACCCATCCTGCCAATTGCTTCCTGACTCGACCCATGAGAGCTTAACACCTTCATTTCCCTTCCAACATCCACTCAGCCTTTGTCATGATGACACCCATTCATGATCTTACAAGCACCTTGGGTGACAAGATACACATCATGCAATCAATTACTTAAGGTCGAGTCTCAGGGGGAACATCAATTGTTTGTATATAATATGTTGAACACTAACAACATGGCGGATAAAGTAAACCTTTCAAATGAATACTTTAAAGCTCGAGTAGAGTCAGTTTTGGTAATCCTCTGAAAACTTTTCATCGGGTACATGTATGCTGTTGTATAGGTCTTGCCTCTTTGAAGTTGGCAAGTCAACAAAGGAGAGGTGAAGAAAAAATTACATCCGGGGCTGTGATGTAAATTAGCATGTGTTGGCCATATGTGTAAAACAAATGCACAGCTGTCATGTTTATAATTACACAATCCTCAGAGGGATACATAATTACGATAAGCTTCAGATTGTCAGAATGGCAAATGCAGCATAGATATGACATTTCATTCTGACGTATACACTAGAATTTATTGGAACTTATGGACAGAATGTCAAAATATCTGGCGCATGTATCTTGCAATACATGTGGAACAACTTGAGACCATATTCCATGAGTTTTACCAGGGTAATTTAATTTGTTGCTGTTTGCTACCAATACTGTAAAAAGATTTTTAAAGTCAGGACTCAGGAGGAACATTCTTTGTATAGGCTGATCAAACAGACTGGGGACAAGGCAACCATCCATATGAATGTTTTGAAAGTTGCTTTAAAATCTATCTGCACTAGTTTGTCCAGGAGGGATTAGACCTCCGTGCGTGGTCACTGGCAGGTGGTTAAGGCATCAAATCAGCTCTCAATTAACATAAGAAAAAGGGGACCATGGGGGATGAACGGGTACCGCTTAGGCATTGTTGGCCATATAGAGGGCGCAAGTAGATACAAGTAGTGCAGTCCAGCTTTAAACTTTGAAACTTTCTTGAACAGCACATAGAATTGTCTCTTAGCTTGTCCACTGTCCCACAGACTGCCAAGTCTAATTGAGGCATAGCAGACAAACTGAGTGGTTTTAATCAAATGCAAACATCCTCTCCAATCACATTCAATAGATTCAGTTCTTAGTCCCACATGTGAAAGTTTATGTCATCCTCTTTCCTTTCATTATCTGTCTCGCCCCGCAAGTAATTGGATGTTGCTGGCATTTCCAAGCCTTTCTATCAATATAATGACTCATATTTCCTCAATGAAATGGGATACATTCTCCCATTAGGATTAGGATTAGGAAAAAAGGTGACAAAGAACGGGCATTTTTGAAAAATCTGAAATGTTAGATTTGTAGATAGAAAATCATTCAGTTAACTTTAGGATCTGGGTTTATTGTAATTTTGTACTAATTGATTTTATATTTGACTAGATGGCTTTAGGCTCCATAGAAACAATGCACTGATTGGGAGGGCATGAATTGGTGGTGTACTAGTATGTATAGGCAGCTGCCTAATTCAGATCATGATACAATTCCTCATATCAAATCGAAAACAATGAAAATTGATTTTCCAAGCAAAAATTGGTCCGAACATGTTCCAGACAACTAATGAGTAGATTGTTCCTACACAATTCCCATTTAAAAAAATCATACAAATTAAATCACGAGCCTCAACCTCGCCAAGAAACCCACAAGTATACAGCCAGCTGTTTAAGAAATATCCTAAATTCTATTCTTTTGAAGAAGTGAAAGTAAAACTCCATCGGTTGGAATTCTGAGAAGAACAGCTGGTCTGATTTTGTTCTGATGCGTTAGAGAAGAGTCTAATGGGATACAGCTCCCACAAATCAGTCAGCTTTGTGTACCGCAAGTCCCTTCAGAGAATTTACTTGTCTATGCCACTTAACTCTGATTCTTTAACGTCACTTTTCAACCACGAGAGGGCAGCAAACCATCAGCCTATCCCCCTTTTAACAGATCTTCTCTTTCCTCTCCAGTGGACATTCTTTTTCCTTCCTTTCCAGGTCTGAGATGTCTAAAACTATGTTGTTTCTGATATCGTACACTAAACATGTCAATCCATGTAAGAAGCTGGTGAGCTTTGGAATTACATTGATATATGGAACTGATAGGTGTAAATATAAAGTGATGCACACGTAACTGGCACTATGCCTCAAGATGAAATGGATGTGTACATTACAACTCTTACATTGTAATTTATACACCAAATGTAGCCTAAATTAGATCTGAAAAAACACAAAAGTACCAATATTTCAGAGTCTTTATGGAATACTTCATATACTGTAGGAAAAGGAAAGATATTGGGAATAAAAAATGAAAGCTTTGAGAAATCAGAAATTCAGGAAGAAGAAATGAATTTCAAAAAGGGTCGGTTTATACCAGAGGTATAAATCTGTAGTAGACCTACATGTAATGCAATTACAATGTAAGTAGGATTCTAGATTGGAACTAAAGCATGATTGCAAAATCTAAGGCCCGAATTTACAAAGGAGGTTTAAATTTAACCCATGGTTTAAACCCTCAATTTACATAACCAATGGTCTAAAAATAGCATTGCACCATTAATAGCATTGCACCATGCACCTGGCTCTCGAAAGCACATACACTGTACATGTACACACACTCATCAGTCTGCAAGAATCTTCAACTGTGAAGGAGGCAGACTCAACCCAAAGAAGAAGAAGAAGCCCAAAATAAGCGCAACACAGTCAGAGGTCCAATATTAGACGCACGCAAGGCAAGGTGCGCTTAATTTGTGCTAATTTCAAACCATGGGTTATGTAAATGAGGGTTAAAAACCATGGGTTAAATTTAAACCTCCTTTGTGAATTCGGGCCTTAGTGTGACAAGGCCTACACATGCCCAAAATACACAATCTGAAAAATATGTAGCAATAAAGAATGACTGCATTGCATAGTGCATATACACAAATCCACATGCATAATTGCCTGTTGTTATGGATGAATGTCAGAATGAATGACTAAAGGCTTCCAAGAATTGCCACAAATATCAGAATAATCCATTACACTATTATCTTCCAGTTTGTGGAATTCTAGGTAAAAACAAGATTTGGGGAACTTTCATGTATACCAAATTACCAAATTATTGTGCAAACAGTGAAGTTAGGTTAGATGTATACTGCCATCTGTGGCCAATACATTACAGTTTCTATGCTGAAAATAATGTTTGAGAAAATCACACACTGACACAGCACAATCAGCCCCACAGAAGAAAAAAAAATAGTTTCTGGCTTGAGCCTTGAGTAGAGCAAGCATCTCTTGACAACAAATTAAGCAAGGGTTATAAAGATGAAGTTGAGATCTTGAACTTCGACAGCAACGATAAACAACAAGCGATGTAAATCGGTCTCCCTTCATTTTGAAAAAACGTCATAAAAGTAGAAAATGGCAGAACATAGCTGAATACAGTTGGCCCAATCGCCAAAAGTATGCTGAAATATCTGCAAAACGAAGGAAATTTTCATCAACGAAACTTGTAAATTCCATTCGTTAGTTATTTGTCATCAACACTGATTCATTGAAATGTTTGTTAAACCGTTGGAAAGTATCATACAGCAGGTTTTACAACATGTTGCATGAAAGTACTGTAGTACATTGTCGCCCAACTTACCACACAGCCAGGATAGTTAACGCTGCTTTGTGTGATTTGAATAAATATCTAAATTATAAATCTAAAATTTATGAAAATCACTTATACTGTTTTCACACTGGCATAATTTTGCTTAACCCCGTACTATAGGTGGGGCTAAAGGGGGGTCTTAGCCCCACCTACATGTATAGTCCGGGGTTAAGCTTATTCCACTTTCTGTTCAGACACGTATTTACCAAAGTGGGCTAGCCCCACCTATAGTACAGGGTTAGCTGGCCCTGCAAAATAGCAGGGCTAACCCACAATTGTGGTGCTAACTCTGCAATTGCAGTGCCAAGCAAATGAATGAGGACAGAAACGTAAAATAGTCCGGGACTACGCAATGGAGCGAATTAATGAATATTCACGCTATGCAGCTAGTACGGGGCTAAGCAATGTACGGGGTTAAGCAAAACAAGTGTGAAAAGAATATGACTGAACTAACTCCAGGAAGCTCTGACGCCGAAGGCATCGGAGCAGAGCCTGCATAGGAAAACGATTCAAACAGCGGGTCGGGGGACATTTTTTGGAAATGTAAAGCAGTAGTAATAACAATTTTGACTTACAATGTTTTTTTTTCGACTCCTCTGGGCATCCGTACAACCACTTGAAATTATAATTTAAAGAAGTCTTCGATGGGAAAAAGGGTGATTCCTCGTCCTAACCCAATTTATCCATGTTGTATATCGTCAATTCAACATGGCGAAGAGAAAGTACGCATGCGCGTATCATAAAACATAATCCCTCCAGACCCTTTTGCTCTCTGATCACTGATGTGAACGGTGAGGGATCTCTTCACCATGTTGAATCAACGATATACAACATGGGATGAATTGGGTTAGGACGAGGAATCACCCTTTTTCCCATAGAACTAGAAGACTTCTTCAAATTATAATTTCAAGTGGTTGTCCGGATGCCCAGAGAAGTTGCAAAACATTATAAGTCAAAATTGTAATTACAACTTCTTTACATTTCAAAAAATTGTGCCCCAACCCGCTGTTTGAATCGTTTCCCTATGCAGGCTCACACATAGCTGCATTACTATCCTGGCTGTGTATTAAAAGCTGTGCTATTGATTCTCAACATTTCAAACACCACTGTACAAAACTCAACTGATTTCACTCAAAATCGGTACTTTAGTGACAATTGATGACACCTAATTAGCAGTAAAATACAATTTTTTTCAACTTACCAATGTTAGAAAGAAAAATTGTAAGTCTACTGTCAAACTTGCCGATCAGCCACATCGGCATGATAGTGTGCATTTGTGTATTATAGTCTAAGTGTATTGACTATTCATGTGTGCAAAATACTGCCATTAACATGTACATGTTGTGCAGCGCTAGAGGTCAATACGCATTAGCATCGACTCTCTATGCTTTGCTGGAGTGACTAGATCTAGCCTTCCAATAGTCGAGTTCTAACTCTAAGTTCTAGTAAAGTAGTCTAGTTCTACTTCTAGGCCTGAGCTCTCCAGCAAAGCATAGAGATTCAATACTGCGTATGGACCTCTAGCGCTGTACCATGTGCTAATAGGCAGCAATTTCACACCTGAATAGTCAATACACTTATAACACACAAATGCACACAATCATGCTGATAAAACTGTAAGCAAGTTTGACAGTGGACTCACGATTTTAACTTTTTAATTATTCTTTCTAACATTGGTGAGTTGAAAAAATTGTATTTTACTGCTATTTAGGTGTCATCAATTGTCACTAAAGTACCGATTTTGAGTGAAATCAGTTGAGTTTTGTACAGTGGTGTTTGAAATGTTGAGATCAATAAAACAGGTTTTAATACACAGCCAGGATAGCGATGCAGCTATCTGTGGGCTTGAGTTACGACTCAATTAGACCAAAAATTTCTGTCTCTTTCGTTCGTTAGCCTCTGATTTTGTGGATGGATCCTCTCTTTAGAGACAGAAGCCGGCCATAGGCGCTCCTGTGCAAACTTGGTGGAACGGATCTGGCCACCGAATTCCGGCCAAACTTTTGGACAAAAATGTCACTTTAGCCAATTCATATCCGATGCATTTATTTTTGAAAATTAGGTCTAGGCTAATATACATCGGTTCCACTTACCAGATTGACTGTATGATGCGTTTAAGGGTCTTGTTTTCGGGGCGGCCAGCTCTGGCGTGGGATACACGCTCCGGCCGCAAGCGCTATAGATCAGCTGGTGAATGAACGACGCGCGTGCGCTCCCCATTGACTTTGTACATGCGGCGAAAACTGCCTCGCTATACCCAAAAACTACCTCGAAACAGTGAGAATGAAATTGAATATTGCCATGGCAATTCATGACTTTTTCTGGGATTCTTTTTGTGTTTAAATAATAATATTGGCCTCATGATTTGAACAAAAAATGAAAATAAATAGGAAGTAAAGAGTCCAACTGAAGAGGGAAAAAAATGAAATGGAAAAAAAAAAAAAAAAAAAAAAAATTTCGCCCGCCCGCCCCTACTTCAGAAAAGCAATCGAGGACAACCAAATGATTTTTTTTTTTTGGCCTAATCACGGCGCTAATGTGCAATCATATCCATACTTTGACCCGTAACTCCGGCGTGGAGATACCCTACTAGTATTAAAACAGACCTAAAATCAAGTAAATATTCATGTTTTCTTCAAATAATGGCCATGATTTAAAAGTCGTTATGTTTCTTACCTGGATCGTGTCAATTTTCTTATCTTTTGGGGAGTATTTTTCCTAAAAATGAAGACTTATAGAGTGGTGAAGTGTGACGTCATCAAAAATCTATTTTTGGAATTTCTCAATTTTTTCTTCATTTTCCGAAAGACCATCAAAAATAATGACCAATGTCGAAAACCAATTGAATAGGTTAAGTATTGGCTGAGATATGACCATCTGAATGAAAAGATTGCCTACGGGAACTCAGTGTTATATTGCTCTGGTTCATAACATTAGGAGCCAGAGCTTCGGTACTCTATAATATACACTTTCTCACAGGATTCACGGCAAACTGCTGCACAATACAATTGCATACCGTACGGACGATGGGGTGCGCGCGCAACCCACCGTCGGTACTTGATTGTGCAGCAGTTTGCCGTGAATCCCGTGAGAAAGTGTATATTATAAGTCTTCATTTTTAGGAAAAATACTCCCCAAAAGATAAGAAAATTGACACGATCCAGAATTCCTGGTAAGAAACATAACGGATTAGACCTAACGACTTTTAAATCATGGCCATTAATATTTGAAGAAAACATATTTACTTGATTTTAGGTCCGTTTTACTTTTAGTAGGGTATCTCCACGCCGGAGTTACGGGTCAAAGAATGGATATGATTGCGCATTAGCGCCGTAATCACATTTACATCAAGAGTCGGACAAATCACTAAGACAGTAATAAATTGAACTTCATAGTTTCCCTTTAAACGTTGATGTAAAACTGACACAAATAGCGATATGTGGGGACACGCTACGTCAAAAACAATACCCACGTACCACAATGTCCGACAATGACTGGTCGATTCTCGGATTTATCCCTAGCATTTTCCGCTCTATTTTCTCCGCCTGCACCGAGTCCACTGGTTTCCTTTCACTGTCTGAGTCATCATCGGAATCGCTCTCCAGCAGCAATACTTCTTCCTTGTCATCTTGGCTCTCTAAGTCGCTGTCGTTCACAGGAGACTCAACATCGTCTCGGGATTTCTTCTCCTCGTCCGCCATGATTGCAATCAATCAAAATTTGCGCGAGCGATCGCGAGCGAGATTGAGCAAGATCGGCGCTGCGCATGCGGCGCTGCCCGATCCGAGCGCTAGCAAGCTTTACGAAGTTCTAAAAGGTTCAAAATAAATTCTAAGAACTTTAATTGGATATGAATGCATACCTACATGTATAATTATAATGTCTATGTGCTCCTATATATTTATTTCCTTTGGGTCAACGTTATGGTGAATTTTTGGAATCCATGTATGGTTGGCTTTGGTAATGATATGCAAAGCAAAAAACTTTCGACCAATCACCGGGTGATTTTGGGGGAAGTTTCTGTCAAATACGAGTGCTGCGCACCTCGCCTCTCGTCCGACCGGCTTTTATTTTTTAAAGGGGATGGCTAGGATAAGGGCGGCCGATTCCCCCTTCTTTCACGGCCTACTCTTGCAGCAATTGGTCCTGATGCCCCCGGGGATGCCCACATGATCTCCTTTTGTTTGGAGGGGGGCCAAGGGGAGAC
This sequence comes from Mesocentrotus franciscanus, assembly GCA_037976565.1. NCBI lineage: Eukaryota > Metazoa > Echinodermata > Echinoidea > Camarodonta > Strongylocentrotidae > Mesocentrotus > Mesocentrotus franciscanus. Next base: position 26,853,584 of record CP137672.1, read on the forward strand.
ATTTGGTAGATATAAACTGAAGAAAAAATGACATAAACATAACGAAAGAAAAATGAAGAAGCGGATCCAGAGGGACCAACTGAGTGACCAAGTTTTCTTTTCACGAAAAAAAGGGGGGGGGGGTAAAGAGACAGCGCACTAAGAAGGGAAGGAGGAGAAGAAGAAAGAAACTATTTTTTAAAAATGAAAAGGAGGAAAGAAGAATGGAGAGAGAGAGAAGAGAGAGAGAGAGAGAGAGAGAGAGAGAGAGACTGACAGACAGACATAGGGATGAGAGAGAGAGAGGGAGAGAGAGAGAGAGAGAGAGGAGAGAGAGAGAGGGGAGAGAGAGAGAGAGAGAGAGAGAGAAAGAGAGAAAGAGAGGAGAGCCCCAAAGGGGGCAGGGGCAGACGAATGATAACGTACATCACCACAAAACTATTCTTACAGTAGGATTCGTTTTATTATTGGATGTAAACACACTATACGTTATTGGGGAAAATATAAATTTGAATTAAAAGATAGATGATAGTAGGTATATTAAAATATTTTACCGTTTCGTTTCAGTATCTGCCTTAAATCACTTACCAATCACTTGGCACATTCCATATTTTTCAACAAAGTTGTATCGTTGTTATGCGTAATTAAATATCATAAAACAATCCCTCGGGACATTTTTGCTCTTTGATGTGAACAGTGAAGGATTAATCATCAGAACGTGGGACTATGAATTAATACTATAAACTGTTCGTTGGCTTTCAGCATGATTCTTCACTTCATGTTTCACATTTCTTCCAACATTGTGCGTGTCGTGTATATACCATACATATATAAATAAATATACATATAAACATAGACCTCTCATTTAGGTAAATGATAAAAAGAAGGATCTCACCTTCGTTTGAAAGTTTCGAGGGTTTCTTTCTTCAGAATTCATTCTAATAACTAGAAATTAGAATATCAAGGTCCACAATGGCCGAGCACTGCGAGCAGTGAACCCATTTGATACTCCAAACCCCTGATGTCATCATTAATGATTAAGGACATTATTATACAACTTTATTCGATTATCACCATTTTATTTCGCATTCATGCGACCGTAAATAACTGAAGGGAGTGCATCAATTCCCTTCTCATCTGGACAAACAAAACGAACATCGGAGTTATTTTTCATACGCCACACTAAAATACAACATGCCATGATTAGTGCATTGACATTAAATATACTATTATTCAATAAACAAAATTAATGCAGAGAACACAAAGTCGATTGATTGTGTGGTTCAAGATAATTATGCTTGATTTTCACATGAACTTTATACAGCAACACGACTGCCCCTCCATATTTTGCAGATTGGTCCTCCATCAGTGTATGTACTCGTCATGTACCTATTATGTACCAATCGTGTACTCCCCTTTTGCCCCTTTTCCCAAGTCATGGTCCTCCCAGCTAACTCATCCATGCACACCCCCGACCCCTCGAGCTCCATGTTTTGCTAGTAAAAGCCTTTTGTGAAGGCGCCTTTGTATGTGGACTATAGCTACATCCATTACGCCGACGTGACATTCTGTGGTTCATTTGCCGATTTTTGTGTCGCTTTTGGTTGGCTTGATTTCCTGCCGCTCTTGGTTCTCTGCTGGTCTTCAACCCTCTGCAGTCTGCGGGTGACCTTCCTCTTGACCTGTTCCAGGGTGAGAGGTTGATCGCTTGTATTCAGCATCTCGGCAGAGGAAGAATATTCACCGATGTCCACCTCGTCTCTGTGGAAACAAAAAGAAATAACATTGATCATGATATCAAATGAAACAGTGGCGTAGGGTGAGCCCGGCCATTGAGGGGGCTCTGGAATCATCGGGGAGGGGGCACCGGTCCGTTCCTTGGAAAATTAAAGACATATTTACAAAGCCATAGGTGAGAGGGGAGGGCACCGGATGGGGCTTTATCGTCGTCATTTCTCGTCATTTTCCAATTCTCTAATTCTCTAGCTCTTTATAACTTTTCGTTCTCTTTTGTTATTTTTAATTAGGGCTACACCACTAAAGTTAAGAGTCTATTTCGTGGATCGAAAAAAATTTCGGGTTACTTTCCCAACTATTCCAACAAGAAGTTACGCTCGGGAAGGGGAGGGGGGTTATAAATGTAGTTGTTAAGTATTAGGGAGAGAAGACAAATTAACTTTGTTGTGCCTGGTCGGGAAATCACAAAAACAGATGACCCTTTATAAGGTGGGGGGTCCTGGTTAATCTGTTATCCATGTCTGCAAATTTCCGCTTAATGGAAACGGTTTGGTATGATTTGTCAGCAAATTCGGTCCGACCAGCACCTCCATTCAAAAAATCATAAAGAAGATATATTTTGCTAACGTGTCATGAAGTTTATAAGAATGTGTGATTAAAGTTCTTACTTATTTTTCATTTTATGCAACGTCGATGAGCTATTATTTCGGTTATTACTGTATTATTACTATAACTTATAGGCCATGTTCCATCTTTGTCGACAATCTACTAGTATTATTTACGTTGTTATTCTTTGTTGAATACGGAGAATGATGTGAATTTACAGAAATATGTTCCATTTACTTGATTGTTGGAGGGGTAATAGTGAACTCGACAGTTTGAACGGGTTCACGCCTCGGCATGATCACACTCCCTGCAGCCTTGGGACCATCTTGATTACCACCCGGTTTATCGTCAGGTTTAGGCACGATGGATCTCTGTGAATTCAGAGTGAAAGTATAAATCATAGAAACATTTTAAAACATCAATTTTGGGGGATTTTTTTTTAAATAGATTTTTAAATTATCTTTTCACGTCGAGATATTTTTTCTTTTTATCATCATTTAATTTAGACCCACAAAAGTCGAGGTTTTCTACAACATTACGAGATATAAAGTTCCTCTGATATTGCCTTTAACTGTTTGCTGATCTAATTGTCCTACTACACTTTTTTTGCTTCGGTTGCATATTATTTAATCTTATTATAAGTACTATTGGTGTAAAAAAATAAGTAAAGTCTATCAACTGAATGGACCACACTAGAATGATGACATGTAACTTTAAATCTTGTATGACACTCCCACAGTCTGTAGCATACGATTTGTCTTATTTTCGAAATTCTTAATATTGTAGTAAATTGATTATAAAAAATTTAAAAAAAACTAACATACCTTATGTTCTCTGCATTTTTCGATTAGCAGCATATGATTCATAGTCTGTTCAATCAGACCCAGATAGGCCATGGCATCGAACGCTGTTATGCCGTCTCGGGCTCCTAGATGCATGGCGACCCGCGACTGATCGCAGCCCAGTTTGCCGACAGTGCTCGCAACTGCAGACATCAGGCGGTGAAGGCGCTTGCGAACTTTCTTGACGTTCCCTTCCAAACCGTCCGCCGTCTTGGTGACAGAATTAGCTTTCGCCTGACCCAAAAGGAAATTAATATAAAAATGCAAGTAATATGACTGAGTTGATAGAAAACTTGTAAATTTGTGTATGCATGAAAATTCGTTTCAAATAATGACAAATCTACAAAATTCCATCAGCATGATTATATTGGGGGATCGGCCATCGTAATAATGATGCGAGAAAAGCCAGTTGAGTAAGAGGAATTTTCCTTGTCCCTTTCTTTCTCTCGGTTTCCTTCTCCCTCTCTATTTCCGATTCGATTGGAAGGGGCGGGGCCACGGGGTTAGCAATGTCACTGTCTCTCAGTACTCGATATGATATAAACGCATATTAGTTTGTTGTTAAGCGTTTTCTCTCTCTCACAAGAAAGACCCTAAAGCCCCCCCAAAAGTCACCTCACCTCAAATCGCTTCATAATGTTGAGCCTTTCTCCCTCCAACGCCATACCCTGGCTCTTAAAGCTCTTGATAGTATTCTCGGTCTTCTTGATCTCCTCTTGAAGAAGCTCGATGTCGTCGTTGACTTCGTTCATGTAATTGAAGAGGGCGAAATTGAGTCCCTCTCGGTAGATGAAACGACGAACGAGTTTGTCGAGGTCTGCTTCGCCCGTAGCCGATCGGAGCTGAATGAAAGACAGCTCCAGGGTGCATATGTTCGCCTCGTCTGGGTCTACCTGCCCATGCTCTGGGAAAACAAAAGGAGCATTATTAGGCGTTAGTCCTAAGGTTTATTGTTTTAAAAGACTTCATTAATAATGATACTCTTTCTACCTCGTTACATCATTAGAGATATTAGAAGTAGATGGAAAGCAATTTGTTCGCCAACTGCGGCGTATTGAAATGAAGGGGGGGGGGCAGAAACTGGCTTGCGCCGGTGAAAACACAGCAGAAATAGAGAAGAGAAAGAGAATAAGACGAAAATATTTTTTTCTCAAATTCAAACTCATATTCGGGGTAAAATGTAGAGGAATAGTGGTTTTAAAACGGAACGTTTCCAAATGCTCGGGCGCTGCGCTCCCTCGAAGATTTTCCTTCATGCAGGATCTCGTAATTTCGCTTTTCATCCATTATAAATTATACCGCAAGCCTACTGTATATAAAATAATTGTGTATCCTAATAGCTTTTACAAACGAGTTCAAAATTCAAAAATAGCATTTTTCAAAATATGATTAGTGGTATATACAAAATATTTGTAACTAAAAAATTTTGACTAATTTTCCGAAACGTGATCATCATTTTAAAAGAAACCAATATGAGCATGTTTATAATGTTACAGGATGACTATCTTACTCTGTTTTCTTCTTTGAAGCTCTTCATTGGTAGCCTTGAGTTGTTCAGCCCTGTCCTGGGCCTTGACGTTCATGAATGCTTTCAGCTTCTCCTCATGATCCACAATTCTTTGAAGACATTTGATCTCGACGTTGAATATATTCTGATCCTTTGCGTTTCTCTCAATGAGAGCAGCCATTTTGATTTGAGCTTCGTCTCTGCAAGGACGTTTCCAATGAAGTAACGTTGATTAACACGTGATCAGTAGTGGACCAAGACTTTTAACTGATCAGAATCGGGCATTTAGGGCTTGTGTTCGATGTTCGAAGTGGAACCTTATTCAACACAAATCCTAATATACTATAGAAATCGTGAGTAAAATTCGGTATTTCTAGTTCTACATAATTATCGTGCTGGTGTAGTTATCACTCAGTGCATTTTTTCGTTCTAAAAATACTTTTCCCCTGGCCATCGAACACCCTTCAAGATACGATTGCGATTAGAAATTGAGAAGTTCGGAAATTTCCATATGATTTTAGATATGAGGATATTACATATAAGATCTTAATGATTGATGTTTCACTGTAGTGTGATTAAATCAGTCATTTCAAACATTTTCAATTTTTACTGAAGCCTTTTTATAATAGGTGCGGTGACATTTCATTGCAGCGAATTGTACCTATTTTCTTATTGTATATGATTATCATTTTTACCGGAGCTCTTTCCAATTTTACTCTTTTGGAGTTTTTAAGGCCTGAATAATTGCTCGACGCTCCAGTGTATTGTTTCATTGCTACGGAGGAGGATGTTTCTGATGTTAAATCATGTTACCCTGAATCGTATGCCGAGGTAGATTGTTGAATGATGTCATTCATCTCGACCTTGAGGTCATTCTGTTCCGAGCACATCTTCCGGTAAAGACCGTCGTACAACCTCCCTTCCCGTCTCAGTTCCTCGATCCTCTCTCGTAGATCACTGTTCTTACGGAGCTCCTTGTTAAAGGTCACTGTGGACTAATTCATACAAAGTCTGTTGAATTTCACCATGAAATCAGTGACTATTGTTACTCAGAAACTTGCCAATAATCTGTACATAAGTTATCTGATTGTCTCTCATTCTCTGCTAAGATATTTCTGTCCAGTCACAGAGAATAACAACTCCAGTGAAACGGAATCAAAATGTACTTTGCAAAATGTTCGGTGCATATATTTGTAAGATAGCAACTTTAAAGATACTAAGTCCCTTTTGCAGCCAACATCAAATTCTGTAGAACTTTGCAGGAATTATGAATATGTCATGTACATCCTATATGTGAAATGGAAACGTTAGCAGTGTCCTAATATTCAAATTATGCAAGGAAACCCGTTTACTTGCTAGACTTCACTGTCAGACATTATTGAGAGACTGGCTTTTTTCATCTTTGGTAATAACATACATAAATTTAATGAGCTGTAAAGGGTACATGAGCATTTGTCTACATCAATAACCCACTTCTTGTAATGGCCAAAATTAAACTGATTGAATCTTTGCGCAGCATAAAACGTACGAGCATTCGGTACAATGGTCTGAAAAATCAGATTATTACTTACTGGCTCTATAGCTCCTAAGTCCCCCCTCTTTTTTAGGGAAGTTCTAAATTAGTATTTTCTATCAAATGCTGTTGGAATTTAACCTTTTCATTTTTTTGGCCTGCAAATGGGACATAGTACCTTTAAAGACTTTCTACTCTTACTTAAATTATCTTTTCCTTGTCGCGTTTCCTTTTCGTTCAACAAGGTGCTCATAAGTAATGGGCATATTAACAATTTGCAGATTTATAAAGCGTCCCCCCCGGAAGCGTTTGATCTGCGTTAAAGATACTATGTCCCTTTTGCAGCCAACATCAAATTCTGTAGAACTTTGCAGGAATTATGAATATGTCATGTATGCCCTATCTGTGAAATTTAAACGTTAGCAGTGTCCAAATATTCAAATTATGCAAGGAAACCCGTTTACTTGCTAGACTTCACTGTCAGACACTATTGAGTGACTGACTGGCTTTTTTTCATCGTTGGTGATAACATACATAAAATGAGCTGTAAAGGGTACATGAGCGTTTATCTACATCAATACAGCAATACAGCAAATGGGACATAGTACCTTTAAAGCGGAGACCCCGATCCGAGCCAGCTCCCATCTCATGCCACATTATAATTATAAAGTATTCAAGCGTGCAGGGAATTCCCCTGCTTCACCTGGGTCTAGAGTGGCAAACGCGTATTATGTCTTGCCAAGGGAAATAATTGTTATGCGGCTATAGCTTACCCGGTACAGTCTGTTTTCCATAACTCTGGTTCGCTTGGGAGTAATAAGCTGGCAATGATTCATCTCAGATCGGCCTTTAGTCTCCATACGGTACTTCCTCAAGGCTTCTCCAAAGATCCGTGCCTAACCGACATAGCAACATGATAACACTTATTTACTTGTTTCTTTTAAAATGCTTCATTCATGAATTCATTCGCAGCCTGTGAGCCGAATAGCAGATTTGTTTTTCTTTTAAAAAAAGAATTAGGCCAAATCACAGACGGAATGACAAAGCAAAGATACACGTGGTAAATATAATATGATAGTAGTTATTCAGTAAGAATAGTATAATAACGTGAATTTTTAAAATGTAACTTACTCGATTTATCAAAATTTAATATATATCAATTACTTGGAAGATGTATTTAATAAGTATGATAACGAATTCGGTAATAAGATCATATTAATGAATACATGTATATGAATAAATCAATATTGTAGCATTATGTGAGTGATAACAATAAATTGTATGAGAAATAACTCTCACTCTACCCTCGGGTAGTTCGGGAAAGGCCCTGACTGCATAATTATGAAACACTTCAATAAAATTATTGATACCATTCGTCGAAGATATAAAAGCCATTCGGTATTACAGTTGGCCATGTTATGCTTGACTATATTATCAAATTATTATTTACAATTAATAGGTAAATTGGTGTTTGAAAAAATTGTACCTGTACACGTCTAAAAATCGGGTCAGGCAACGCCCCCCCCCCTCCCATTCTGAATGGTCTGATGATGACCCAGGCCTGTCGATATAAAAATAGGTCTATGCTTACCTCAGTAGCGGTTCAAGAGGGGACTTGGGGTTCGAGCCCTCCTAATTTTCTTGATTTTGAATGAAGTTTAGCAGGGACATATAGGAAATAAATGCAAGAACCCTAAACTCCCCAGCCCCCCCCCCCAATTGTTATTCTAGTCTAGAACCATGCCTACATACCTGTTTATCCAACACACGAATCTCTTCCTTCTCACTGAAGCAGAGCGTTTTATACTCGATGTAATTCTGTAGCAGTGTCTTCATGAGCCCTGCATCAATAGCATCCTTGCCACACACTCTAGTGCTGTTAGCGAGACGTAGGTCCATGTCCATTTCTGATCGTTCATTCTTAAATGATTCGATGCGACCACTTTTGTACATAACAAAGAAAAACAAAATATATTTACAGGCAGTTCCTCCAGGGCGATATCTCTTGCCCCCACTCTCCTTGACGCTGCCCCTTACTTCTAGTTCATTAGACATTTTACCCCTTTTTGCGATACAGATATTGATACAATACATTATAATCTAATGTCTAATGAGAGATACAAAACATAATTAATAAAGGAGAGCCGTACGTCGCCCCTCTCTCTGTCTCTTTCTGTCTGTCTGTCTATTTCTGTCTGTTTGTCTCTCTCTGTCTCTGTCTGTCTGTCTGTCTATCTCTCTCTCTCTCCCCCTCTCTCTCTCCCTCTCGCTATAATTATATCGAGTCTAGATCTCTAGTCTATCTTTCTGTTTATCCTTCACTCCCCTCCGGGCCTCCCTCTCTGTCTCAAGATCATTTAAGATTTAACTTAGACCCCCTTTCTAGGTGCCCCCTTTTACCAGGAAACACAACTTTTAAAAGACCTTTATCTCAATATATTTTGATATATGTTAATAAATGTAGGCAACTTTGCAATTTTGATCAGGGCGATTTTTCTGAATTTTGTCATGACTAGATCTAGATATAGATTCTAGACCTAAATCTATTGATACTGTTACTGTTAGGTTAGGTGGTGTTAGCAGTGGCGTAGACAGGTTCGTACACCTGGGGGGATGACTGGGCTGCCAACGCTAGTGAGGGCGCGAAGCGCCCGAGCGAGCGAAGCGACCGAGCAGGGAGGTGTGGGAGGGTTCCCCCTCCCACGGTAATTTTGCAATTTTGAACTTGAAATTGTGCAATCTGATGCATACTTAATGAGGTAAAATAACACACACAAGCGTGCACGCACACACACACACACACACACACACACACACACACACACACACACACATACTACGCCTTGAATGGACAGACATACATCGACAAGATCTACACACCGTGGCATACGAATACAGAATGGACTGACACATAGTATTGCATATTGAACCACACTACGTATTTATTTATCTCTGTGAATTTTGCTGTTACACCTCTTCAGAAAAAAACCAATGTCAACTGTGTACACGCAGGTATAGTCTTTGTTGTCTTGATAGGGGTATGTGGTTATGAATGAAAACAGCCTCTGTGGCCATTTGTGAATAGAACACATAAACAACAAACAAATAACGATTAAACTTTGAACAATATGTCTGTTCATTATAAAGCATAATGAATACGTACATACTATGCTTTTTTACCTCAAAGAAACAGGCATAGTATCCATAGATGGATATTGGCTGGCGGCTCATTAACATACAGATACAAAAACATAAACAGTATCACTATGATCCATGGAGTAACAATACTGCTTTGTAAGTTTGTGAAGAAATCGGAACCATAACGGCATTGCATCGTTTCAAATTAGGGCATTATTTACTTCTATTTGATCTCAGTCTTATAATAGTAATAGTAATAATAATAATAATAATAATAATAATAATAATAATAATAATAATAATAATAATAATAATAATAATAATAATAATAATAATAATAATAATAATAATAATAATAATAAAACAGTGGTTATCTTGTGGTTTGCAATCTTAGAGGTATGTTGTGCCTTGTGGTTATCTTGTGGTTTGCCCCATTTGAACACGCAAAACTCGTGGTTATCTTTTGGTTTCCACACCACGAGATTGCGCGCACTGCAAAATATGCGCGATTAATCTTGTGGTTATCTTGTGGTTTCCAAACCACAAGATAACCACAAAATACTTGTAAGATTTTCTTTTTTACCGTCTGAATTGGCTTTCACCGTGTGAATGCGGCTAATAACAATAAACAAAATTACAATAATGATGAGGATTATTATTATCATCATCATAATTATTATTATTATTAATATTATAATTGTTATCATTATTATTATTACTATTATTATCATCATTATGACTTATTAAGTAAGCAAATATCATTCCCCAAAACCTGGGGGGGATGATTGTACATGCCATCCCCCTCATCCCCCCCCCCCGTTGTCTACGCCCCTGGGTGTTAGATCTAAATCCTCTCTCCTGACTCAGAACGTCAATTGAACAGAAGGAGTGAAATCTACAACGTATCTAACAATGATGAATTTAATCACTAACTTTTGTTTCCGGATGATTTTTTTCGACTCCTCAAGATATGACCTCCTTTGGCTCTTAAGGATGCGATATTCCCGGTGCAGTTTACTCAGCTCCTGCTCGGCCAATACGTAATCCGCCTCAGCATCCCCGTTCATGCTTGGAGTTTCCACTCGACGACGGTTCATTGATGCAGTTACCGCCATCTTTGCAGATTGATTTAAACGCTGATGATTTTCCTCTTTACTTTGCAGATTTATTTCTCAACATGATTTCGAAAGGTTCAAGGTGCTGCATTTTTCGCACTCAAATAATCACACTGAAAATTAAGCGCAGTGGGCATTGTTTTCATGCGCGTAGCTAGTTCAGTCCATACAAAGTAAGGCGCGCCTTATCACACTGCGCAGTGATATTATTACGCGTGCGCTGCTCTTACATACAATATCGATTTCGGGATCGATCTGCAAAAAATTAATTACTTTAATCAAGTTTATCATGTATTTAAAGCCTAGCTCTCTAAAGTGCTGGGAGCCCCAAAAATTTGATGGCAAAATTTCACTTAAATTGTATCATAATGTGAAAGAGGATGTCATTTAAAACACATTTCTGCAAGGATTTTTAAAACAAATATGTTTGAAGTCGAATATTGATGAAAGAATACAAAATTTAGGTTTCCAGCGTACAACAGAAAACCCATATTTTATATTATTTTATCAATATTTGTCTTCAAACACATTCTTTTTTTTGGGGGAATCTTTGCAGAAGTTGTATCTTAAATGACATCCTGTTTCACATTATGATACAATTTAAGTGAAATTTTGCCGTCAATTTTTGGCGAATTTGGGGCTCCCAACACTTTAAAGGGGCTTTACTAATTTCTCATTTAAAATTTATGAAATATTTAAAAATTGAATTATGTATATTCAGACACATGGTCGAATATTTGTATACGAACAGAATTAGCAATGAAAATGGGGCTACCCCTTACTCCCAACTTCTGATTAGTCCAACGATATATTCAGAAAATTCAGTAGGGGAAAGTGAGGTAACATGAGCCAGCGGGTAATTAAGTTGAGCCACCCCTTGTTTAATACTAGGAAACTGTACGAAGTGAAAACTGGTTTGCGCCTTCAGGATATTAAGGACATCAATTTACATCGCTGGAACTACCTTTGTCACATGGGGCAGAATGATAAGAAATTTGTCGTTATTTGGGGGTTTTTTTTTTTTTAATTAAAAATATTTTCTTATTATTGTAGATTTAAAGTGATTATACCTTCCCAATTGGGATCTATCAAAATTTCTTGCTGTGAATGGATGCTTTAGATTAAAACGGATTTTTGTGTAAAAACCCTTGAGCCTCATTGAACTGTAAAAAAAAAATGCTGTGTCAAGTTTTCAAAATGGCGTGTGTGCCGGGTAAGATGGGACTTTCCGTTGGGGCAAGATGTGCACTGGCTTAACCACTGTGTGGCTCATCTTACCCCTGTGTGAATCATTGTGTACTTTTTAAAGCATTTAAGTTAAAAAGGGAGAAATGATGATTGACAGCAATAAATGCCTTGATGTACATGTAATAAGTATACTGGGTATAAGTATAATCATTTATTACCCATATCAGGAAATTTGGTGTTATTCTAATTATTTCATTTCAGATGCCAAAATGCCACGAAATGCCACGGGAAAATTGATCCAAATGGCATTTTTGTTGGCGGTCCACCAGACACATAATGAAAATGAGTTGCTTCACAGGTGAATAGAGGAAAAGAGAGAATGGTAGTTGTACTACATTACTGTATGTAACCCATAACTGTAGTAGGCCTACCTATCTATTGGTAGTACGGAGCCAAAATGTAAAAACTGGCTCATCTTACCTCACTTTCCTCTAAGAGAAAAGGGGAGGTAGGGAGGTAGGGAGATAGATTCAGAGAGAGAGAGGGGGAGAGATAGAGAGAGAGAGAGAGAGGGGGGGGGGGTGAGGAAGAGGAAGATAAAGAAAAGTAAAGTGTGATCGACTTAAGAGTGTTTCATCATCTTTAACATCTATGTTTTTCAATGATATCAATAAAATTATATATTTATTCAAAATTTCGTTAGTTCGTTGGTTTATTGTCAAATTCTAAGCATTTTAAGTGAGTTTTACCCGTGCTTACGTAATATGCTCTTTTTCTGTAAAGGCATATCTCTCTACAAAAAAGCTCTCCTTTGATTCCCACTCTCCGTATTGCTCTCCCATTTCATATTTACCCTTTTATCTCTATCGCAAAGTTAATCCAGAACACGATCAGATGAATTTTAAGAAACCTACCTAAGGCAATTTCAATAACATTGAGCGTCTCGTACTAAAATGTGCGAAGGGTGAACGTAAGAGCGATACGCATGTATCACATTACCCGAACATGGTCTCTATTTTAACGGCAATACAATAGTGTATTGAAATTGATTTTGATTTGTCTTTGCAATTGTGTTCAAGACGTCTCTCTTTTGCTCTTCCATTCAATTTCACCCTCCCCCCCCCCCTCTCTCTCTCTTTCACAGCCTTTCTATCTCTTTCACTCTTTCACTCCATTCCCCCCTCTCTCTCTCTCATTACCCATTTATATTATTCTCATAATTCTTCATAACCTTGTGCATGCAAAAGTAGGCTCTGAGCTGAATAATGAATTACTGTCACGTGTGAACGATATATATTTCAAATATCAATCTATTAAATATCTTCAATATATGAATCCCATTTGACTTTATCAGTGCATTTTGTCATTGGTTTGCCACTTTGTTACTAAAACAATCTTCTATATTTCTATCAATTGCCTTGTCTTATTTTAGACCTTGTTTTTATTCAGTCATTCATGTAAAAGTACATTTGAAATAAAACATGTAGTAAAATTTAAAAACAGACTATTGTTAAATTAGGCATTTATTCAAAACACCAGCAAATTTGTAATGATAAATTTCACAAAACGACAGAATAAATAAATGCTATAAAATCTTACAATATTTACACAGATATTTACATTATTATTTCTCATAGTTCATTGGAATGTTTAAATTTTCAAGGCATAACCCTACATTTAGCCATAATAAAAGTCTCTTTTAATAAAAGTCTCTTTTAATATCAGTCATTCAGTTACATGTTTCCACTCTCTGTATCACAAGAGCAGTTAATTGGCAAAAATAGATCATATCGTCTCCAGGCTGGCAGAAGGGCATTAGCTCGAATTTCAGGTAAAAAATGAAGCGCTAAGCAGAAGGGCTTTAGTACTAAATCGCCTCAAACTTTTATAAAACTGACTTATTTCCGAGAAAAAAATTGTGGCCGTGTTCTAATAAAACATCTATATTAGTCTTTTAAGTTTTAAACCAATTTTTGGGATGGAAAGCAGTTTAAATATAATACAAATATTAAAATCCGAATAATTTGAAAAGTAGTTTTTGAGTTGCTCGCGAGCTAACGCCCTTCTGCCAGCCGGGCGACGATATATCTTATGATGTGCTTTGAATTATGATAAAAACAATAACATACATGTAACTATAATTTTTTGCTTACTTGCTAGATGAATCAAAAGCGTGATACTATAAAGAGCACAGTAACCAAAAGTTAACACTGAATACAGTTCTTCTAAATGTATACTACCGTATTATTGCCATTTTATCAAGGTGCATTTGAGAAATTGACGTGAACTAAAAGAATACCCAATTAAGTTAACGTTAATCAATCTGTTTGAAACACTTTGATAGTTTTATGCATAATTAATCCACTTTCAAATGAAAAACTTCAATTTACCCTGAAAACTGTCATTTAAAGAGAAGGTGGATTTCTCGGACAAGTGAAAAATAATGTGTGAGCTTCATCTTTGACGTCTTGAACCCCAAGTTTCTTCAGTTCATTTTGTCATGCTCAGGTCAGGTCATCTAAGAGGTTTGTATCTTTGCGTTGCTATGTTAGGCGAGTTCATGAACCTCCCCGGTGAATCTTCCATCAACTCAATGTCATCAAACTGCTGCAGATGGAACTTCATCACCTGGTGGTGGGTCATCCGCTTCAGGGCAAAGTAACCCCCGACCACATCGAAGGCAAGGAAGAGTAGGAAGATGATGTGGACTGCTCGCTCGATGGGGAACGGCATCGCTCGCGAGTCGATGAGGAGGTAGAGGATGAGGGGGAACTGGAGGATGAGCGTTAGGAGCCAGAAACCTGCCAGCTCTGGCACCTGTGATAGGAAAAAAAGAATAAGAGTTTCTTTGGAGGACTTGGTGTGATCTAACATTTAACTAACCAAAAATGAAGTTTGACTGGATTTTAATACTTGTTCATGGGTCAACCAATTATTTTATAACAACTTGATGTTATTTTTTTATAGAATTGTACATTCAAAGCAAAGGATTATACACATAGAGATGGACAGGTGACCTAAAGCTTGAAAATATACATACAGTATAATTGCATTATTAAAGTAATTATATCTATTTTGTAAAATCAAAAGATCACTGAAAACAGGACATACAACAATTCATAGCAAACCCTAATATCTACTTGTGTAAAGTGCAAGGTGGATTTTTTTTTTTTTTTGGGGGGTGTAAAATGGCAATACACCCCCCCCCTTTTCAAGAAAAAAAAAGGGAAGGATAAATATGCAGAGATTAAACAAAAAGATCAGGACATTTTGCTGCTAATGTTTTTGTTCCTGACAGCCCCTTCTCCATAGAGCAAGTCTGGGAGGGCAGACAGATTTCGAAAATCACGTTCCTTGGGAAATTGTCCCCCCATCTCCAATCAATCCTGGATACACCCATACACATAACAT
Source organism: Mesocentrotus franciscanus (assembly GCA_037976565.1). Classification (NCBI taxonomy): domain Eukaryota; kingdom Metazoa; phylum Echinodermata; class Echinoidea; order Camarodonta; family Strongylocentrotidae; genus Mesocentrotus; species Mesocentrotus franciscanus. Next base: position 26,868,620 of record CP137672.1, read on the forward strand.
CAATCAATGGTTGTATGACACATGCTCCTAAGACAATTGCTCCACAGTAATTTCATACACTGGCCAAAGTCCTGACTTCAACCCTGGACCCAAAACTATACCTACAAAATAGATAAATTAAACGAAACTTACCTGGAAGTTGAAGTTTGATTTCTATTCTAGTAGAAATCGGGAGTGAGAGATTATGTGGTGATATCCCGGACTGCGCATGCGCAACAATATTCAAAGAGCTGATCTGCATGGAAAATGACTCCAAGAGCCAGCAAGAACAAGATTCTTCTTGAGACTTCCTCTATACTCAATGATACCTGGGTGTTTTAGGGAGCGGTGGGCACATAATCTCTCACTCCCGATTTCTACTAGAATAGAAATCAAACTTCAACTTCCAGGTAAGTTTCGTTTAATTTATCTATTCTACCACGAAATCTCCGTTCAAGATTTTGTGGTGATATTTTAAAGATTTTCCATGCAGAGTGAGCAATAAAACAGAAGTATAATAATACTTTGTATAGCCAGAACATACCGTGAACTGGTCTTGGAGCGCTCATCGTTTGCAGAGCGGAGTACAGCTTCTGCAAAAGAATTAACCCTTATTTGGGGTTTCTTGTAAAACGTCTGGAGCGTTTTCGCTGGCCCAACCAGCTGCCTTGAGAATTAAGTCTGTAGGTACATCTGCTGTTGTTGCTGCAGATGTTGCTGCTGCTCGGGTGGAGTGGGCCTTAAAATCGCCGTGTCAATCCCGAGTTTCAGCACCTCCTTTATCCACCGTGCAATCGTGGTTGTGGAAACTTTCTTATGAGGTTTATTTATGCTTATGAAGAGTTGTTGTTCGTCATTCCTGAGGTCACTTGTCTTTTGAATATACTTATTCAAATATCTCACTGGGCAAATCCTTTTGTCAGGTGGATATGTATCAATTTTGAGTCTATATCCTGTGGCGCCAGGTCTCGATTGTTTGAGTGGTTCATCCACGTAGCATGTAATGCTGTCCTCCGATATCGTGCACTTGTCCAATCTTATTTTTGCAAAGTCTGCACTCTCTGCGCCGATACCAAAGCTATTAACATGACAACTTTAAACGTTAGTGCTTTTAAGTTTAGTTTGCCTGCTGGCGAAATCCCTCTAAGATAGTTAAGTACTTTCCCAGCATCCCAGATCTCCTGATATCTGGGGAGTGGGGGCCTTAAGTTGTAGACTCCCTTCATAAATTTGGCAACAAGGGGGTGTGCTCCGATCTCAGCATGTCCATCTTCCAAAATCACATGCGCTGATAGAGCACTACGTGCTGTGTTAATGGCACTATAGCTCAAACCTTTCTCATGAAAAAGATATGATAAAAATTCAACCACACGCTTTACATCGACCACTCCACTGTCTATATCTATCCTTTTACAATAGGTGATCCAATGCTTAATAGAACTGCTGTATTGTTTTGGGTTCCTGCCCTCCATGCAGCACATATGATGTCTTGGGTTTCCTCAGAAAATCCTAAGGCTTTAAGTGGCTTCCATTTCCGGATACCCTGCAAATAAGCAAATTTAAGCGGTGAAAAAGTGGGTGTGGCTCACCAGAGATTGGTTGTGTTAACAATTTCTTGCTTTTAGAGACATACATGGGGGGCTCCACCAACATGTCATGCAGCATGGCATACCAAGACTGCGTGCTCCAATCCGGAGCAACTAGTACACCACAGGCCTTGTCCTGCATTATCTTCTGTAAACACCTCCCAACTAGGCAGAATGGGGAAAGCATAAAATTTGTATTTTCCCCAGTCCAATAAAAATGCATTTACTGCCTCCGCCTCTGGTTCTGGGTGCCACGAGACGTATCTTGGTAACTGCTTATTCAAGCGTGATGCAAACAAATCTATTTCCAAAGGTCCAAATTTTTCTTCTAGCTCATGAAAAACTGGTTTTGCTAACATCCATTCTGTTCGATCATTAAATGATCTTGAGCATCTATCTGCCTCTACGTTTAGTCTTCCTGCCAAATGGACAGCTGACACCCAAATGTTTCTGTTAATGCACCATGACCATAAGCATTTTGCCAATTTATCACACTTAATGGACCTGGAGCCTCCCATGTTGTTAATGTAAGCCACTGCTGTCGTGTTATCTATTTGTAATCGAATGTGGCAATTTTTGCAATTACTGCACAGAGCTTTCAATGCATAGAAAGCTGCTAGGGTTTCCATGTAGTTTATACCATTGGTTAGGTATTTTTGTCTTTCGTCTTCATTCCATCTACCCCCAGTGGATGTTTTCAAGTCTGTAGCCCCCCATCCTTCGCTACTAGCATCGCTTTGTAGCATCATGTTGGGGTTTGAGGAGAGAATGTCTTTTGCACAATGGTGGATATTATCCAACCACCACTTTAATTCTGCTATAGCATTATGGGATAAGTTCATGGTTCTGTCGAAATGGCCTTTGTTAAGCCTTAGAGCATAAGTCTTCTCTCTTTCCAGAGCCCTATACCACATGTTCCCAAATTTCACTGCCGGGAAGGCTGCGACTAGCTGACCAATCACCCTGGCTACATGTCTAATAGTTGGGTTACTGGTGTTCAGTAAACTTTGGCATTGTTCCGAAATATGTTCTATCTTCTGCTGGGGCAGAGAAATCATCATGGTTTTTGAATCGATCATGAATCCCAAAAATTGGATATTTCGTGTGGGTTGGAAAACAGATTTATCCGGGTGGATGATAAATCCCAACATCTCAAGCAGCTGCTTAGTCTGCTGAACTGCGATTTCAGTTTTGTTTACTGTTTTCCCCACAATTAGTGTGTCGTCAATGTAACCGATCACATTATGACCTTCTTTCCTAAGCTTTGCAAAAACCGGCTTAAGAATTTTTGTGAAGAGCCTTGGGGCTGATGAAAGGCCATTTGGCAGTGCCATGAACTGATATAACTTTCCTTTCCATGAGAACTTCAAATATTTTCTGTGATCAATGTGTACAGGTACAGAGTAATACGCATCTCGTAGGTCGAGTGAGGCCATAAAGTAATCTTGGGCAATATTTTGAATTGCAACATGAAAATTATCCATTTTAAAATGGTTATACTCAACAAATTCATTCAATTCTGACAAGTTGAGTATAATACGTCTGCCCGCTTTTCTTTGGTCGTGAAAAGATGTTTGATATAAATTCATGTTCTTCATGCTGTGTTTCCTCAATAACACCCTTTTTTACTAAATTCTGTACTTCTTCTCCGATTGCTTGTGATTCTTCTTGATCACGTTTATATTCAAATGGAGGTTTTGTCTGTACAGGGGGCGAGTTATCTATGAACTCAATTTTGTACCCATTGATGGCATCTAAAATAAATGCATCATTAGTTATTTCAGCCCATTCATTGCTAAAATTCCTCAATCGACCACCGATGTTATAACAATTTCCACGTACCTCCTTGTTTGTGGAGTGCTCATCTATCGACTCTTTCTCCAGCTCCCTTTGTTCTTGCCTTCTTGGGCTTGGGTCTGGGGTGGTCGTGACTGTGTGTGCGGTGCCATTTGTTTCATGGTCTCCCTTTGTTTCCACAGAGGTGCACGCTGGTGGCCTGCTCCTAAAAAGAGCGCTGGCCTTGTTGAGCTGAGGATGAAGACACCCAACCCGCATTCCTGAATCGGTTGCGGTTTGCATTTGCGGGTACGGTCTGTAGGCAGGCCTCTCCCTGGTTTGGAACTTGTTTGTGCGGACAACACCAGCTGCCACCTTTTGCTCCTCATGGAGGTCTTTTACCTGTTTACCAAGGTCATCTCCAAAAAGTTGTTTAGATGATTGAGAGCTTGAGGCTTTGCACAAGTGCGATAGTTTGGGATTAATATCCGGTCTAATAAATTCCTTGCGCAGGCAATTGAGCTCGTAATGGGCACTCGCCAGGAGTGCGAGAGCATCATTTTGTGTTTCAGAAATGTCAGAGTCTTCCATGGAGCGAGCAAAGGCGGTTATACCGCGAGTGAGTGCCTTTTGCACTTTCTGGAGTTTTGCATCTTTGGCACGTGTGTTGGTGCGAAGGTTGTCCCAAATAGTCAGGTTTACTTTAGGGACATCCAGTGCTTGGCAGTTTTCTGGTGTAACATACTTCTCTGCCGTGTCTTCCAAGCATTTATCATCCAGTTTGTGCGTGATGAGGTAATTGATACTCGTGGCAAAATCAGTGGGGGGGTCCCCACGCCGGTTGGGGCAGCGAATTTTGCTGCGGGTGGCAACCCAACATGTCCTTGTCCATCGCCGAATTCCGTCAAAGTTTGGCTAGAGTCCATGTAACCTTCTTCACCAACTTCTCTTTCATAATCACCCGGTCTTCTCCATAACCGTACTCGTATTCATGATCGCCGTCCAGCCCAGCTCTTGCGGGCGGATTGCGCCGGTCCGGTTTTTAACCGATGAGTGTTCCAACTCTCTGTTGACCAACAATTCCACCATTTTCTCCAATTTTCCGATGCGGTCACCAATTGGTACCGGCGGATCAAGCTCTGTATTTTTTGCTCTTTCCGAGTCTTCATGGTGGCTGTCCGAGCTACCGCTTTTCTTGCCGCTGCCTTTTGGCTGCTGTTGTGTGGCTGCAGCGACTGGCGTACGGGCAGAGCCCGCCGCCTTGTAAGCTGTCAGTCCGGTAGCTCAATCTGCGGTTTCTCCGTAGATTTTATCGAAGTTTTCTTGGGATGTTTAGATGTCTCCATCGTCATAAATCAGTCCAAAAACCGGGTCTAAAGTTGAAATAACTGTCACTGTTGACGAATCCAACAAGATTGTGGATGGATTGCCAATCTAAATCCGATATTTTATGATGAAAACTAGTGAATTTAGCTGTAATCTGTCGCGTACTGAAGCGAATGTCCGAATTGTTGCGCATGCGCAGTCCGGGATATCACCACAAAATCTTGAACGGAGATTTCGTGGTAGAATAGTATGTGTAACTCTAATTCTAACCCTAAAGTTGCCTAAACCTAACCAAAGGCTAAGACCTGCATGCAACCATAACCCTAACACTATACTTTTGATCAAGTAGAGCTGGGAGAAAATTTCGCTGGAGCAGATGTTGGATTACCCAACCATTAGCTTACCCTTTCCTGAAGGTTGCCTAGGTAACCAAGGTAGAGTCTGATTACCTCCACACCAGTCAGTACCACATACATGGTGATGCTGATAAACTGATAGATCTGATTCAGGTGGGCAAACTGAAGGCATAGATAAAGAGAAAGAGAGTCAGGGGAGGGAGGAAGGGAGGGGAAGAGAGGGAGGGAGGGGAGAGAGAGGGGAGGGAGGGAGAGGGGAGGAGAGAGAGAGGGATGAGAGATGGAGAAATTAGGTAAGTTTGGGTTATAAGTCATATACATGTATGTTCTCTCTTTTATAAATTGTTATTAATTCTTAATATCAATTATTATTTATTCATATTTTTATTCATTAATTTATTCTAACATTTATTTATATATTTATTTATCTATATATTTATTGATTTATTAATTGATTAAATATTTGTTGGGGTCGGGTCCGATTTGAGGTTTATCCAAGTGTTTAAAGGCAAAGTGTCAAACAATAATCTAACATTCAAGCTAAAACAAATTTAACTATTAAAAATAAAAATAGTTATAAAAATACAGTAGGCTTACGGTTGCACCATGTGAGAGAGGGGGGAGGATTGGGAGTCCTGAAAAGGACAGTCGGTAATCTTTCTTTCTTGAGTGTGTGTAGTCCTGAAAAGGACCGTTGGTAGTCTTGAAAAAGACTGTTGGTAATCTTTCTTATAATTTAGTTAGAACTCACAGGTCGTTAGTCTGGTTGAGGTTTATCCAGTTATAAAAAAGTAATCACATATTTTCAAACCTAAATCCAGCAAAACTCAAAGGTTATCTTTTTAAAATAATATTTTGGCTAAAAATCACATGATCTTTGTAATTTGAGAAAAAGAGAGAAACAAGAGAGAAATAGTTTCACACCTTAATCTGTGATTCAAGTTAACTGTTTTTAGCTTTTTAAAATAATGTTTGGTTAACAATATGTTTCATGTCTGATTTGAGTTTCATAAAGTGTTTTCAAACCTATATCTGCAATTCTAGATATACATGTAAGTTGTTAAAAAATATCATCACCACAAGCATTTTAATTTTAACTTAAATGCATAAAAGGGAATACTTCCAGGCCTAGTGAGATTTCTACCACAATGAAAACAAGACATGACTAAAACTAATTACACTTTCTAACACGAAATAATCTAAAACCCGGATGCAGGAAAACAAGCACTGCACAAAATTTGCTCTTGACTGTGTACAAATAAATATAAGCTCATGAAATTATGAAAAGAAACAACCGTGACACATTGGCTCAAAGTCACCAATGAGTTGTAATTCTGACAACAAAGCAAATTATGAGGAGGAAAGGTGAATTCTCTGAACATATATTCTTGATTGCTCTTAAAGTGTCAAGAGTAAACTACAGGTTGTAGATATATCAGCTAAGTTTGAAATGTCTAGTTTTAAATAAATTCACAAGAAATTTAAGGTGACTTTGGGCTCATTCGCATATGCAGCAGTAAAACCATGAGTGTTTTTGTGTATTATATGAATGGCAAGGGAGGATGACAAAGGTAGTTGCTCACATCAAAAGTCCTCACTGATATGTGTGTTATAAGATGCACAAATGTGAAGCCTAGTACACTAAGCCACCCCACCCCCCTCCTCCTTCTCCACCATAAAATAGTCTGCAAGCACAGACTCTAATTTGACACTTTACCACAACTCCTACAGCCTTGAGCAGAGCGTAGATCTGCCAGTTTCTGTAAGTACGGAGCCTATTGTAGTCTCATTTTGCAGACACTGATACGCCCAACGACTAACAAGAGTTTGTGCCTGCAAACTTCCCATAAACTGCTACAGTTTACTGCAGCATATGTGAAAAGAACCTTTATTGGTATTTTTGAGCCAACGGGTCATCGATGGTAGGAGAGATCGCTAAGATAGATACCTTTAATTGCAGCATGACAACGCAGGTTACAACCCAGATCGGGAAGAAGAAGGCATTGAAGTAGAGAGAAACCTGGAGAGGCAAGCTGGATACCAATTCATTTCCTGTAATAAACAATGAAAAATACTGGTATTTAGTATGGTAAACTCTGAGCACATTTCAATATATATCTAAAAAAAATTGATAAGAGTTTGAAAATCTGAAAACATCAAGGCAAAGAGGCACCAAAAATTACTTATTGACAAAGATCAGCATATTTTTCTATCTTTTGTATTTATTTTGAATGTCAAGGGTCAGGAAATCTTAATCATGAAAATTCAAAACTGAAAGAAAAATATGATAGACCTACCAACTGACAGTTTGATATTTCACTTTACAACTGGTGCAGTTATCTAACCTTTGACTTTGATAGGTCAATATTTGGGATAGATCTGCTGTAAAATGATGCTTCAAAGTGACGTTAAGACTTGTTTTTTATAATTTTATTCAATTTGTAGTGCATTGTGTTCTGACATAATATTTTGTGATCAAATCTCAGATAAATTTGTCTACTTACAGCCATTAGTACTTTTCAAAATCATAATTTTTTTGCTTTCCATTTTGCATGGTATTTATTGATTTGAATAAACTTTTGTAAAATAGATTTATGAGAAATCATTGACCAAATTTCACAATCCTAAAGTAGATATAAAAATTAAATTGTTCAAGTTGGGGAAGTTTGGGCACCCTATCATCATTCGATACCTCATATTCATATGAGGACATATCTCAACCCTACAGGCTCCTTCAGAACACACATAGATTCTTTCTGGAAGCAATTTTTATAACTTTGACTAGTGTTAAGTGAGTCATACTAGTTTCAATTTGTTAGTGTTTAGTCATAAAGTGTATTTTCAATTTGTTGTAAATCTGACTAATTTTGCCTACAATTTTACAGAAGGTGCTATTAGTATTAGTGCTTGATCAAATAAGAAACTCATAAACACTATCACTAGATCTAGTGATGGTTAAGACTAGTAACAGTCAGTACTCAGTAGGATCTTTTAAGAGAGTCTAACAGGAGACAAAAATATCAGTCCATTTCATTTGGGGATATGTTCTGCTGTGACCAGGGCCGGGTGACTACACGTACGTCTGGCTTCACTGAATCTCTCTCCTACTAAGGCGAACACACAGAGCTGGCTGAATTTAGCGCACCTTTTTACACTAATCTCTACTATCTTAAATTAAGTATCAGCGAGGCAACACGAAAACAGTTTTTGTGTTTACTGCATGTACAAACTACAATCTATATTTGCATTTCAGGCAGAACCAACAATACATCTTGAACTCAAGTAAGTTTTCAGCGGTTTTTGGTGATGTAAATCGCACATTAGCTCATTATCATCAGGAATATGTGGAACAGTGGACGATAAGCAAATCGCTATCAAAAATATCAGTCCATTTCATTCGGGGATATGTTCTGCTGTGACCAGGGCCGGGTGACTACACGTACGTCTGGCTTCACTGAATCTCTCTCCTACTAAGGCGAACACACAGAGCTGGCTGAATTTAGCGCACCTTTTTACACTAATCTCTACTATCTTAAATTAAGTATCAGCGAGGCAACACGAAAACAGTTTTTGTGTTTACTGCATGTACAAACTACAATCTATATTTGCATTTCAGGCAGAACCAACAATACATCTTGAACTCAAGTAAGTTTTCAGCGGTTTTTGGTGATGTAAATCGCACATTAGCTCATTATCATCAGGAATATGTGGAACAGTGGACGATAAGCAAATCGCTATCAATCCGCTATCAAAATCTCATATTTTAATTCTTGACCAGTTTCAAATTAACCTAAAGTATCAAGACCACTCCAGCAAAGCACACACATAGCTACATTACTATCCTGGCTGTGTATTAAAACCTGTTCTATTGATTCTCAACATTTCAAACACCACTGTACAACACTCAACTGATTTCACTCAAAATCGGTACTTTAGTGACAATTGACCTAAATAGCAGTAAAATACAATTTTTTTCAACTTACCGATGTTAGAAAGAATAAATTGAAAATTCAAATCATGAGTCTACTGTCAATTTGCCAATCAGCCACATCGTATTCATTGTGTGCATTCGTGTGTAATGTGTGTATTGACTATTCGTGTGTGCAATTGCTGCCTATTAGCACGTAGTACAGCGCTAGAGGTCAATACGCATTAGCATTGACTCTCTATGCTTTGCTGGAGTGGCAAAGCATAGAGTCAATGCTAATGCGATATGCGTATTGAACTCTTGTTGTGCTGTATACTTGCCGAGAGGCAGCAATTGCACACAATACACACATTGCACACAATTGCACACTATATAATGCACACAATAAATACGAAGTGGCCGATCAGCAAGTTTGACAGTAGACTTGACTCATGATTCAAATTTTCAAAGTATTCATTCTAACCTGCCGACATCGGAAGAACTAAGTTGAAAAGATTGTATTTTACTGACTGCTATTTAGGTGTCATCAATTGTCACTTAAGTACCGATTTTGAGTGAACTCAGTTGAGTTTCATACAGTGGTGTATGAAATGTTGAGAATCAATAGAGGTTGTCTGATGGGAGAAAAGATGTGACATCGAACGAAGGAATGGGTGAAAAGGATCTGGAGGTATTATTTGACTCAGATCTGTCTTTCTGCGCCCATGTACAGTAGCTGATGTCTCCAAAAGAGCCAATATCAAGTTGGGAATCATCAAACGTTCCTTTTCATCCCTTGGGTCCAGTGGGCCCTTTAGATTGGCTATCGCTGGCTCCCATAGGCTCTATGTTATAAGACATCAGTGCGAGGAGCTAGCTTGCGATTTTCCGTTTTTGCCAATACCAAAATTATGATATTCCAGTCAAATCTTCTATTTGTTATGATTTTTCAGCGTCCTTGAAAAGTAAAGTATTTCACTTAAGTTTAAGACTTACTTAAGTAAGTCTTAAGTTTGAAAAATTCTCATTTTCGTCATATTTAAGGTACAAACTGGAAATTTATTCTGAAATGTTGGTTGGTTTTTCTATTTTATGTGTGTGCAATTTCTTGTGTGCGTCACCTGTTTAAAGCACGTCATGTCAAAATCTCCGTGGTGTGACGTAATATTTCGTATCGACTTTGCCATTGAACTTAAGTCGCGCTTAAGTCGCGCTTAAGTTAAGTAGGCCCTCTCTCACTTAAATTCGAAACAGCTGGAGCGTATCGGCCAATCAGAGCGCGTAAACTCATTGAGTGATTTCAAGTTCGGTGTTGAAAGCTGGTGTTGGTGTTGTGAGAACACCAACACCAGCTACAACACCGAACTTGAAATCATGCTGGTGTTGAGGTTGACCTCGGAAAATATGACGCATTTCCGGTAGTCTGTGTTGAGGGCTGGTGTTGAATGTCGTCTGCTGAACCGAGTATCGTGGTTGGTGTTGACGATTTACGTGTAATTTTCCCATTCACCAACACCAGCCCCTAGGGATTGGGAAATTCATGATTTCAAGTTTGGTGTTGGTGTTGGTGTTGCAGTATACCGCAGGTAACTATGCATGCATCTGTCAAGAATCTCACGATCAAGCCAAGGTAAAATCCATTTTCCGTCAAAACAACTGTAAATCATGGGAGCTATATACGTTTTCAAGAGAAATGATATTTTCTCTATTCATTTTTAATATGACTTTACATTTGATATTCGATATGATGTAATTCATTGGAATTTCTGAAAGGATTATGCTTTTATCGCAAGACTTTTCGCCTGTTGAGTGACGTCACTCGGCGTTGAGGCTGGTGTTGAGCTATCGATAACGTGATCGGTATCCTCCTTCTAAACTGACCGTCGGTGTTGGAGCTCGGTTTAGCAGCCTTTCCATGCTCTCAACACCAACACCAACACCGAAAACCGTACTTGAAATCACTCATTGTACATGGCTCAACGGCAATAGTTCTACATGCCATGTCGGCTCAGCTAGGCGCCAAATTACGAAAATGAGGCTGGATCTGCGCATGCGCTAAATGTAAGCTAAAGTTTTACGTGTTCAGTGCGGAGCATAAATAATTGGAATAATCTTCCTGAAATTGCCATTATTATGCCTCATCAATCAATAAGTTCAAGTCAGAACTTGAAAATCACTGGAAGTGGAACTGGAACTGGAAGCACCACCCGCTGAAATACTACCCATACTCCATACTCCAAAGGCCATACCAACGCGAATCCAATGCAGTAACGCGAACAAGGGGCACAGAAGCTGAAGCTTCAAGCCTCGACACCAAAGTAAAGTAAGTAAAGTAAGTAAAGAGTTTTTACTACACAGCCAGGATAGTAATGCAGCTATGACTATGTTGTGTGAATAGATCAGACTCAAGTCAAGTATCATAGTTTATACAGCAAACACAATGAACAGTGCATGGGGCTTAGTCGTATAGTTTGAGTTTCGTAACAAATGATTTCTCACCTGGTTTTAACATATGATGCTGACGTTTTACAGCATTTCGTGTTGGAAATACAGCTTCTGTAAAAGTAGTGAGTTTCTGCCTCATATAATCACCAGCCATGTTGATTTAGAGACCTTAACTTGCTCTTCGGTGTTTATTTTATTTTTAACCGACGGCGACGAACAAAATATTTATGGTGTCTTCCATAGTACAAAATAAAATGATAATAAAAAAGCTTAGTAAAAAGGTAAAAAGTAAAAAGGAGTGAGCAAAATGCGAAAATCATCCAACGACGATGGAAAACGCCATAAAAAACCAATAACAACAGCAATGCTCATCACAAAAATAAATAATTATCTGAAGGGTGCATGTCATTTATAACAAGGAATTACTTGACTCATTTGAGAACATTTTTTTTTCATATACAATAGATCTAGGCCTAATAGAAATTCATATGTAAATTCATATGCTTCCAAAATGTTCATCTATTAGTAGACATAAAAATCAGTTTAAGCTTTATTACAAGATATATCTAGGCCTTCATTTATGAAACCTTGTTACCTGAAGAATCTTACCGAGATATTTTGCAGTAGTCAGTGGTGTAATTAGCCAGAAATTGTGATGGGCCTGAGCTAGTAATAATATTCTCATGCACCAGAAACACAAAAACACAACTCGGTTATTAATCCTCGACTTCCCGCGACTAAAAAGACTTTGCATCTTGAGTATAATAAACTTGCATTCGCGATTTAAAAAAAATTACAATTAAGTAATTGAAATTTTGCACTTCAGAGCACCTTTACACATATTTTAATCCTAGGTATAGGGGAGGGGATCATATTTGTATACCCTCTGCACCAGGCTCGGATCCACGGGGGGCGGCCGACGGGCCCGCCCCCTGGCAAAAAAAAAATTCTCACGAATTGGGGCAACAAAAAACAAAATTAGTGCTCTTAAATACTAATTTAGAACTTCCCTAAAAAGGGGGGGGGGCTTGAAAATGTCTTTAAGTGGGAAAATAACGACTATTAGTTGTCGAATCGACTTAGGAGCTTTAGAGCCAGTAATTAATAGTCTGATTTTTCAGACCATTGTACCGAATGGTCATACGTTTTATGCTGCGCAAAGATTCAATCAGTTTAATTTTGGCCATTACAAGAAGTGGGTTATTGATGTAGACAAATGCTCATGTACCCTTTACAGCTCATTTTATGTATGTTATTACCAAAGATGGAAAAAGCCAGTCAGTCACTCAATAGTGTCTGACAGTGAAGTCTAGCAAGTAAACGGGTTTCCTTGCATAATTTGAATATTAGGACACTGCTAACGTTTAAATTTCCCAGATAGGACATACATGACATATTCATACTGTAGTTCCTGCAAAGTTCTACAGAATTTGATGTTGGCTGCAAAAGGGACGTAGTATCTTTAACACCCCCTGCGCCGCTTATTCACCGGCTGGCTGAGTCGCCGCAAAATATTTCCTCAAAAGTTGGACAAAAAAAAGTGCAAAGCGCTCTTACCCCCCTGGCTGAGTCGCCGCTAAATATTTCCTCAAAAGTTGGACAAAAAAGTGCTCTTACCCCGGCTTATTCACCGGCTGGCTGAGTCGCCGCTAAATATTTTCTCACGAATTGCCCCCCCCCCCCTCCTGTCGCCGGCTGGATCCGCCCCTGCTCTGCACGTAAGGTACAAAAAACAATGAAATCATTACAACAAAAATTGTGGCTTTCTCGGAAGGGTGCGTTGACTAGTCTTCCATATCAGTCGTTTAGAATGGAATTTTAAGGAATAGAAATTTAAGTCGTTTTGAATTGAAATAATCACAATTGAAACAAATAAAAAATTAAATAAAACTATTTTTACGTAGTCTTGCAGATCAGGCGTTTACAAGAATTAAATAAATAAATAACAAGAAACACAATCAAATAATTTACTTAAATATATATAGGTTTTCCCGCCCAATTTCATCAGAGTTGCATTCGAATTCATGAATAGGCGTTCAAGTTCGAACGTTTTTCGTCACCTCTCTGCTCTCATGGTTCATTTTCATTCTTTGAGCATTCAATTTCGTTTTATATCATTCCTTTTAAATTTTATTTCATTCAATTTAGAGAGAAATCCATTCAATTTAGTGACGCGAAGTTGTCATTCAATTTCGCGCCAGCTGGATAGACGTTCAAGTTCGTCCTTAATACCAATTTCAATTTCATTTATAGGCACACACCTTCGCACTTTGAACGTTCGAATTAAATTAACATAAACAAGTTCAGTAGTTCTATGTAATTCTTACCGCAATTTGTTCACATCACATTATTTTTTTTCACTGTTTTCAATTATATAATTTCATTTTCATTTTAAACTTTCATAATATTTTTTGTAATCATATTTTATATGTTTCTTTTCTTTCTAATCTTTTCTTCCATTTCACTTTATTCCCTAGCAATATGGATATAACACTTACAGAATGGTTATAACTCATAATTTGTAACATGTAAGTAAGTACTTATCATGTACTTACTTACGTTATTATCATGTAAAAAAATTCAATATAAGGCAAAGGTCCCATTTCAAGGTACATAAAGTTTGCATAATTTATTCATACAGATGCAGATTGCAAAGAACTTAAACAGTAAAAGAAAAAGACTGCCCAAATGCTATAAATGATTGCCTATTCGTGAAATTGAATACCTTAATGTTCATCAGGGCGGTGCAGGTGCGAATTTGAATGCATTTACGTGCATTTTTAATTTGAACGCGCTTTTTACACGTTTATGTGAGAAAATCATGAAATCGCATGCTAATACAATTAAATTGAATGACCTAGTTAGCTTTTTGAATGTTGATGTCGGTGATCATTCGAATTCGCTCGAAATTGAATGATCGCATCGTTAAATCGGATGCAACTCTGATGAAATTGGGCGGGAAAACCTATATTAAAAAAAGTCACATAAAGGTTTTGCATGTCAGTCGTTTATTTATTAAAATAACAAAAAATAAATCAATTTTTTCTATGTGCTCCGTTATTTATTTATTTATTTGTAATTTCATTTGTAACGACTGTTATGCAAGATTAGTTTACATTAAAAAATCAATTCTATACATAGAAAGAAATGAATATTATTTTATTTGACATTTTTAAATATTTAAAGCCCCACTGCACTACTTGTACCTACTTGCGCCCTCTATCTAGCAATCGGTACCCGTTGGTTAAATGAGAGCTGAATTGATGAGAGAACCAGTGGCGGATCCAGAAGGGGGCCGGGCCCCCCGGGGCCCCCGGCCTCTCCCCTGGATCCGCCACTGGGTCCTTGATATGGATGGAAAATGTATTTGCTATCATGAAAATGTTGACATTTCCATGGTCAGAATTACATATACGCCTGTACTGATTTCACTCACATCTTGGTAAAAGGAAAGCACACAAACTGAATTATACGAACTTTCACGAGCGTGAATTAAAATAGGAAAAACAAGAGTTTCGATTTCAGAATGTGAAGTTTCATATCTCTCTACAAATCATTTTCCTCTTGTTATTAGTTTCAAGCTCTCAAAGTAAATAATATAGCTTTAAATGAATATTTCTAAGATCTTCACATTTCTATCATCCAGTGAGAAGCGCGTATTTAAAATCATCGCTTGTATATATAGCAGCTATTCGTAAAAGGTTCCTGTTCGAAATGATGCAAACAAATACAAATGCAATTCTGAAATGGAACCATGTATAAGAATCTAGGATATATAAAAACGTGCTCATGAATGACAGTATTTAGTTTCAATATCTTTTAGAAAGTGAATCCATTAAGAAATCGATATGCTTGTATTTCTCAAAATTATAGAATTGGAAGTCATCGAATAGCTGAATATGATCATGATGATCAGATCATCCTGTAGGCAAAGTCTTCCGATTCATGTATAGTAAATGGTCTTAAGTAAAACCATAACAACCCCAATATAACGATATCAATTTTCAGTGAATAAGAGAAAATTAGGCCCGAAGGGCTCATGCGCGGTGGACCCGACGATGGAGAGACAAGGGGAATTACCCCTCCCATATCCGGCCCCTGTTACACCCACAAATGTAATAACGCCCACAAATGTAATAACGCCCACAAATGTAATAACACTTTACCCACAAATGTAATAACACCCACAAATGTAATAACACTTTACCCACAAATGTAATAAATTTCACCCACAAATGTAATAACCACTTTACCCACAAATGTAATAATTTTGAATCACCCACAAATGTAATAATGACTTTACCCACAAATGTAATAAATTTGAAGGGATATTTTGTCGAATTTGTTCAAAACTAAAACCCTGTAATAAAGCATGGGTATAGCGCGCAGTCTTTACTCCAGACCCGGTTATTTCAAAAAATTAAAAATCTTCAAAACTAAGACCCCATAATCCTTTTCCTGTGGAATAACATGAGAATCGAGCGTAGTCTTTCCTCCAGACCCGGTCATTTCAAAAATAAAAACAATAAAAAACAAAACAAAAAATCAAATCTAAGACCCAACAATCCTCCAAACTAAGACCCTGTAATAAAGCATGGGTTTAGAGCGTTGTCTTTACTCCACACCCGGTTATTTCAAAAATAAAATAAAACAAAACAAAACAAAACATTAACTTTAAAACTAAGGCTCCACCATCTTCCAAACTATAAGACCCTGTGATAAAGCATGGGTTTAGAGCGTAGTCTTTACTCCAGACCCGTTTAATTAAAAAAAAATCTTCAAAACTAAGACCCCACCATCTTCCAAACTTAGACCCGGTAATAAAGCATGGGTTTAGAGCGTAGTTTTTCTTCCAGACCCGATTATTTCAAAACTTTTTAAAAATCTTCAAAACTAAGACCCCATCATCTTATTCCTGTGGAAGAAATGAGTATTGAGCGTAGTCTTTCCTCCAGACCCGTTTATTCAAAAGTTAAAAAAAAAAAAAAAAAAAACCTTTTAAACTAAGACCCCTCCATCTTCCAAATTAAGACCCGGTAATAAAGCATGGGATTAGAGCGTAGTCTTTACTTCAGACTCGGTTATTTAAAAAATAATGAAAAATCTTCAAACTAAGACCTCACCATCTCATTCCTGTGGAATAACGTGTGTGTGTGTGTGTATTGGGTTTTTACAGAAGTGTATCAATCAGATATGATTATTTACGTCTGGGGACCGACCTTTAACGTCACCATCCGAAAGACGCGATTCAGTGTCGAACCTGCGTCCTCGGCTGAATCAGTTTGTAACTTTCACTGTTAGCTGCATTACAGGCGCACGCCTGGGTATAACATGGGTATAGAGCGTAGTCTTTCCTCCAGACCCGGTTATTTCAAAAGAAATAGAAATTTAAACAAATCTTCGAAACTAAGACCCACCATCTTATTCCTCTTTTTTTTCATTTAAAAATAAATTACATTATTACATATGTGGATACAACACGTCACAAATAAATGATTTGTCGGCGGTCACACGAACTGACGAATCAGTCAAAATGGTCCATATATAACACACAGAGGAGGGACCGATTCGATGGTTCGTTGACCGTCGACGACTTTTTAATCATGTAAATATTCTAACGCCCACAAATATCCTGGACTTCAATGTTCGTAGAAAAAAAAGTAATCGAATAAGTGACCTTAAATGTATTTAAATATTGACGCAGATTGTTTTATGCATGTGATTATGAAATAATTATGTTCACGATATGTAACATATATATATATATATATATATATATATATATATATATATGTGTGTACGCTATTAGTGACATTGAAACGTTGGATTGCGATGTTATATTTTCACGAGTGCGTGAATGAATTACCTTTCTTCATGTGATGAACGTATCAATTACTTATACTGAAGACTACCAATTGGTACGCGGTACACGGTGTGAATTCATGAGAACGAAATTTATTCAAAGGCAAATACAAACAAAACACATTTATATTACAGTTTTTACTTCTGAAACACTCAAGCAGCTATATAAACAAGAACAAGTCTGAAATGATAATCGGTTAACAAGCAAATAACAACGCATACTTTCATATAACAAATCATAAATAGCTGTATAACGAGATCACGCGAAACATATTTGCATGTTTTGAATGAACGATTGCAGAACCCTTTGACTGATAAAATATCTATATACTCTCTCAATCAATGTGAGTAAATTGCAGAGGTTATGGTTTTATAGTGATGCAATGATGGATACATAGATTTTGTAAGATAGAAAGTATTTTATTCCAAACGAATGAAGAGGTTGTTTCATTAATATACAGACGGTAACAGAACCAAAATAATTATTACGTATAAAAAGGTGGAGTAACTCACATGTCTTTTACAAGCAAATAAGGTTATAATTTGGGCAATATTGAACCTGATAACATCAACTGAACTTGATATAAAACGCAAACAACCTAACACGTGACAATTCTTCTAAGCTAGAAAAAAAGTTAATGTTTTGTTTTGTTTTGTTTTGTTTTATTTTTGAAATAACCGGGTGTGGAGTAAAGACAACGCTCTAAACCCATGCTTTATTACAGGGTCTTAGTTTGGAGGATTGTTGGGTCTTAGATTTGAATTTTTTGTTTTGTTTTTTTATTGTTTTTTTATTTTTGAAATAACCGGGTCTGGAAGAAAAACTACGCTCTAAACCCATGCTTTATTACCAGGTCTTAGTTTGGAAGATGGTGGGGTCTTAGTTTAAAAGTTTTTGTTTGTTTTTTTTACTTTTGAATAACCGGGTCTGGAGTAAAGACAACGCTCTAAACCCATGCTTTATTGCAGGGTCTTAGTTTGGAGGATTGTTGGGTCTTAGATTTGAATTTTTTGTTTTGTTTTTTATTGTTTTTTTTTTTTTAATTAACGGGTCTGGAGTAAAGACTACGCTCTAAACCCATGCTTTATCACAGGGTCTTATAGTTTGGAAGATGGTGGAGCCTTAGTTTTAAAGTTAATGTTTTGTTTTGTTTTGTTTTATTTTATTTTTGAAATAACCGGGTGTGGAGTAAAGACAACGCTCTAAACCCATGCTTTATTACAGGGTCTTAGTTTGGAGGATTGTTGGGTCTTAGATTTGAATTTTTGTTTTGTTTTTTATTGTTTTTATTTTTGAAATGACCGGGTCTGGAGGAAAGACTACGCTCGATTCTCATGTTATTCCACAGGAAAAGGATTATGGGGTCTTAGTTTTGAAGATTTTTTAATTTTTGAAATAACCGGGTCTGGAGTAAAGACTGCGCGCTATACCCATGCTTTATTACAGGGTTTTAGTTTTGAACAAATTCGACAAAATATCCCTTCAAATTTATTACATTTGTGGGTAAAGTCATTATTACATTTGTGGGTGATTCAAAATTATTACATTTGTGGGTAAAGTGGTTATTACATTTGTGGGTGAAATTATTACATTTGTGGGTAAAGTGTTATTACATTTGTGGGTGTTATTACATTTGTGGGTAAAGTGTTATTACATTTGTGGGCGTTATTACATTTGTGGGCGTTATTACATTTGTGGGTGTAACAGCCCCCCCTTCCGATTTTCCAAAGTCGAGAATAGGGAATTTTAAATAATGGTAGGTATACTCAGGGATGTCCCTGGTAAATTACATCTCATACCTTCTATGAAAACTATCTTTCCATTACGAAAACACAGTATCAGATCCGGGGGTTCCGGGACACGTCCCCCCGTACACACTAAATCTTAAGTACATATCAAGCATTAAAAAAAAGAATATGTTATGCCCCCACCCTCTCTCGTTGCGGCTTATTTAGATCTCCCGAAAACATGCCAAAAGAAACTTCAAAATATGAGAATCTTTTTAAACATTTTTGTAGACTTGGGCCCCACTCCCGCAAGGGAATCCTGGATCCTCCACTGAAACGGAACTTCTCTTGTGGTACGAAATGTCCTTCATTCCACACGTACTCCTCCCCCTTTCAAGTCAGTGATCCTCTTTTGGTCTCATTCACATGTGCTTTGTTCAGTGGCAAATTCTCACCTTCGAAAGAAAATGCGTGAATTAATAGACTAAGTATAACCTTTCTCGATCAAAAAATGTGTAACGTACGATAATATACTCTACTTCGCATTTATGACGTCAACAATAAAAACATCTTTTAGCGATGAAAAAAAGGGTTGAGGTGTAGAAAATGTAAACGTATTAAAAGCAGCGAAAATTGTCTAGTTCCTAGTAAATCTCGCACTTTCATAGCAATCATGACCATGGCGCCAAAAACGTACGTTACAAGAAGAAAGGGTATCGTTTCTTCACTCTAATATCATTATTATATGTACTGACACCCCTCCCCCTACTTGCAAAACTAGATCCGCCTGTATGTCAGAGAAATTATGTGTATTCAAGTTTCACTGTCCTTGTTTTTTAAAAACCTATTATACCTTCACAATTCTGAAGCGCACTCAATCCTGACCAGAATACTGGCGATTACCGGAGCGTGAAACCTATAAAGCAAGCACGGGACGCAATGCTAGTAGTTAGGCCTATTTTACAGTCGCGGACCACAAACATGATTTACATGTAAGTGAAGTTTGTTCTCGTCGGTAGCCTCAATTATATAATTTCAACCTGCATGCATGTTGCAAAATACTCAAGCTTATAGGTATGCAAAGGTAACCACGGTCAGTTAATCTTCACCTCGCTCTACATACCAATAGCTAGTGTACATTTGAGCTGATTTTACCAATTTTTGGACGTCGGTGTGTGATAATATCTTTTCCATGATGACGCTTCACTCGACGTCGTTCACGAGGTGGTTGATTATTATGATCGTTGTCATTGCTGTCATAAACGTCGAGGCTCAGTTACAGGGAAACACGTCTAACCAAAGTAAGAATGCGAGGTTTAATTTGTTGTACTTATTTGTTTACTTAATTATTTATTTATCTAATATCTACTTATCTATTTACGCATGTATTCATTCATTTATTTATTCATTCATTTAAACAAAAAAATTCTAGATACAAGTCTGTGCAATTTATCTGATCTTTTAATACATGTATCATCAATGTCTTTTAATGCCCTAAATGTTACTTTCCTAATTGAACTGATTTGAACAATAATAGTTAGGTACAAAACCTGATGAGAGTCGTTTATACAAAATTTACTCTGCTGTGTAAGTGAATTATTTTTATTACTTAAACATAGGTTGACATGAAACTTCTTAAATGAATGAACTGCATCAGTCCTTGTCACTTTTTGTGTGTTTTCCTTTGTATTGAAGCGTGCGCATGTATTCCATTATTCAGCTATCTTGTGAACAATCACAGCGTAATACTTGTAGTAATTGAAAAGCAATAGCTATCTTAAAATATATCCAATGTAAATATGTACATAGCAACTTCAGTATCCCATGTGTAGGCTATATCAGATAATATACATGTACATAAGAGGCTATTTTCTCTTGTTGATTTATTATCATTATTATTATTATTTTGTTGTTGTTTTGTTTTGTTGTAGGTAAGAATGCCTAAAAATCTCATGACTATCAAGCATCTGATTTACAAACTAATAACTGTCTGTACATACAATAAGATACTAAATATGTGCAACGGTATTTCTTGAATAATCCGCTTTTTATGAGGATAACCAATTAATTTGCATACTTGTATACAAATATATATATATATATTCAGCCGAGGACGCAGGTTCGAAACTGAATCGCGTCTTTCGGATGGTGACGTTAAAGGTCGGTCCCCAGACGTAAATAATCATATCTGATTGATACACGTCTGTAAAAACCCAATACACACACACGTGTGTATTTATTTCTGTATAATGTTTTGTTGCTGTTATCTGTTTTTATTGATGATTGTGATTGAATAGCATTGTTACCAAACAATGCCTCATGGAAGACCACCATAATTGGTGAAATGTGCCACCCTGTACAAATATCAGAAATAATAAAATAATAAATTACACACCGCGGGCACCTACACCTTCCTTCAGAATGTTTAAGGTCCATTTTCTAGATCAAATCGTAAATACGGGCGCATCGAAGGGCTCATTGTCTTGCTTGAATAATGTAGTGGTAATTATCAAAACTGCTTGTTTTTATTAATGTCATTATAAAGAGGTTTGTATAAACTACATAATTTCGAAATTCCAGTTTTCCAGGAGAAATTTTGAATGCTAAAATCAAAGTTTGAAAACACCTCTCTGGTGAATGTGACAAGCTTTGTAAAGCAATCCGTAGCCTTTTGTGTATCCCCAAAGAACCATAAGGCGAAAGAGGCAAGGAAATTAGGTTCAAAGTTTTTTTTTCCTCAATCGTGTACACATACGTTTATTATTAGGATGGAACTCGCTCTAAATATTGGTTGTGGTGAAAAAAGGCAGTTCATTATGATATACTAAGTAATGTAACTCGATGTCAGTCGGTACAGTGACATAACATGTTTGTGTATTTTACTCAATGTACAGCTAGCATTAAGGCGTATAAAACAAATATTTTGGTGCTTCATTATGAATTAAGACGTAAGGTATTCGATCATAATGCATGAGGACACTGGATTAGTGAGTACATCTCACCTTGTTCATATTAATAAGATAGGTATAGGAATTAGAAACAGACCGATGCGACAAACTTTTTGGAAAAGAGTGGAAATGTGACAAGTGGGCCTCGTGACTCCCGATACCTAACAACATAGTTAGAGAAATACTTTCATTGAAGTTTATGAGATCTATAATTTTTAATCAGTGCGCTTATCTATGCAATTGCTTCAAGAGGAGGAACTGAAATAGACAGCTACGACCCCTTCCATTTCCTAATTAAACGCCATCATAACGAAAGTGCTTGAAATGTAGAAAGATGAGATATGGTAATTCAATAGTTCAACAATTCCCTTATAAAAGACTGTAATAAACTGATAAACCTTGCACTCTTAAGAAAACTATTTTAACCTATATTTTAAACTATTGCTGCCTTTTGTTGGCATATTGTCTTACAAAGCGGTAAGGAAAACATCTATTGCAACATTTGTTGATATGATGAATATTTTTTACAAATGATTCTCATACCTAAGGTCTGTATGACAATGCCATTCTCATTCACCATAGACCTTTTGATGTTAGCATTCGTTATTCATGTATTTAAACATGAAAATCTTACTCTGTTGAGCGTTTATAAAAATTTGTCAATGTTTTAAATTCATTAAATAATGGGTTTGTATGGGCTAAATAAAGGGAGCCAGCACAAATGCGAAGCGCTTTCTTTTGGATTAAATAGATAGGGTTAATTTTTGTTTTTGCACTTAAAGCCCACACCAAGTTACAATATGAAATGTATTGCAATATGAGCGAGTTATATAGCATTAAAAGGCAATTTTAGCAACTTTTTATCTTATATAGCTAGTATTCCAATATTCTTAGAAATGCATGTAATTTTATGTTGTATGTGTTCATTCCAGCTAGGATTTTCATCAACAAGAAACCTAACTTTTGAGTACATTTCTTACGTACAAAGCCTATATTATCAATTAAAATATAAAGAAAATCTGGGGTACGTGCATTTGTAGGTTTGTGTATGAAGTTCATTTTATTAATATTAAGAGATAGTTTATTACCTTTAAAACAGTTTGATGCTTTGATATTCTAAATTGAGTGTATGAATAAAGGCATCCAAATCTTCATGAGAATACAAAATGTTGGTGTCGTCAGCAAATAGTATAAACGATAAAAGGGATAATAATAATAATAATAATAATAGTAATAATAATAGGCATTTCTGTAGCGCCGTCTATCTAGAAATTCTATTCCGAGGCGCATTTATTATTACCCCGGCTTTAGCCTAGCTGCCATTACAGCGCTCCAGCATTTCAAGGAATTAATTCCTGCCAGGTACCCACTTACATCACCTGGGTTGAGTGTGGCAAATATAATGCATAGGTTATATCATTAATATACAATAAAGAAGAGAAGGGGATCTAATATTGATTCTTGTGGGACTCCACATTTAATTGAAAGATAATCCGATGAAAATCCATTATAAACCACATACAGTTGCCGGAATGATAAATAATCTCTAAACAAAGTTTTTTGAGCAAAATATTGTGATTTAGCGTATCAAATGCTTTTGACAAATCCATAAAAATCTTCTTTACATGTTTTTTTATTGGCCCTTGCATTGAATATTTTATCATACATTTTAACCAAAGCTAGGTCAGTGAAATATGATTTTCTGAAGCCATATTGATTTTATATTCAATATTTCACGGTTATTCACAAATTTATATAACCTATTATAATTTTTTCTCGAGATTTTGGATATACTAAGAAGGATAGATATGGGCCTATACTTGCTTATTTCATGCGTATATTATCTTTTTTGATAAACCGGATTTACCTTAGCAATTTTAGAGAGTTAGATGATAAGGAAAAATTAATAATGTGAGTTAGAGGAGAAGCAATTACATATATAATTTGTTTAAAAAGTGATGTACTTATTCTGTCGTGACCGTGACCATGTGCTTTATTACTCTTAAGGTCCTTTGTTACATTAATTATTTCATTGGGGTTAGTAGGGTTGAAAAACAGGGATAAGGATGTAGGTTTGGGAAGGAATCTATAAAAATCTACGTCATTATTATTCAATTTGTTTGCAAGATTAGGACCTATATTAACAAAAAAGCAGTTTAAAATAATAGCTACATTATTATTATTATCAATAATGCTATTGTTTATTAGAACATTTTCCTTTGGTAAATGTTGCCTTTTCTTTCCAATGATTTCATTTATAATTCCCAAAGTTAATTTAATGTTAGATTTTACTTTCAATTTGTTTAATTGTTCTGAATAATGAATTTTACGGGTAATTCGAAAAACGTCGGTTAATTTATTCCGGTATTTGTTTATATCTTTTTAAATTTGTTGCGTCACGTAAATAAACCTTATATAGCCCTTTCCCCTCTGAATAAATCTTAAAATGGCCTCAGATATTCATGGCATTTTACCAGGTTTATTAT
Source organism: Mesocentrotus franciscanus (assembly GCA_037976565.1). Taxonomy (NCBI): domain Eukaryota; kingdom Metazoa; phylum Echinodermata; class Echinoidea; order Camarodonta; family Strongylocentrotidae; genus Mesocentrotus; species Mesocentrotus franciscanus. Next base: position 26,893,019 of record CP137672.1, read on the forward strand.
TACATTTATCTTTTTTTCAAAGGCATCTTTTTTGTCATAATAAAATTGTAGTTTTATATTAAAATTGTCATATGCAATGTTTACGTTTGACTGGGTAATTACATCTGACCATTCTTCATGGATTAAATCATTAAAAAAAAATCAATATTCCGGGGTGTTTCTTTCCTAAACATTATTAATTTGTTTCAGTTTTCAGCGACCATATTCTTATAACATATAACAAACATTGGAAGATGGTCTGATATTTCTGAATAAAGTAGTCCACTAGTAATACTTTTAATCAAAAATGTTTGAAAATATTAATTTTCTCGATCAAAGTCGAAGAATGATGATCAATTCTTGTGGGTTTGTTAATATGGGGTAACGGGCGTTTGAATACATCACATTAAGAAATGTTTCAGAATTACTATTATTCGATAAAAGACTGATATTAAAATCACCCATTAAATATAAATACATATTTTCTCGACAGAGAGTAGCAAAGAATTTCTCCAGGTTCTCATTAAATAAACCAACATGACCATCATGACCACTTTTTTCAATACAAATATTAAATAGTAAATTTTCATGAATATAAAAGGCTACGGCTCGGTGTAAAAATGTCAGAGGAAAAAATGTCAGAGGTCAAAATGTCAGAGGTAAAAATGTCAGAGGAAAAAATGTCAGAGGTAAAAATGTCAGAGGTAAAAATGTCAGAGGTAAAAATGTCAGAGGTAAAAATGTCAGAGGAAAAAATGTCAGAGGTAAAAATGTCAGAGGTAAAAATGTTAGAGGTAAAATATTTTTTTAAAGCATGTTACAGGTTGAATATTGGTAATGGTTGTATATTAGGCTTATCGAAAAGATATAACGAAGGATTCTCTGCAGTCATTAATTTCAGCGCTGCTTTATTTTCTTCTTTCTTTAACTTTTATTTACCTTTCTGCCCGAAATTGTGTCTTTTTTGCCCGATTATTGCCGAGGGGAGACGGGGTGTATCCTTCTTTTGGGGGCATAGTGACCCGGCTGCCTCCCCATATATGCCTTTGTCTAAGCAAGTGATACTGGTACACTGAACAAACTTCTGGAAAAAAAGAATGTCTAAAATCGAGTAGTTTGGCCATGAATTATAGGCCGAGTTGTGGCTCGATGGTGTAATCATTAAATAAAAAGAAAAGTCATCTCTAAGAAAAGAGGATAAGATATCACGCTGTGAGTCCTCACCCCCCACTTCACCGTCCCTTCTGAAGATTGATGGACATTTTAACAGCGTGGCAATGACTACTATAAAATGTAATTTCCTACAAATGCATATTTCCAACAATTTCATTTTCTTGAGGGCTTGATACTTTGATACTTTGATACAAAGTAGAAAGCCGCCCATGTTACATCTAATGCTAACCGCACCATCACATTCCAGAGAAGCGCGCGCTTTGCAAAGAGTTGATCGTCGATCACTATTGCGGTATAAATAGTCTGGGAGATCATCAATAAGCAGCTTTGATACTCTGATACAAAGCAGAAAGCCGCCATTTATGTTACATGTACATCAAATGCTAACCGCACCATCACATTCCAGATAAGCGCGCGCTTTGCAGAGGTTCTGTTTAATAGTCCGGGAGCCAGGGGGGGTCAACCTAGCTGGGAGGGAAACCAATTTTCATATGCACAGATGTAAAGATCGCATAGCTCCACATAACAAATCGACCGTCTGGCATGTTCTAAGTGGTGGGTGTGGCCAGGGGGAGCCCCCTCCCCAAAAAGCGGCCCTTTTGACGACAAATTAGTATTTTGTAAATAATATTGTAAGAAAACCTTGAACCACCATGAGTTTGGTGTCATATGAAAGAAAATTAAATTATCTACATTTTGATACCTATTTCAACGAAATTAAGATTAATTTACATAGCAAATTTAAGTTAAAAACATGATTTTTGGTGATTTTTTCGAAATATTGAATTTTATCAAAAAGATTATTTTCCATATATCAAAATTGGAGAGGTGCATTTTTCATAACTTTTCAGGAATTTGCTTATGTACAATGACAATATCCTGTGCGAGGGAGAGGCTTATATATCTTTTCAATAAAAAGTTATAGCAATCCAAAGTCATTGATTTGATTTCCACAAAAACAACATTTTTGCCCACATGTGTATTAACTGTATGCATATACGTGCATTAGTGTATTAAGGACCTGTTTGGCGTGTTTACATCGAGTTTTAAAGATAACTTTTAACTAAAACCTCTAATCACCATGTATTTGGTGTCAAAAGATGGATAATTAAAATACCTTCATCCTGATATCAATTTCAATGAGTGATGTAGTGTGTGAAATATAAATTTTGAGCCAAAAGGTGCTTTATTGTAGATATTCCTCTGATTTTGGCCAGTATCTCGGTATATTAACTGGACAAAAGTGATTAGACATTTAGTAGTGCAGAAAGTTCAAAGGATTTGGAGCGCTGAGTGCAATTGATAAGTTCTTCTTCTGTACTCTGGGATGTTTCAGGAAATGTGGACATTGGCAGTTGCCTCCCCAGGCGCAGATCCAGGGGCAGGGGCCTAGGCCCCCCGCCAAAAAAGAATAAAAGAGAGAGAGAGAAGGAAAAGAAGGAAAGGGAAAGAGGAGAGAAAGGGAAAGAAAGAAGAGGAAGCAGAAGAGGGGAAAACGGAGATCGGGGGCGAAAGGGCCTTGTCTCCCAGGTTGTTGCCTCCCCCAGCAAAAAATAAGAGAGAGAAGGAAGGAAATGGAAAGAAAAAGGAAAAAGGGAGATAAAGGGAATGAAATAAAGAGGACGAAGAAAAGAAGGGGGTATCAGTTGCGATTCTCCCGCCAACAAGTTGTGGATCGGGGATGGAAACCTAAAGGCCCTTGCCCCTGCCAAAAAGAAGGGGTGAAGGGAAAGGCAAAGAGGAGAGCTAAAAGGGAACAAAAAAGAGGAAGAAGAAAAGAAAAGGATGAAAACAAGGGGAGATCAGTTGCGATTAATTCGGCCAACAATGTATGGATCGGGGGACCAAAGGCCCTTGCCCCTCTCCCCTGCAAACTTAAAAGAGAAAGAAGGGAAAGGAAAAAAGAGGAAGAAGAAAGGTAGGGAGATCATGAGTGATTTTCCCGCCAACAAGGTGTGGATCGGGGGCGAAAGGCCCTTGCCTCCCCTTATCTGACCGTGATTTAATACCTACCCTGAGCTTACGGGGCTCTGCCCTGGAATCCACCTAGGGCCCTAAGGCAGGCCCTTTGATGCTAATCTGATCGTAATGCATAAAACCCTGAGTTTCGGGGCTCCGCCCCTGGACCCCACGCCAATTAGTGACCTGCCAGAGTCACAAATAAGGTATCAAAATATGCTCATCTGACCGTAATTAAATGCCTAAAACCCCTGAGCTTACGGGGGCTCTGCCCCCTGGACCCAACCTAGGGCCCTAAGGCGGCCCCTGGATGCTCACCTGACGGTAATTTAATGCCCCAAACCCCTAAACTTCGGGGCTCCGCCCCCTGGACCAAACGCCAATTATTGTCCTGCCAGTGTCACAAATAAAGTATAAAAATGCCATCTGACCGTAATTAAATGCCCATACGCCCCGAGCTTCCTGGGGCTCCGCCCTTGACCCCGCCGGTGCTTTGCCCCTAGACCCAACGCCCATTTACGCTACGCTCTTCATGATCGTAAATACTTTAGCCTCCCCCACCCACTTTGAGAAACGTTCAGCGGGGCCTGCATGTAAGAGTGGTGGTGATGCGGATTTTTTTCTTCTGCCCCACCCAAACGATTTTGCTCATTACGCCACTGCTTTAGTGGTCACCATTACGTACCAATATTTGGCTCGCACAATTTCAAATTTGGGCCCTCCCTAAGAAATCTTGGATCCGCGCCTCCTGCCCCTCATCCACCCCACCCCACCCCTTCCAGCCGCTTGTCATAATCTTGCCCATGACCAAGACAAGTTAGTGCATCGATCAACATGAATATAATATAATATCGCCATGTTTGGTTTAATGGTTTATTTTGCCTGACTACTAAGAAAACATGTGAATGCTTGTGAGCAACCAATACTCCGCATGATTCCTATTGTGATTAGATTAGAATGACATAAACTTTTCTCATAAAATAGTTTCGGCTAGGTATGCAAAGTTATTTTTCTCTCGATTACAAGTAATTCGGTACAAAAATCGAAGGAACATTATGAAACTACTTGATTCGATTGAATCTAAGTTTTAGTCTTTGTGTGTTTCAAATAGGAAGTTCCACAACTACAATTGAGATCAATTTGAAATCTTTTCTGCTTAGCCATGAATAACTTTAAATCGTTACTAACTCCTTGAACTTCTAAGGATCTCACGATTTGATGATTGGAAAATGTCATTAGGTACCAGCTTATAATTTTGGTAACACATCACCGTCTACATTAGAGTTCTATCATGCCCGTTGCATAAACCATATGGTCTTTTGAACATAGAATAACATTTTTTAAATTAGAATAAAATAAAATGCAAACTTGTCGTAGATTGTTTCCTTTGAAACAGCGTTCGAGTTACAGTTCCACCACGGACGCTGTCATAGACAATCTTTGATTACTTCTATTTATTGAATTTTAATTGGGATGTGGGCAAAAAGAAAAGAAGAAATGGAAATCTGCATGTAATACTCTGCAAGTTCAAGCTAGTAAATGTGCTACAACTGATCATTTCAAGCGTATTAAGCGTATTATTATTTTTGACTCTAGCAGGTCACTAATAGGCGTGGGTCCAGGGCGGTGCCCCCGTAAGCTCAGGGGATTTAAGCATTAAATTGCGGTCAGATGAGCATCCAGAGACCCGCCTTAGGGCCCTAGGTGGGGTCCAGGGTGCAGAGCCCCCGGAAGCTCAGTGGTTTTAGGCATTTGATTACGATCAGATTAGCATCCAGAGACCCGCCTTAGGGCCCTAGGTGGGGTCCAGGGTGCAGAGCCCCGGAAGCTCAGGGTTTTAGGCATTTGATTACGATCAGATTAGCATCCAAGGGCCTGCCTTAGGGCCCTAGGTGGATTCCAGGGCAGAGCCCCGTAAGCTCAGGGGTAGGTATTAAAATTGTTTTCATCCTTTTCGTTTTCTTCTTCCTCGTTTTTGTTCCCTTTTAGCTCTCCTCTTTGCCTTTCCCTTCACCCCTTCTGTTTGGCAGGGGGGGGGGAGGCAAGGGCCTTTAGGTTTCCATCCCCGATCCACAACTTGTTGGCGGGAGAATCGCAACTGATACCCCCTTCTTTTCTTCGTCCTCTTTATTTCATTCCCTTTATCTCCTTTTTCCTTTTTTCTTTCCATTTCCTTCCTCTCTCTTTTTTTTGCTGGGAGGCAGCAACCTGGGAGACAAGGCCCTTTCGCCCCCGATCTCCGTTTTCCCTGCTTCTGCTTCCTCTTCTTTCTTTCCCTCTCTCCTCTTTCCCTTTCCTTCTTTTCCTTCTCTCTCTCTCTCTTTTCTCTTTGGCGGGGGGCTAGGCCCCTGCCCCTTGGATCTGCGCCTGGGGGAGGCAACTGCCAATGTCCACATTTCCTGAAACATCCCAGAGTACAGAAGAAGAACTTATCAATTGCACTCAGCGCTCCAAATCTTTGAACTTTCTGCACTACTAAATGTCTAATCCCTTTTGTCCAGTTAATATACCGAGATACTGGCCAAAATCAGAGGAATATCTACAATAAAGCACCTTTTGGCTCAAAATTTATATTTCACACACTACATCACTCATTGAAATTGATATCAGGATGAAGGTATTTTAATTATCCATCTTTTGACACCAAATACATGGTGATTAGAGGTTTTAGTTATAAGTTATCTTTAAAACTCGATGTAAACACGCCAAACAGGTCCTTAATACACTAATGCACGTATATGCATACAGTTAATACACATGTGGGCAAAAATGTTGTTTTTATGGAAATCAAATCAATGACTTTGGATTGCTATAACTTTTTATTGAAAAGATATATAAGCCTATCCCTCGCACAGGATATTGTCATTGTACATAAGCAAATTCCTGAAAAGTTATGAAAAATGCACCTCTCCAATTTTGATATATGGAAAATAATCTTTTTGATAAAATTCAATATTTCGAAAAAATCACCAAAAATCATGTTTTTAACTTAAATTTGCTATGTAAATTAATCTTAATTTCGTTGAAATAGGTATCAAAATGTAGATAATTTAATTTTCTTTCATATGACACCAAACTCATGGTGGTTCAAGGTTTTCTTACAATATTATTTACAAAATACTAATTTGTCGTCAAAAGGGCCGCTTTTTGGGGAGGGGCTCCCCTGGCCACACCCACCACTTAGAACATGCCAGACGGTCGATTTGTTATGTGGAGCTATGCGATCTTTACATCTGTGCATATGAAAATTGGTTTCCCTTCCAGCTAGGTTGACCCCCCCTGGCTCCCGTACTATAAGCTACATCGTTCTATAATTATTTGCTGTGAGAGATCAAACTCTGAAATTGACAAATATTTATTCATGAGTAACATATCAGAAACATATTTTTACTGTACACATTTAAATTATAGCATCATGATACTGCTTGTATACATGATAATATTGTTTGAAGGATATTTGGTGCAGGATTTATAAAAGGTGTGCTGGCATACACTGTATACGACAGTTTCCAGCAGGTACATATTCGTACAAGTCTACACATTAAACAAAATGCATCATGAATTTGGCAGAAAAAACAGTTGAAATTGAGGGACTTAAACTGTATTTCTCCCACGTTTCTTAATCACAAACATGATTTTTTTTTAAATATAAAGTTACACAGTGTTATGGTCGAAAGCACATGACAAAATACCTGGGTAGATATGTCTCAACGTTTACCACTTGTAGGCCTACTATCTGACATTCTTCAAGCGAAGCTTTGATATTATTTATTAAACTTTTGTACCGGTAATAAAGTATTGATGAGGGGGACAAAGCATCCATGTCGTTTTATTAATGTTTTCTTGTCATAACAGTCTTTGCTGGGATGGACATGAAGATGGATCTAATTACTGAATTTGTGGAATTTCTGTGCGATCTTTATAACTGATTCCCTGTTTTATCTCATTCAATCTTAATATTTTATGTACTTAGGCCTACTTCCTCAAAACCAAATAAACATTAAAACATCAACCAATTTAAAATATCGAAAAATGATAGAAATTAATATATGCAAACCTGATCACAAAATATAAGTTTCAAATTTATTTTCCACATTGTATTATCCTCAGGACATGTACGGAGTACAATACACACTAGCCTACGTACACAGTAGCTTACGTCTCGACATTTTGTGTGATAAAGTGCCGAGATATTATGACGGCACCAAGTTTTACCCTTAGATCTACATGTTTTTGTGTACCTGACATTTTGTGTGTCTCTCTGACATTTTTACCTCCGACATTTTTTCCTCTGACATTTTTACCTCTGAAATTTTTACCTCTGACATTTTTTCCTCTAACATTTTTACCTCTGACATTTTTACCTCTGACATTTTTTTCCTCTGACATTTTTACCTCTGACATTTTTACCTCTGACATTTTTACCTCTGACATTTTTACCTGGCACCAAGGCTACACCACTTCTACTTCCTTCGCGATCTTCTCTAACCATTTGGTAACTCTTTAAATTGAATAAATCAGCTCAATTAGAGTGTTACCAAGTTTCTGTAATACCAATAATTGAGAAGGGGAAATTATCAAGAGTAAAAAGGAGCGTTTCCAAAGAATCAACATGTTTATTTCAATTTCTAGAGTTTATATAAAGTAAACTAAAATTCTGCGTTGCGTTCATAAAATTGTCACTAAATTCCATTGGTGTGATATATATAAGCTACATGATTTAATTCAAAGATAGACTGCTAAATTGGGTCAAGAATCATGCTTGTATTTTGATACGGACATGATAATGGAAGAGCATAATCGCCATTGCGTATAAGGTTTCTGTGTGAGAAGAGTGATAGCGATGAAAGGTGAGCAATGAAGGTGTGGGTGAGATGGAGTATAGAATGATGAAGGACGAAAGATGGATGGGGGTTGTCATAATCGAACAGATCGGCATGGGGGGCAAAAGAGCGTCTCAGCCAATAAATTAAACACACGGAACCAAAACTAAGTGAGCAGCGTATATGCAATTATTTTCTAATAGGCCATTTTCGCAATGTAACCAAATTCAGTGCATACGTCACTGCGAAGCGCCCCGATATGAGCTGTTCCACTAACCCGTCACAAACAACTGCATCTCGTCGATTGACATTTGGCTATAGACTAATTTTTTTTTCCATCTTGATATGTCATGAATAATTCCACCCGTTTTCTATATTGAATTTAGAGCGTAGGCATATAGGAGACGCAGTTGCATTTGTATTGTGTTATTCGACAGCGAGGTGCCCCATATAAAATGTATATCCTCTCTAGTGCATGGTTTTTTATTTTACAAAATAACTTTTTGACCACCTTTTTTTTGCTCGCTCGCTTTTTCGTGAAGTTTACATACAAATGTGCCCTCACGTGTATACATGGAACTTAACGAGTGCCAGAGTGATGCAAAATGAATATTCTATGATGAATTTGGGATTGACGTGACGGAAACTTTGTCTTTTTTATAAGGGTGTCGTGACTAAAAAGGTTGACAAACGCTGTGTTGGATATTCAAATGTAGATTGCATCGTTAATTATGAATTGGTTTTGTAAATATTTAAACGATGAATTGAATGTAAGTTGCAATGCTATGTTTCGTTCGGACAGTTTAGTGGTAAAAGGTTATTATGAATTGCATAGGTTTTCTTAGAAACAAGATTCCTGATTTCTACTATAACATAATTGTGACATTTTTATCGTTAAAAGACGACTTCCAGTCAAGAAATGTTCAATCTTGTTGATAGCTTCCGCAAAGAAATGATTTGGCTGAATAAAAGTATAGTGAGCACTAGTAAAATACTGGTTTATAAGAATTGTATAAATTTGTTTAATGCATCTTTGTGAAGTGCCTTGTTACAAATGATTTCATTCACTTGCTACGGATAATTGTACTTAAATAGTAAGAATGCAAATTGCATTATTTACGCGTTTTTAGCTGGGAAAAGACAATGTATTGAGACAGAGGTGTAAGTAGAATAGAGATAAAATGAAACGCCAACGTTTCTTTTATATTTATTCAATTGCACACCACAACAAACACCGTCTTAATTCTTGATCAACTTTTGTTACTTAAATTGAATAATTTTTAATTACGAACGTAAGTTGGCCGGATAATTTTTAAAAATCGAACTATTATTATTGATTTCATGTTAAAAAAGTGTGGATAACAAACTTCACTAGCTTATATATAATATATGGGTAGTCCAGATTCTGTCCGTTTTCGTATATTTGTATTATTTCAACTTAAACACACCCCACACACCCCACACAGCGTCGTGTCTCCACCGATCGCGCAATCCCCGAAAATACACCCGTCGAAAAAAGTTGGGTAAGAAAAAAATGCAAGGACTGTCTCCGTTTTAGCGTTGAGGGTGTGTTATATTCTCAGCATATTGGGCGTGCTATACAGAAACAGTCCAGGCAGTGGATTAGTATATGGGTCAATGATAATAATAATCATATCTGTTGATATATCAGTTTTCATGTAATTGACACTTGACACTAGCTATTGTAGACGTATACTTCGAAAAGTGCAAACATTATCATTTGTGTTATAGCCATGCATTAATAAAGCCTGATACTGCAATTATTGAAAGCCGCCCCCTCCCCTTTGGAAAGAAATCTTAATAACATCACTTTTAAATGCAATTTTTTTAAAACCTTTTATTTGTTTGCAGCTATTTCAAACAATTCTACAATCGATGGACATGAAGGGCGCTTTACCTGCGTCAACAGTAATCTGACCTTTGACATTGATGACGTATGTGATGGACAATACCAGTGCCCTTATTTAGATGATGAATACATTTGCGGTAAGTTATACAAGCTTTGCAGGCTGATATTGTTTGGGTTTTTTATTTTGTTTTGATACGTTACGGTGGGGATATTCCGAAGGTTCATAATCCCGAAAACGAAATGACATAAAAACTTGTATTGATTTTCGGAATTACAAACCTTCGGATAAACGGACCTTCGGATAAACGGACCTTCGGAATAACACAACAAATGTTCAGGATTATAAACCCTATTTTACTTTCTGAATCATGAACCCGTGTTATAGGAAATTTGTGTTTCGCAATTACGAACTCTAAGTTCCCTGGTTGATGATACAAGCATGCACATGCTTTCTTAGCAATCAGGTTAAACAATCCTCATCAAACAAAACAAACCTTCGGAATTATGAAGCTTTGGAACACGAACCTTCGGAAAACCAACGCCTCCCGCTCAATTTTAAGGATCTTGTATAGAAATATGCGAAGGCGTAAAAGGCTCAAGCAAGTGGGGGTCTGGACGGGAGGGGGGGGGGTTACCCCTTCTAGTCCATGATAAAATTAATTTCCCCAAAACATAGAACCAAGAGATTCTCACAGAAAAATTCAATACCCTGGGCCAACATCATGGAATAAGTTTACTGGCCCACCTACTTCCTTCATGCATCTTAAAGCCCCTCTAAAGTGTTGGGAGCCCCAAATTCGACAAAAATTTGATGGCACATTTCACTTAAATTGTATCATAATGTGAAAGTGAACGTCATTTTAGACATCAAATTGTTAGGGCTTCCAACACTTTAGAAGGGCTTTAAGATAAAATCATATTTAATTGCCCGGTAAAGGAATTTGTCTAACATTGCGCTGTATTTAGTCAGATGACATTTTGGCATCTTTTAAACTTGTAAATGAATTAAGATCCCATTAACATCGTGATTAATTGATTGAAATTTTCATTTACGACTTTCTCATTTGCTGTACAGTGTGGTAAACAAATAAACAGTACTGAACAGTAAATAATAAATTCAGAAAATAGAAGGAGGCGAAAACCCAGAAATAAGGCATTATATTGAGGACGCCCAGTACAAATACACAAGATACGACTGAAACGACTGGCCGGGAGTCGTATTTTTTTATTTACACGCTAGCGAGGGGAATTTCTCGATTAATTCCAATGAAACCGCTCGCGAAGAATCTAGACTGGATCGGAGAGCTCGTTAGTGCTCGTGTGAATTTACATCGAGGACAAAGTTTGCTTAACTTTTCCTTGGAACACTTGAATGGTTATGGAACCTGTTTGTGTTTCTAATCTTCAAATATTAATATTATTCTGCAAAAAATATAAAATATTGATTTCTACTGTGGTATGTAAAGGCAATATATTATGGAGATGTGGAGAAATCAAGTTTGAGCTCAATTGGAAGGAAGTAACGAGGAATATTAAAGCAAGAGAGACAGGGAAATGAGGAAAGCAAGAAGTTATTGAAATCGAGAGATAACTCGCGAGATTAGCCTTGCATTAGTCATAAAGCAATGAATCCTTTATATAATGTTGTCTTGAGAGGAAGTATACGAAGTTTATTTTTAATTGGAGATTAGTGTAAGTATTAGAAAAATCGGAAATAGAATTAATGAGAAAGTTATTCATTTTTTTAAATCGAGATCAATACATGTAATTAGATGGGGAATCTCCAACTGGCATCCATGTGCGATGTCATACGTACGTGTAACGCATGTCACACTCTCCAAGGATAACTCCCATTTGATTTGTGCACACAATTACTCGAAGTGTCGATTTTTCTGGATTTTAAATTAATGGAAAATATATTTATTCACAGGGGGGCATATTAACAAGTAAAATAATATCGCCTATAACAAATAAAGAACACGTGCCATATAATGTCACTTATGATGGCATAGCTATATTAATATGGCTTTGCCATCATAAGTGAGAAAATGTTATTCTTTTATTTTGTGTAGACAACTTTAACAGTTCTCCTTGTATGGTCTACGCCAGGGCTTCTCAAAGTCCGGACCGCGTTCCGCATCCGGCCCGTAAGTAGGGCATGCCAATCCGATTGCCAATCCGAGAGTCTCCAATTGCCTTATTTTAAGGAAAATACCGATTTTTGATAGTGTCAAGGAATTTTAAAGGATTTTTAAAGAAACATTTTAAAAATCAAAAGGAATGTAAGAAATCCTGAAACGTGAACATTTTCACTTTTATCATTTTATTTGTTTAGCTCTATAGAAACAGTGGCGGTTCTAGGTGAGGGCCGAATCAGCCGCGGCCTAAAACAATTAAGAAAAGGAAGACAAACAAGAGAAAAGGAGAAGAAGACAGGAAACGGAAAAGAAAGAGAAGGGAAAGAAAAGAAGAAATAAACTAATAAAATAAAAATTGTTACTCCGAGTAACGGGTCGGCAACGTATTAGATAGGATGGAAACCAAATCCCAGCGCAAGTTATGCGTATTGCCTGCATCAACGTATAAATCACTGGATGATCCGGGGGAGGGGGGGGGGGCAAATTATCCGCGGCCCTCCTTTTTTTGGCGACCTAAAAACATGGAAATGGGAAAAAGAGAGAACGATGGAAAGAAAACATGAGAAGAGAAAGAGAGAATAATGTAATAAGAGAAGAAGATAGAAGATGGAGGAAAAGGAGAGAGACAGAGAGAGGGAGCGAGAGAGAAAGAAAGAAAGCAAAAAGGAAGAACATGAAACTTAAATTTACACTTACAGATTACATTTCCGATGAGTTGGCTCGACATGGGCCTAAGAAGTCTGCGAACGAAAGTACAACAATACGAGAACAAAAGTTTTATAAAATTGTCTTTAGGAGAGAAAGAGAGGTTATTTCTAAAATAAAATGAAAGGGGCTATGTGACTTTTAAGGAGGAAATTACAATTTCTATCGCTCGTGATGACTATTTTGAATTTCCTAAATTTTAAAAAATTCAAGAACTTCCCGGGGCTCCGCCCCAAGACTCCCGGCAAAGGCTCTCCCCCCAGCACCCCATCCGCAAAGATAGTAGTGGTTCCCAAGACACCTTTTGTTCTATAAAATTGGAGAGAGTATGAGTTTTATGTAGTTACAGCTTCTAACAACCACTCCCGTGGGCCTTTTATTATTTACACAATTTGTTGCTGTCTGCTGCCTCGAGATCACTGGAGCGAGGAAAGGTAACAATCTCTATTCAGTGAAGGATTTATCCTTTTTATGCAGATGGTTCTTTTACAATTCTTGACCAGAAGTGCGTTTCTAACTCAATGATGTGAGATGTGAGCATCATCCCATTGAATGTTGTGTTCAGTATTAAGGGTGTGTTCTGCTACTTGCTGCTCAATGTGAGGGCTTTTTTGTGCTCTTTAAAAAGAGCACACAATAGGGGCAGTGCAATTTAAATATCAAGGGATGGATTAGAGTTTATTTCTAAAAAGAAATGAAAAGGCTATTTGACTTTCAAGAGCGATAAAATCTCTAATCCATCCCTTGAAATTTAAATTGCACTGCCTCATTGTGTGCTCTTTTCAAAGAGCACAAAAAGCCCTCAGATTGAACATTCCATTTCATAAAATTGTCTTAAAGAGAGAAAGAGAGGTTATTTTCCAAAATGAAATGAAAAAGCTATTTGACTTGCAAGAACCCTTTCCTTTCATTTTAGAAATAACCTCTCTTTTTCTCTTCAAGACAATTTTCTCTCTTTAAAGTCAAATGGCACTTTCATTTCATTTTAGAGATGACCTCTTTTTCTCTCCTAGAGACAATTTCTCTCTTAAAATTCAAATAAACTCGAGAGCTTCCTGGGGCTGGGTACCGGAACCCCCGGCAGGAGCTCTGCCAGGCCCCTCAAGCTCTGCCATGTTGTACGGATTCATTAGAGAGCAAAACAAGCCCACTCAATAATTAATATATATATATATATATATATAGCCTATTCAAACATCATAGCGATTCATCCAAATAAAAAATCCACGTAAGAGGCATTTTGAAAGTTTTAAAGGGGGATGGAAAAGGTTGGAAATGTTGTCAGATTTGGATAAATTTTGCACGTATATAAAGTAGAGAGTCTTAAATAAAATAAGTATGAAAGCCAAACATTGTCATCCAGCCAAGAAATCTTCGTTTGAAGTGACCAATTTGCAACTCTAAATTTTGTCCGCTGTGCAACTCTGTTTTTACATCCGGGACTTGTGTGACGTAAGAGGGAAGGCCCGCCTCTAAAATAAGCCAGTTCATAGTTGTAGTCTGAGCATGAGCAGATAAAGGTCATTGCAGACCAAATTGTGAAATACACGGAGACAAAATACTGGATACGTGCTCATGAAAGTTATGTAATTATTATTCATTTGTGCACAAGCAGTGCACTCCATGATACACAGGTGGAAGTATTCTTAGAAAAGGGGAAACAAAGGAAAAGCACGATATCTAACTGCGGCGAGCGCACTGCATAATATTATGATGGTTGTGTTTTCCCTCTTACGTCACAGCTCTTAGACTAAACAAGATTCTTGTCGAATTTATCGCTTTTATCCCTGACTAGCGGCCCGTGTGAGAAGTTAGGGATCAACAACCTGTCGTTGGGAGCACCCTGTCAAGTACTAATAATCGTACGTGCGCCCGAGCAAAAAGTTGGACAAGACAAACTTGACAGGGTGAATCCGCCCTGTCAAGTTTGTGGAATTTCCCATACCTGGAGGACCGCTATTCATAAAACGAAAAGGGGGTCACTATTCATAAAGAAATAAGGACTGTCATTCGTAAGGACCGCTATTCATAATCTGAGATGAGGGTTGCTATTCATTATTCATATGAGGGTAGTTACTCATAAGGACCGCTATCCATGATACAAAATTGGGGTCGCAATTCATAAACATAAAGAAGGGGCGCTATTCATAATTTACATTGGGGGTCACTACTCGTAAGGACCGCTATTCATAAAACGAGAAGAGGGTGGCTATTCATAATACGAAATGAGGGTTGCTATTCATAATCCGAGAAGAGGGTCGCTGTTCATAATACGAAACGAGGGTTGTTATTCATAAAACGAGAAGAGGGTCGCTATTCATAAAACGAGAAGAGGGTGGCTATTCATAATACGAAATGAGGGTTGCTATTCATAATACGAGAAGAGGGTGGCTATTTATAATACGAAATGAGGGTTGCTATTCATAATACGAGAAGAGGGTCGCTATTCATAACACAGAATGAGGGTCGCTATTCATAACATGGAATGAGGGTCGCTATTCATAATAACGAATGAGGATCGCTATTCATAAAAAAAGCAAATAAGCAATAAACAAAATGCTAATAACAAGGGAAATATTGGATGGGGGACGCCCCCACGGCTTTTGCGAAGTATATTTTACCTTTTATCTTTGATAATATTATATAGAGACATCCCTCGCTCCTGTGGTGACGAAAAAAAAGAAGTAAAACATAACACACATAACAATACTATCGTAATTTTTCCTCCTTGTGGGAAATCTTGCCCTCCACCCTGCCCCCAACTGAGCTTATCCAGGCTACGCCACTGAGACATTAAGTAGACCAAGCAGGCCCATTAATATAGTTATTTAAGGACTGAGTTTGCTATTTCAGAAACTAGTAATTGTTTATACGACAATAATGTTTTTGTAGAAAGTAGCTTTTAGTATGACTTATGAACCTACAAATTATATAGCGGGGTTGGACCGGATCATGAGCCTAGTTACTGACCGGAGTGGGGTGATGGGGGCACTTTAAAATTGTGTTTTGTTTGGGGGATAGGGGGCTTGACCACTTTCGGAATAGGGTCGTATTGACGAGGTAATCTCGTAGGAGGGGTTGGTAATCATAAAGCATATATATATATATATATATATATATATATATATATATATATATTGTCTTACTGTCATAATGATTGTTTATCCTGTTTTTATTACCTTTTTATTTGAAAAGAAAAAAGAGAAAGAAAGAAAACAAAATTGTAAAAAGTATTACCAGTAAAATGATATATTCTAATCTCTGTATTATATTCCAGAAGAGACATGCAGTAGTAGGTTAATTTTTGTCATTCCTGGTTATTGTCATCTTTACTCTTACACTCAATTAACCTATCTATGTTACACTATAATTTTGAAATTTGTTATCCAATGTTATAAAAAAATTGAGAATTTAAATCTATAAAATTTGAATTTGAATTTGAATTTGAATTATGAAATATCCCCAGCCCATTAATATAGTAAAACTCAAGCAGTAAATCATATTGGGATTGCATTACCTCTGTGTACGCTACATGACGCGAAACTCTTCAAGGTCTAAGAGCGTTCAAGCCCCCTACCCCCAAACAAAACACAATTTTACAGTGCCCCCTTCCCCACCCCTTTCCGGGCAGTAACTAGGCTCATGGTCCGGTCCAACTCCGTTTGTTTTCGGTGTTTCAGGAAATCAAGATTGTGGATAAATCAAGTTATGTAACTTAATATGATTACTAGTATCCTGAGGTATGATAATTCATGGAAAACGGAAATCTTGAAACTCTTCATTGTCTGAAATTGAAGAGCTTCCTGGTGCCTGGATATGGCTAAGGCTATATACTGTGTATGTCCATAAGTCCTACTAAAAGCTGCTTTCTACAAAAAAATTATTGTAGTTTATACAACACCTACGTAGATCCTTGTCATTTGATTGGATGATTGTTGGTCGCATGATATTCAATAAATAATACTATTGCACGACCGTGCGTTTTTGGTTATATGCAGACTGCGACGCGTACGTACCTCTCTGCCCTGCACGTGAGCACAATTATTATTTTTTTTTTTGCCTCCGAAAATTGAAAATTGGAAAATCGTGCCGGTCGATGTGAGCACAATTTTTTTTTGGCCTCCGAAAATTGAAAAAAAAAATTCACAACCACCCCCCCCCCTTAAGCGCCAGTGGAGGGGGCCCATCTTTATTTTTTACAAAAAAGGTGTGCTTTTAACTGGGTTTTTTCTAGGGGCGCGGCCCCCCCCCGGATCCGCCACTGCGATCATATACTGCCTGTACATCGAGATTGTGGAATGATCTTCCCCAAACCCTTCGCTCTTGTCACGAGGTATCCGCTTTCAGAACTCAATTAAAGACATACCTATTTCAGATTGCTTACAATTAGTCACTGCTATTTTGTCTTTCCCAGTTAGAATCATGAACAGACATTTTTGGTAGTTTTTCAATCTCATCAGCGCCTTTTATTAGGCAACTATAAGATATTGGCGCTTTATAAATTCCTGGATTGGATTGGATGTTTCCCTTTTTTGTCACCACAGGAGCGGGGAAAATATATTAGCTAGATTATGGGGATGTCTCGATATAATTATCAAAGCTAAAAAGTAAAATATACTGTTTACAAGACATAATACAGGGAACGCCACCGTTCGCATATTGCCTTACGGTCACAAAATCGTATCTTATTTGGCTCAAAATCTTGAAAATCTAACTTCCTTATTTAGGCCTATATGGAAAATATATCGTGCAAATGGTGCAATATTGTATACATGCGAAAAGCTTGAATATGGTATATAACTTAAATCCCTACAACCCCCTCTCTCTGTCACTTCCTTCATTTGATGAGTGTTATGGACATAATAGATCAGCCCCTTGATTGCAACGCTGCTACACCCTCACCGCCCCCCCCCCCGTGAAACACACACAGGCTACGCCATCAGTGGCGTAATGAGCAAAAACTTTTTGGGGGTCAGAAGAAAAAAAAATCATCAGGGTGGCGGAGCGTCTTCCAAAATAGGGGGGGGGGAGGCACCAACAAAAAAGGCACTTTCTGGAAAAAGGGCACCTACAAAGGGAAACATTAAAACAAAAACATATTTCATTTTTAGACATTGGTATATACCCCTACATCGTCATGATTGTGATTAAACTACCAGGGATGACATCAATGTTTGTTTCTTTCTTTACGTGGTACAAGATACTGCTTAAGCAACATACTTTGCAGTTGGGTGTGATCGTAATATTAGTTTTCGAGCGAGCGAAGCGAGCGAGCAAAAATGTTAAGATTTGTGAGGTCCCAGTGCGAAAAATTACATCTTATAAAGAAGACAAAAAACAAACCCTGATGAGTATTAAGCACAATCTAATGAAGAAAGACTGAAAAGTTCTTTTATAAGTAACACAAATTATAACATCTATAAGTGCGAGGGAGCCATGGATTAGGGGTGCATGTTATGGAGAAAGGAAAAATAGGCACTTATCAAAAGGGAAAAGGACAGTTATTAAAAAGGAAAAGGGGCACGGTCAAAGTAAAAAAGGGCACAAATATTAAAGGTGAAAAGGAGAATTTCTCGCACCCGTGAAAAGAGGTACTCACCAAAAATGAAAAAAGAAAAAGGACAGTTATTCGAATGGAAAAGGGGCACTTGTCCTATGTAAAAAGGGACACTTTGGGGGTATCTGAAAAGTGGGGGCACAGTGCCCCCACCACCGGGAGTGCTGCCCCTGGCATAATGGGCAAAAGTAACCCCCAAAACGGAATCTGTTATTTCAGCAACATTTGTAAATCACTCTTATCGAATTAGAAATAAACCATTTTTGAATTCTATTTGGTGGGTCAACTGCCCCCAAGCCCCCGCATCAGCACGAACTACTTGGACGAAAATTGTCGGTAATATGTACCAAGGGAATACTGCGGGGAGGGTGGGGCCCGAGATGATGAGTCGTGTACATTATTGGAGCCACCTTTATTCTTTATTTGTTCAGAAATGTATGTTTTCAATAAATGTTTTCTACAAATATTCGGGGCCAAGTGATGCCCCACCCTGAGCCTACGCCACAGCCGTGTTGGGGGTGTCCACTATCCATTATTTTGCTTTTTTGTTATCATTTCGTTTATTGCTTATTTAATTTTGATGAATTGCGACCCTCATTCGGTATTATGAATAGCGACCCTCATTTTGTATTATGGATAGCGACCCTCTTCTCGTATTATAAACAGCGACCTTCAGTTCGTAATATGAATAGCGACCCTCTTCTCCTATTATGAATAGCGACCCTCATTTCGTGTTATAATGAATAGCGACTATCTTCTCGTATTATGAATAGCGATCCCCTTCTCGTATTATGAACAGCGTGAACAACAACATGTGATAATATCAAAGCTCATGAATATTATTCATGAGGCAGCAAGGATCGGACCCATCAGCTGAGTTCCCTGGATTTCCCTGAATTTCCCTGAAATTTTTCAGGGAACTGATGGCAAGTTTGATAGGAGCTTGTAATAGAAGCGCGCGCGTGTAATAATGTGTGCGTGTATTCTGTGCACGTCCGATGTACAGTCGCTCGTATCGCACGCACGGATCATAGCATGTGTACAGTAACTAGAAGTCAGCCCAGGAAGTGGGCTACCCTTAGACCGAAAACGATCGCCTTCACATTCTCGCTTCGAGTCGCTCGTGGAGGCTTGTTTAAATGATTTTTTTAAAGTGTCAGTGATGTTTTCAAATCATTAATTGAATTGAATCTTGTTTATGAAGTGTTAAACTGGCATAATATTCTAAATTTGTTGAATTTCATTGATTGTAATGTTTTTCTTCTCCACCATCTTTTAAGAAAATTCCTCCAAATTCCAGGACATTGTGTGTTCTTTTTCAGGAAACTCTATTTAAACGAGTGGAAGCACTGGCGGCTCTATTTTGTTAAACTGTAACAATTCTCCTTGGACCAGATATAGACCAAAACAAGCCTTATTATCTTCAGTATATATAAGTGTAATTTCGGACCTTACAGCTTTCATAGAAATCACTTCTGGACTATCAAAGAAAAAGTTTGAGAACCCCTGGCCTACGCATTACACATCAGGACCAACTTTACAAGGCGAAACTTATAGATCTCGTGTGTCAATTTTCATGACTTTCTTCTGTGTTCGATTGCTATAATCTCCTCCCCCCTGGATTTGTCTGCTTCCACTAAAAACAACTTTTTTTTTTTACAAAGGGGTGTCAATTAGAACGCGTGAAAGAGAGAGAGAGAGACAGAGAGAAAGAGAAAAAGAGAACAAGATAGAGGAGATACAAATATAAATGTCAAGAAAGAGACTAAAGACAAAACGGGAAAAGGTGAACTAAAGGGAACATTTTGCCAAACACATATAGAAAAGGAAATGAAGAAAGACATCAAAAGGAAAACAAAGCAAAAGAAGAAAACACAACAGATTTAGGAATAAAGACATGCACGTTAAAGCTTTGTGCTCAGGGCGGCGCTCCTGAGGGGGGCAAAGGTGCCTCTTTTACGTTTGAAAAGTGCCATTTTCCCTTTTAAGCAGTTCCTCTTCCCCTTCTAATACGTGCTTCTTTTCACCTTTGATATTGCCTCTTTTATTTTGACACATGTCCCCTTTTCATTAATTACTCTTTTTCCTTCTGATAAATGCCCCTTTTTCCTTTTTTTTTATATCAGCCCCTTCCCCTTTTCATAAATACTCCTTTTCATCACTGATAAATGCACCTATTAAAATCTTATAGGTGCCCCTTTTCCTTCGACAGATGCCCCTTTTCCTTTCTCATAAGTACCTTTTTATATCTCTGGTGAGTGCCCCTTTCAGGTTCGAGGTTTATTTTGAAATGTGCCCCTTTTCTTTTCTATTAAGTGTCCTATTTCTTTCTGAAAAGTACCCCTTTTCCTTTCTCCATAGCATACGCCCTTAAAGCATTTTTTTCCCTTTTTTTCCCCCAGAGCTCGCTCGCATTTATAATTGGTATAACTGTGTTATTTATGAAATATATTTTCAGTCTTTCATGATTAAATTGTGCTTAAAACCCATCCAAATTTGTTGTTGTTTTTCTCATTATAAAACTTTTCGCGCTGCGACGCGACGTCACAAATCTTAAACTGTTCTTCTAGTATTTTGATATGTGACGGGATTAAAGGGTCTACTACATTTTTCAATATGCATTCGATATCGACACTTTATAGCTTGAGTTATAAGAATAATGAGACAAATAATTTAGTTTAATGCAGAATTTTGTTCACATTGCTCACGAGTCAGAAGTTTTCCTTATCATCATTTAAGTCATTTATACATCTGATGCCTTTTTCATACCAAGATTTTAAAAAATACAGATTTTTGTCCAATTTGTATTGAGCTATTTCTCCACAATGGATAAGTTAACCAATCATCACCCTCTGCACGACTTAACATAGACAGAGCGTGAAATACATGTCTCCAAAAAGGATTAGCAACTTCATCAGACAATGCCGAAAAATATTCATCACCAAACCCTATTACAAATGGTTTTATTAAAAATGCTTGCATTAAATGATTAACATCATTACATATTCCTAAAAACCATTCTTCGAAACCATGTTAACTTTAGTGACATGTTAAAAAACTCGATATCTGGCATTTAAAGTCCCCCTTCTTCATATGTGCCAACAACCTGTTTCCTACTAATTTTATCTGGCTTATTATTCCATATAAAGTTAAAGAATTTAACTTTCATGGTTTTCATCGCCAAACATAGATGAAAATATTGCACTTATTTGTTATTGTAGAAATTTCGTGATTATCTTTTTGTTTTACGCCGCCAGATAATGAGTATTGCCGTTCAGTAGAATACCTGTGTGACTACGAGGATTCGTATGCATGTATACCACTGGACTATGTTTGCGATGAATACACTGACTGTGAACAGAACGGCATCCCAGTCGATGAGATATTATGCGGTAAAGTCCGATTTGTTTGCAAATTTTAATTTTGTATAAAAATCCACATTCCCCGTTAGTAACAATAATAATATAGTAATGATAATAATGATGATGATGATGATGATGATGATGATGTTAATAATAATAATGATAATGCTACTACGATAATGATAATAACATTATTATGAATAATAATAATGACAATAATAATAATAATAATAATAATAATAAGATTTTGCACCTCTTCCAGAGGATACAAGGCGCTGTCCCTAAGTCTATGAACGAATTAAGAAGACTTACAGAGATATGTTTTACATGTTTTTTAAAGAAGTCAAGTAAAGTACTATTTCTTAGAAATACAAGGAGTTTGTTATATAGGTGTAGAACAACGAATTAAAAGGATTTGAAGCCAGCCTGTTTTCGGGATTAGAGAGTGAGAAAGGAAGGAGTTGATTTAGATGTAAGGGAGTATGATGTTCTCTGCTATTGAAAGAGTGGGGGCATAACTAGACGAAGTGAAGTTGATGTAGATTTAAAAGTTGTACAATTATATGGTATTGAAATATAGTTAATAGTCATATATCAGTAAAAGAACCCCTAAATGTTGATAAACAATCTGAGATGAAGTTAATCTTGTACATTAATATATTTTCTGTCCTTTATTCCTTATTTTACGTCTGCATGGAATAATTGTAAATTTTCAGATTAGTTCATTTGATTCTTCCTCATTAATTTGTAAAGTCTTGTTTATGATTAGGTTATGATAGTGCTTGTTATTTTAAAAAAAATCCTTTTGAAGATAGATGTGGAATTTGAATCACTAAACTACCAAATACCCTTATTATTCCATAAAATCGAACATAACCTATTATATACAAAGGGATTTTTGTATCCTTTGTTAACATTCTGACTCATAATTACCATGATTTCTAAGCATACTACTACTTCGTGATCTTCCATGCACTCATCTTGCCTTTAAAACATTTTATATTTCTACCAACTCATCTCTTTCCCTATCTCTGTCCATCTCTCTCTCTATTTATCTATCTCACTGCCTTTCTCTTTCTGTGTGTGTGTGTGTGCGTGTGCGTACGTGTCTCTCTCCTTCTCACTCTGTCTATCTCTATGTATATATATATATATCCTGTCTATCTGTCTCTCTGTCTGTCTCTCTCCCTCTCTTATTCTTTCTTTCTGTCTTCTCTCAATCTCTCTCTCTCTCTCTCCCTCCCTCCTCACTCTTTCTCTCTCTCTCTTTATCTATGTGTGTTTTATCATCAAATGACAGTTTTCACGCTAATCACATCAGTGTTTCTCTTTTTATAGATCCGCTAGATTGTGTGCCGTCTTGCCGATGTTCTTCTTACAGTGTATCTTGTGAAGGTCCTAACATTGTTGATGACACCAACATTAGAAAATCAACAAGAGAGCTGTAAGTTGGAGAAAAAATAAATCTTAGAAATGTAGCTATCCCCCTTAACTCTTCATTTCTCAAGCAATATGAGAAGATGAATAACGATAAACACGTCGTGTGTCCGGACAGGTTGGTTATCTAGACAGCTGATTTGAAACACCATATTGAATAAATTTACATGCAATATTGCAATGATCTTTTAAGATTTATGTTATATAGTATTATAAAGAACATGTGGTTAGGGCTATTGATGCATCTTTTTCGTTAAATCCAAATGCACAAGTGACAGTTTTTTTCTTCTTCTTCTTAAGCCTCCTTCTTTCTTCTTCTTCTACTTCTTCTTTGCAGATATTTCATTGGGGAAAGGATCAACGGAACGAAGATGCCATTATCAATGCCATTCAACGTGACAACATATCCGCTTTTAGTACAATTGTAAGGAACACAAAGCTAGCACTTAGTAAAATATTCATTATAGCATTTTAGTATTTTATAGTATATATAGATATATATAAATGTATATTCATATATGAAATCATAGCAAATGATTTACACTACTTATTCTTAATTAGCCAAAAACAAGACAGAGGCCAGACCAAATAAAAGTTCTCTTCATCATTTTTTGTAATTAGCAGGTTACCCTGTGCACGTCAGTGCTATATGTTCATGAATAACAATGAACGTATATTTAACTTTTTGTAACCTTAAAACGCAGAAGGATAATAATAAACAAATCCACGTACGGCTGCCATTTTAGCGCTCTAGCATTTGAGGAATTAATTCTTACCAGGTATCCATTCACCTCTACTTGGTGGTGTGTGGTTAATGTAGATTCTTGACAAAGGACATTAGTGCTGCGACAGGGATTTCAACCCCGTACCTTGTGGTTCACAGTCCGTAAACTTATCCACTGGACCACAACACATCTAAAATTAAGAAGTTTTACGATCAGTGCTTAGCCAATGACGTATATACATGATGATTTTTAGTTCGTAATAAGTTTTCTTGAACATAAACTTTTATAAAGAAAATAATGTTTGCTATTTATTCAGTGATTTAATATCCATGAACAACATAAATATATGACAACAGCAATACTGTGACAATAACAATATGTGACCATGCACTACAAAACCACGAAAAAGCCGCCAGAGTAGACCTTTTTTTAGTTTAGGGTTGATTCTGAAAGGGGAGATTCTCAGCTTCAACATTTATATATTACTCATCACGATTGGATGTTCATAAAAAAAAATGTCCGGTACCATAGAATGTTAATTAAGAGAAAAAGGTGTTTAAAGTATGTTTTCTATTTAAGCACTCTGACTCCCAAGGTCTTGTGCAAGGTGACGAAAGGAAGAATAAAACTCTACAGAAATTTTTTTTTAAAGGGAAAGTCATATTGTCCTAAACTTGGCGCACTAATTAAGAACATCCTGTTATTTATTTCTTCAAGGGATCAATGTAATAGCTAATTCTGTTTTACAGTTATTGAAGATCAAAATGAGACCAGTCCTAAATAAATCAAAACTATTACAACAAACTCAGAAGAAGAAAAAGACATAGGTTTACGAAATACTGCCAAAATACCACTTTCAAATTGTTTTGTGCTTCTAAGTTTGGGAATTACATAACAAACAAGTATACTCTTTTTAAAGGGTGACCTTCCTGTCCCGATACACCTTCATACCTTGGATATCATACCTTGGAAGTAGGCATAAAGTTATACAAAACTTATTTGCCCCTCGTTGTCTGCTAGTTGATTACTCTTGAATTTGGCGCTGTGCAGTTACGGATGAACATGGACAGTTGAATAATTCATCAGGATTAAACTTGTCTTTCTTCAGTGACCAGTACTTATCAAGATTTGATTTGAAAGAATTAAGTGATGGATTTTCTGCTACATATGATGAGAGACCATTCCATTCGTTTACTACTCTCTGTGAAAAAGAGCTCTGCCTCAATTTAGATTTTACGTGTTTCTTTTGTAGTTTGAACTGGTGACCTTTTGTTACTGTGACAGTGGTACGATGAAAGAAATTAGTTGACTGGAGGTCGTCAATTCCATGCATTATCTTATAGACCTGTAGCATGTCGCTTCTATGACGTCTGTATGATAATGAAGGCAGATTTAGTTGCTCTAGCCGTAACTTGTACTGAAGACCTCTGAGAGGTTGAAGGAGTTTAGTTGCTCGACGTTGAACTTTTTTCACTTTGAGAATATGTTTCTTCTTATAAGGGTGCCACACAGGAGAGCAGTATTCTAGTGCTGGTCTCACAATTGACTTATATAACTGTGTGAGTCCCTTGTTGTCCATAGTTGAAAACGTACGCTTGATGATTCCTAATTTCCGGTTTGCAGCATTACAAGCAGTGTCAATGTGATTTGAAAAAGACATTTTAACATCAAATATTACCCCTAGATCTTTTTCATGTTGAACTGCAGGTAATGGCTTGTTCACATCATACATAGTGTAGTCACACAAGAGATTACTTCTTCCATAATGGATGACTTTGCATTTCTCGATGTTGAAAGGGAGTTTCCATGTTCTAGACCATACAAGAAGGTTGTTTAGTTCTGATTGAAGAGTCTTTCCGTCGTCGATGTTTGCAATTGACGAGTACAGCTTGGTGTCGTCTGCAAAGAGCTTAACTTTACATTTATTAGACTGAATAACGTCAGGCAGATCATTCACGTAGATTAGGAAGAGGGTGGGCCCTAACACACTCCCCTGCGGTACGCCACTCGTAACGTTTGATTCCGTAGATGTAATTATGTTAACCATCACTTGTTGAGATCTTCCACTTAAAAAAGACTTGATCCAGTTCAACAGATTACCTGAGATACCATAGGACTCAATTTTCTGTAGCAATCTATGATGTGGGACACTGTCAAATGCTTTACTGTAGTCAAGATATATACAATCAATACTTCTTCCACTATCAAGCTCCTTGTACCAAGTTTCGGATACATCGAGCAGTTGTGTGACGCACGATCTGCCTTTCCTAAAACCATATTGATTGTCTGTGTACAGTTTATGCCTATCCATAAATTATGATCAACTATTACATCTCTGATGAAAGATTCCATCATCTTGCACAAAGTACTGGTTAAGCTCACAGGACGGTAATTACTTGGTTTCCTCTTATCACCCTTTTTGTATATAGGTGTAACATAGGCTTCCTTCCAACATGCTGGAACTTGACCTTTCGACATAGACAAATTGAACAATGCAGTAAGAGGTTTAGCAATGTAATCCACAAGTTCCTTCAGAATACGGTTATGTACATTGTCAGGTCCAGGAGATTTAGTCTGGTTGAGCTTCTTGATTGCTTCTCTAACAGCAGGTTCTGTACATTCAACGTTATCCAGGATTGTAACATTTCTTCTCGGATCACAGCTAGGAATATTGGCTAAGTCTTCTCTCGTAAATACTGAGGCAAAAAAATTGTTCAGGGTATTACCTTTTTCAGTGTCTGTTTCTGCATAGCCACCATCGGGTTTCTCCAGTGACCCGATTGGAGATTTTGTCTTAGTTTTACTTTTCACATATTTCCAAAAACATTTTGGATTCGTTTTCAGATCTGAAGTTAGTTTCTTTTCAAAAGATTTCTTTGCATCAGTAACTATTCTGGTTACCTCGTTTCTAATCTTCTTGAACTTTTCTCTGTCTTGTTGGCTTCTTGTTTTCTGGAAACGATTCCAAGCTTTATGTTTGTCACAAATTACTTTTCTAACAGCAGCATTCATCCATAAGGGTCTATCCTTTGCTCTCGATTTGAATTTAGGCACAAAAGTGTTTGTTACTTCATTGATGCGTTCAGAAATCGTATTGCAAGTACAGTTTAGCACATCATCTGTATGGGTCACATGTATATCAAACACATCATTTTCATAGACAAATTTCCTCATTCCTTCAAAATCTCCCTTGAAGAATGCATAGTGTTCCAGGTTGGTGGTTTTACAAGACATGTTCGACACCACTACTTTGAATTCAAGTACTAGATGGTCACTCTTGCCTATTGGAGAAGAGGTAACCAATGATTCAATCATATCTTCTTGGTTAGTAATAATAAGATCCAAAACATTTGACGTTTGTCCTTCTCTCATTCTAGTTGGTTCAGTTACTAGTTGTAACATATATAAATCTTGCAGCGTGTCTACAAACTCATAGGAAAAGCATGTATCTGGCCCAGTTGCAGAAGGGATATTGAGCTCTAACTGAGAGCTTTATTGAGCTTTATTGAGCTTTATTGAGCTCTAACTGAAAACCACACTGCGATTTTTTGCGTGGTTTTGTGGTATTTGGTCACATATTTTGATTGTTTCTTTTCTGAATTTAATACATGTTTTAAAGTGATGAAGGGTTTTGAAAGCTGTTTAATTCCTTCATGTATCTACATATCGCGAAGCGTTCTGTTTCGGCCTACGAATAAAAATGATAATCACTTCAAAGTTTGAGAAACTTAATTGACGTCTATTAATAATAAGGAATTCCATATACTTATCATGTCATGACTCGCAGAAATATTGACAATACTGGACTAAGGGAACTTCTTCGAGCGGACTTCGTGACTCTGACAGAAATCAGAATTATGTAAGTTTTATTAATGTTTATATTACCATGAATCAATATGTAACTGAAAATAGTTCATTTTATAGGCAACTGTAAAGTGTGGGATTCGTAAAAAAAGAAAATTGTAAATGGAAACAAAACTATGCCCAGTAATAATAAGAAGAATGATAATAATAGTAATAAAACTAATCATGATAATAATAATGATAATGATGATTATAATATTAATACTAATAAAATGATAATGATAATAATGAGATTAATAATGATAATAATAATAATAAAGATTATAATATCTACATCTATACAACAAAAACTCCTAGATCCTAATCAAATGATTGACCAAACACGTGTGATTTATTTAATCAGATTATCAGAAGTTATCTTTTCATTTCATGAAAAAACGTGCAGTAGTTTCCAGTACTATCCAACGATTTTAAATACGCGATGCATAGCAGCTATAGTCCGCGTTGAGGTTTGTGTGCTTATATCTTGTGGAGCCAATACTTTGAGTATAGCAATGCCCGTAAACGCGTATACAGTAGAGGTATATAGTGCAATTATTTCTGTGTACACGCTAAAGCAAGCCTATTAAACTTTTTATTTATCCCATATATTTATTCTTCAGTGATAATGACACGAAACAATTTTGAAATAAATTGGTTTTACATCAAAGGTGCATGTTTTCATTCGTTCATTAAAAATGTTTCCGCTCTTGTTGAGACTGTTTATGCATAATTTATATCGTACTTAGCCTGACAGCTTTTTACGATAGATGCATATAGCCTCGACCCGAGTGTGGATAGATCATATAATTAATGCATCATTTGTATATTATATTGCGCACATATCCATCCAATGGAATGTTCACGGTACCTATTATGTATGAACCCTGAAAAGGCCGGGCTATTTGGGGTCTTAATACTCCCGGGGCGGGCCATTATGACCCCCCCTAAGAAGATCGCCGCGAAAATTTGCACGCATGTCAAGTGAAGTGTATAGAAAACTATGGTAAATTTAATTTTTTGAAAAATTCACTCATTTGCATATTTATGGTAATTTATGCAAATAAGATCATTTTTACCCATGAATCATATATTCTTTATAATTAAGCATTCTTTTTCACTACATGTATTCGTTAGACCATTTGAAACAATAATACGACAAAAAATTGGAAGAGTTGGGTTATTCCTTATGTTATCTCTTGTTTTGATAATTTCTGATGTATTTCATTGTTTTTTAACTTATGTATTTCATTGTTTTTGTTGTTTTATTTCATTTCTAACAAAAATTCAACTATGACTCCCAAAACAAACACCTAAACTTTAAACAAGATCCAATAACCAATGTTTTATCTCATTTTAGGAAAAATGACATTTCCATATGTTTTGTACACAAATCACGAAAATGAGCGATTTCGGGCTGACATGCAAAGACAAAAGGTCACGTGACTTTGAAACTGTACGTCCGATTTTTCAACAAAAATTGTTTTAAAAGATGCGCAAGACTCGAAAGAAAAAAAGTCATCGAGCGGCGGGGCGCCATCCGTATGCGTTCCCGAACAATCAGAAAAATCGCGGAGGGGCCTTATTAGGGTTAAAGGGAGTGTAGCGTGGCAAATACTGGTTAACGCCATCTACCTCTTCTTTTGGACAACTACACGTAAACGAATGGACTTGATTAATGGTAGTCAGCGACTTAATCTCTACATGGTCAGCGCGCGCTAGCGTTCGCGAAACAGACGGAAGTTCTCCTCACGCTTCGGTTTCGCGTATGTTACACGCACGAGAAAGCTGCGGTCGCGTCGTCCGTAGTCGTATACCCGATTGACCCCGAGTAGGGCCACGGAAAGACACATAGTCTCGCTATGCTACACTCCCTTTAATAGTCACGGTACCCTGGCTTTTAACCTAGTTGCCCTTGGGCGCTAGTAACGTCAAGTTAGTAACACACTCCTCCAGATTCATCCCCTGCTATCTCATCTTGCTCATTGAAATGCATACTACAACTACTAACAATAGTAGTTTGCACTTTGTTGTGCATTTTCAATAAATATGTTCAAATACGCTTTGCAATTATGTTATTTAACCGAGCAGGTGAGTTTTGAGATATTTTTAAGGTATGTAAAGATTGGGTAGAGATTGAAAGAAACTTGGGTAGAATTTAAGTCCAACCTGTCTCTCGCTGAGTGAAAAGTAAACGGTTGAACCGACATAAAATTATCTAGATCACCGAATTAAAATCTCTTTTGTTCTGTGTATTTAATGCTCTCATCATTCTTTCAGGATATTACAATACAATAACATATTTCGGATCGAGGACCTTAGTTTCAGCAATTTGAACAAGTTGACCAAGATGTGAGTATGAAAACATTCATTTAAATAAAGTATGTCATTTATACATTTTAATGGTGTTTATAGAGCACCAATCACCTTGGGAAAATTCTGTATGGCTAGAATGTATAACA
The DNA here is from genome assembly GCA_037976565.1 of Mesocentrotus franciscanus. Classification (NCBI taxonomy): domain Eukaryota; kingdom Metazoa; phylum Echinodermata; class Echinoidea; order Camarodonta; family Strongylocentrotidae; genus Mesocentrotus; species Mesocentrotus franciscanus. Next base: position 26,923,052 of record CP137672.1, read on the forward strand.
TCAACCTCAACAAATTAATTGCATTCCATAGGTTAACGGTTAAGGAGTATGAATAAAATAATGGATAACATAATACCCCGCGTACGGAACCCAAGTCCGACTTTGGTTGTGAAGGCGTGCGTCAACTAGTCAACTCAACAAGTCCCTTTACTGTTACTTGGAGTCTATTTCAAACTGCAATATGCCTTTCTAGAAGTAATATTTGAAGATCATATTTTGAATACAATACAGTGTCGTAAAACTTCTTGCATCAAGAGCGAAACCTTTTTTTTTGGTGATTGATACACTTAGTAATTGTAGTAGTTATATTGATACATCTTTAGCATGTAACATTTTAACGGTTCCCATTTGCCTGCAGGGATATATCTTACAATATCATCGGTTCATTGTCGAATAATACCTTTACCGGTTTGAACAGTCTGACAGAAATGTAAGTTTTAACAATCAACTTTCTACACATTAGCTTAGTTTTTTTTAAAGCTCATATTACATGCGTGCCTAGATTTTCCTCTCAATTGTACATTAATCAGTTTTTAAATGTTGGAAAACATTTGCTATTTCCAGCAAACGATCACTGTTTAGCGTACTAAAATGAAGAAAAAAATAATAATAACAATATTTAAATTTCGAAATTATTTTTGTTAAACGTAAATTCAAGACACGGTCTGAACGTTCCTGGAATGATCTGCAGATTAAAATTTGGGATAAGGAACCAATGCGGGAGCAGAACATTAAATATATGCAGATACATATTTAAAGTCAATTTAAGATTATGCATACAATTCAGGAATACATTTATGTCCTAGTGTCCATGTATTGGAAAATGCTAATTTTGGACGTCACAACCACTTCAAAATCACATTTTAGTCATAAAAACTAAGATTTAGATAATCATTAGCAATTTACAACTTAATGACAAACATTCCATGTTGTTTTTTCTCGGTTTTGTAGGAAATTGGCAAATAATGAAATATCCGGGATTGAAGATTTCACTTTCAGTCATTTGAACGAATCGACTAAACTTTAAAGCCCGCCGTACACTGTATAATCTGACTATACGATCCGATTTTTGAAAATTTGCAATAGTGTTTGATATGAACATTCAAAATTCAAAATTCTTAATGATCGATGATTTGAATAGTCATATGATTAATATACCTTAAATTCTACAATATTAGTTTAATGGCAATCAAGTTCGTTATATTTCTCCAATTTAAAAGAATGCAGATATTAAATTGGGCAAAACTATGCCGGACAGAACTAATTTTCATGATTGATGGATTGTGTGTAAAATTTGTTATCTTGCAGAAACCTGTCATACAATAATATATCACGGATTGAGGATTTCAGTTTCCATGATTTGAACAAATTGACAGCACTGTAATTATCCATACATTACTTTAAAAAGCGTGACGTTCTACTTCGCTTGAGAATGTTTTTATCTAGAATAATGATATTCCACGGAATATAATGATAGTATATAATAGTAACAAATATAATAAATAATAGTAATGATAATATATACACATAATATATAAGAGGAATAATCTATCAGGGATTGAGGATTCAGTAATTTGAGCGAGTAAATATCGAATGTGTTGTAGCTTCTTCGTTTCACTATGTTTTTTTAACGTAGAAATATACTTATGAAGGGATTTTTTTTTTTTTTAAAGGAAAACAAATGTGATTACGAAAAGTGGAGTGGTACATATTTATTTGGCGTGGAAAGAGATGAAAGACGCGAGAAAGAGATAGAAAAAGAGTTAAAGGGGAAGGAAGAGGGAATGAATATCTATTTTAACTAGTTACTGAAAAAGTTCTAAAAACCAAGTAAGTTGGTTACCAAATTTGGTTAACATGCTACCTTGAAGCAATATTTTTGTATAAACTTGTTTATAATGTATACTTTTCATCTGTGCATTCAAACATGTTCTCTCTCTCTCTGTCCCTCTCTCGTTTCCTCTCTATCTCTCTTTCTCTCTCCTGCTATCTCAAGCTGTCTCTGTATTTACCATTTACTGTATATACCTAAAATTCATTAATTCTCCTTTCTCTATCTACAGGGATTTGTCTGGCAATGTAATTGAATCATGGTCGAGTGACACCTTTGCCGGTTTGACTAGTCTTACAGATATGTGAGTTTAATAATTGATGATAATAATATTAATAATAATGATAATAATAATAACGATAATGATGATGATGATAATGATAATAATAGTAACAATGGTAAAAATGATCATGATATCAATAATAATTAAACTGTCATTCCAATATAATCTTACAGCACATTGCCAGTTATATCATCTTTATAATAATGATGTTAATATTTTGTCATCTATCATATATTTAGACTGTACACAATTAGTCCGAAAGTACCAGCTTTCACACATTTCACAAACTTGTTTTCACTTAACTTCTAAGGTCACGTTTTAACATCCACCCTCTCCACCCTGGCTATCACGCTATCAAGCAAGCGCTAACTGTTATAGCCCTTCTTCTGCAGAATATTATTCTGCTTCTTTGTACACCACTTTTATTTGTGTATGTGTGTGTTATGAACTCATCTCTTTTTTCCCTTGCAGGGATTTGTCTTACAATGTTATTAGATCATTGTCAAATGATACCTTTATGGGTTTGACTAGTCTGACAAATATGTGAGTAAAAGAATGTTTTATCTATACATTTATTGTGTACATTTAGCCCCGCTAAAAACACCTATTGAATCGTAACATAACTTTATAAAGAAGTGCGCTCTAAATGAACTCATTGTATGATATTCTGTTTTCCATTTTCATGTGAAGCTAATTACAATTAAGCTTAAAAACTCATCGTTTGGAGGATACCTTAAAATCTACAATTATAGTTTAATGGCAATCAAGTTCGTAATATTTCTCCAATTTAAAAACAGTGAATCTATTAAATGGGGCAAAACTATGACAGAACTAATGTTCATGATTGAAAGATTGTATGTATAATTTTGTATTTTTTCAGAAACCTGGCATACAATAATATATCACGAATTGAGGATTTCAGTTTCCGAGATTTGAACAAATTGACAACACTGTAAGTGTCCATATATTACTCTAAAAAGACTTACGTTCTACTCAGGGGCGTCGCTATAGGGGGTAAGGAGCACTAATGTTATTCTTTTGCTCAAGAGGGGGTGGGTGTTGAGTAAAAAAATAGTGCTCACAACTCCCTCCCCCGTTGAGCAAAATAAAAAAATAATGCTCCTCCCCCCTCGCTTATTCGCCGGCTGGATCCGCCCCTGTCTACACCCCCCACTGAAAAAGGTCTAGCGACGCCCCCGGTTCTACTTCGCTTGAGTATGTTTTTATATAGAAAATTCATATGATAATTATCGGTGAATGACAAATTAACAAACTGTTCGATTTGAAATCGTCGTTGATCTTATTCGCTGTGTATCCACTCCAATGTTCTTATATTAAATGATATTTTTGAAGGGGTAACAATATACCACGGAATATAATGATAGTATATAATAGTAACAAATATGGTAAATTATAGTAATGATAATATATAAACATAATATACAATAGGAATAATCTATCAGGGATTGAGGATTGAGGATTCAGTAATTTGAGTGAGTATACATCGAGTGTGATGTGGCTTTTTCGCTTCACTATGTTTTTTTAAAAAACTAGAAATGTACTTCTGAAGGGGAAAAAAACTCTAAGGAAGACAAATGTGATTGCGAAAAAGTGGAGAGGTACATATTCATTTGGAGGAAAAACACAAGAGACGAGAGAGAGAGAGAGAGAGAGAAAGAGAGTGACAGGGGATGGAAGAGAGAATGAATATCTATTTTAACTAGTTACTGAAAAAGTTCTAAAAAACAAGTAAGTTGGTTACCAAACTTGGTTAACATGCTACCTTGAAACATTATTTTTGTATAAACTTGTTTATAATGTATACTTTTCATCTGTGCATTCAAACATGCTCTCTCTCTCTGTCCCTCTCTCGTTTCCTCTCTATCTCTCTTTCTCTCTCCCGCTATCTCTAGCTGTCTCTGTATTTACCATTTACTGTATATACATAAAGGTCATTAATTCTCCTTTCTCTATCTACAGGGATTTGTCTGGCAATGTAATTGAATCATTGTCGAGTGACACCTTTGCTGGTTTAACTAGTCTTACAGATATGTGAGTTTGATAATTGATGATAATAATAATAATAATAATAATAATAATAATAATAACGATGATGATAATAATAATGATGATAATAGTAACAATGGCTAAAATGATATTAATGATAATTAAACTGTCATTCCATTACAATCTTACAGCACATTGCCAGTCATATCGTCTTTATAATAATGATTAATATTTTGTCATTTGTCATATATTAAGGTTGTACACAATTAGTCCCAAAGTACCAGCTTTCACACATTTTACAAACTATTTTTCACTTAGGATATCTTTTCTCGTCAAATCCAAAAATAATTTACGTTGTTATTTTAAGAAAAAGCGATTATTCATATCGCCAAGTTATATTTTCCCCTAAATCATTGTGATTTTCTGAACGTGGGTAAAATCACATTCCTTTTTTTATTCATAACTTTTTTCTTTCTGTACTCCGAATAACTTTAAAGTCCTGTACAGTCAAACCTGTATATTAAGACCATACAAGGGAAACACAAAATGTATCCACTGCAGACAGATGGCCTTTATATTATAGAGTGGTGGCCACTAAGATGGTTTAACTGTACGTTTTGTTTTGTTTTGTTTTATTCCAGAAACTTGAAGTTCAACAGAATTGCGGTTTTACCAGCGCGCGCTTTCAGTGCTTTATATTTGACAGATCTGTGAGTAAAATAATTCCCCCTCCCCCCACGAAAAAAAAGGTAAAGGGTAGATATTCTGGAATAGGCCTAGTCGTGACTTTTTTTTGTTAATGGCAGCATCTTAAAGGCCGTGTAGCTTGGCAAATACTGGTTAACGCCATCAACGTCTTCTTTTGGACAACTGTTCGTCAACGAATGGACTTGATTAACGGTAGTCAGCGACTTAATCTCTACATGGTCAGCGTTCGCGAAACAGACCGAAGTTCTCCTCACGCTTCGGTTTCGCGTATGTTGCACGCATGTGATTGGTGTGGTCGCGTCGTCCGTAGTCGTCGATTGGTCCCGCGACAGACCACGGGCCACGGGAAAGACATGTAGTCTCGTCAGTTTACACTCCCTTTAAGAGAGTTTGGTCAAGTTTTACCCATGTCGGGTAAAAAAACCGGAATATTCGTGTCTGTTTTTAACAGAGGCTAAAGTAAGAACATTCCCCCCTAATATTATCTATTTATCTAGAGTAATCGTAACGAAATATTTTCAGACGTCCATGAAATATTAGCTGTGCCTTTTTAATAGACTTCTTCACTTATGTTTTTTCACTTTTTCTATTGCGCTGAAGTTCCTTGTTCTGTTTTATTGATACTAGTTTCAATTTTTCAATTTTCAATTTATATATGTTTCCAACAAAACATTACAAATCAATTATAAACATTTACAACAATTTAGGAATACATATTGCAAACAGAGGGGTTCACTAAAAAGCAATGCTTGTACAAGTGTGGACACCTCATAAACGATGTATGTGTACATTTGATATGATATTTGACATGACCGATTGTGCATACTATCGCTACGCTCTTTAGGGGAAAAAAGACATATACTCAACTTTGATTTAACACAGCGTGGCGTGTTAAAGCCTGCCTCAATAATTTCCCTTTATTAATTCTTGATTTTTTTTGTTGTTGACAATTTTCCTGTGTGAACTTACTAGTTATCTATATTTTCTACTTTTCTTTTCTGTAGGCTATTTACCATTTCCTTTTTTATAAATATGTTTTTGTTTCATTGTCTTTGTTACTTTTAAAATTGTCTTTTTTAATTTGTTATTTTAGATATTGCTTTGTCTAAAATAATTCAACTTTGAGTTTTTAATTGTCTGCTTTGATTTTTTAATCTTAGAGCTCTTGATAACACAGGAATCCTAGAACTGGAACCGGGATGCTTTCAAGGATTGGAGGGCCTTCAAAATTTGTAAGAAAGATACTACTATCACTGTATATTGTACAAGATTTTAGGTGGGTATAAGCCACTGTACATCGGAAATACTGCCCATGTGCAGATAAAAGTCATTCGTACAAAACTATAAAACCCATCGAGACGACTGCTGGACAGGTGTCCGTGAAAGTTTCGTAATCATTATTCATTTAATGCCCGGCGGTACATTCTATGACACACAGGTGTAAGTATTATTTTCAAGAGGGCAAACACCATGTAGGCATATTCATGAAGAATCTCCATCCCTTTGGTCTGGATCATTCTTAAACCTCGGTCACAAATGCCATTACGAACTGATACGAACGCCGTACGAACGATTTTCAGACAATGGAAATTCGGGAAGACAATGGAAAAACAGGGAGATTCGTACGAAATTATCGTTCGTACGGACCTTTGTGACCGTAGCATTAAATACACAAAGTAAGAAGTCTCCATGTGTAAACTATATGTAGATATTCAGGGGTCATTTGTACAAGTGCCAGCTCTGAAGTTGCTTTTTCTCGAAACCAGGATCCATTAAGGCCAGGATCAATCATCGAATATTTGGTCCTTGTACAACTAATTCAGTTAAACACCAGGCTTGGTCTATGCAAATGTTTAAAACAAAGGGACACAATTCCTTTGTTAAACTCTATTTTAAATTCTCAGGTCGCGTTTTGCCATCCACCCTCTCCACCCCTGGCTATCACGCTATTGTACACGACTTTTATTTGCATGTAACTTCTTGTCATAAAACAGGGTACTGTATAGAAATAGCATCACTTCACTGCCGTCTGGAGCCTTTAGAGGACTTGAGAGTATCATTTACATGTAAGTATGACTACACCTACTCACCAGCAAAGCTGTTATCTTTTTCTGCTATATCTCGATCTCACAGACCTTCTAATCTTTGGAGAGTGGAAGGTCACCGAGACCGAAACAAAGTAAAAAAAGTGGAGAGTAAATTTCTGTCTTAGGACTTCGGAGTCATGGGCCACCAGTCTCATGATTTTTTTTTTATCTAGTGGGTTATCGGTGTCATGTTCCATGCATCTCATGGGTTCCGGTCTCGTACGAATTTAGTTTTGTGGGAATGGGGTCCCATGGCCCTTTCATTTATTGCACCTTCTGTCACTTGGGCTTTGGGTCTCTTGGGACTAATTTGGTATATTGGGCCTATGGTGTTATCGGCTTTTGATCTAATGGGCCTTAGGTTTCAAGGACGTCCATAATCATGAGCGCCTGGTCTTATGAACCTTTAATCTTGTGGACGTTTTGTTTCATAATCGAGCATTTAGTCCATATTAACTATTCGACCAAAATAGCAAATAAACTAGGACAAAAACTAAAACAGAAGAAGAAAAAATTTGTTTATAATGATTTTTTTTTTAATTCTAAATCATTTCTCGTAATGATTCATTTATTTATTACTAAATGGACTTCAACAATTCTGACACGTTTTTTTCTTTTGCAAAATACCGTATTTAAAAAAGAAAATACAAAAATATGTCGAATTGCATCCACAAAGATGTGAAAACGATGTCGCATAATGCTGTCAGTAATCTTCTTATATTTTTTTTCCACAGACATCTTTTTGACAACCAAATCTCCAACATTGATATTGATGCTTTCAAAGGACTTAATACTCTGGAGTTTATGTAGGTTTATCTCATGTTGATTCGACACTTAAAAATATTAAAAAATATTTTGTTGATCCACCATTGTGCAGTAGTTTTAGGAAAAGAAGATTTGATTTGATTTGATTTATTGGTTTCTGCATCTTTTTTCTTTTCTTCATCATACATTTTCATGAACATAGTATGGTTTGATACAATATTTCATATAATTGTATACAGAAAACATAGGAAATTAAACAAAAATATTCAATGCATAATTAACATACATTAGATGCAGGAGGGCTACAGCATAAGCAAAGTAGCTTGACGTGCCTGCAGCCCTCAACTTAGATACAAGAATATAAATAAAAAAAACAGAGAGTGACTTGCAGAGAAGAAAAGGAAAGTGGAGAGAAGGAGCGTTGGTTTTCTTTTAATAAATAAAACTAATACATCTGCTGATTGAATGCAGGTTCATTCATGGGCGGATAAACGATGCTAGCTCATGGACGATTACACATTATTGGTACACACAAACGTTAATATAATAGAATGACACACGACAGGATCAATATTTAGACAACAACATAGTTTTAACCGCCTTAAAAATATATCGTTTAAAGAAGATAAAATAAACCACCCTATTCTGCTGTAGCGAATAGATGTTTTTGAAAACACTGGTACTCAGTCTCAGTCAGTCACAGCAAAGGTCCATAATACCTAGATAACTACGTAACCCCTTATTTAATTATTCCTAGGTAAGTGACAGGGAAAAGTTGTCCTCGGGTAGTCGTCTTGATAGCTTAGTCATACCGACAAGGCCGACAACAGACCGAACGAAAAAAGTTCATTACGTCTATGGCCAATAATCGGTCGGTTTGGAGTCGGTCTGAAGTAGGTTTGGCGGTGTGAATGAGGTATGACATGATAATGCAGGTCAAATTCCTGCCGTATGCGGTATGACGTATTGGTGTACTTTTAAATGCTTTTATGGTACTAAATAATAAAATACTGTCACCCTTCTCTTTCATCAATCATCAAAGTTATTTTAACTATTTTACATCTATCAAGTTGCTGAATGTATTCTGACCTTTCTCGTCCCTTCACAGTGACCTGACCAATAATTCAATCAGAGAATTGAGGAAGGGAATGTTTGATGATCAATCGAATCTTACCTGGGTGTAAGTTGATTCAATATTGTACTCCTCATTATTTCCTGCCCCAGCACGCATTATGTTTCAATGATTTTCATAGGAATTCACTGCTAGGATATGAAATGATTATTATTTAAATTATTCTTTCGACAGGATACTTTGTGGGCAATGTCCAGAGCAGATCTTTTCAATATTTCACTTGTAATATAAGAAAACAGAAGAAATGGAAATGCGTGAGTTGTCAATGACCTAGAAAGAATGTTGACCACAGAGAATTCGAAGGAATGTAACATTCCAAGTGATGATGACGTGGCGATGATGTTGATGGTGAGAATGATGATAATGATTATGATATCGCTTATCAAAAACATCAAATGGCCCAAAGTTTAAGTGTAGTGACGTAGCAATACGTGAGATAATAAAATCATTTAATCCAGACTATTTTTGCACCTGTTCTCTTTCAGGTCTTTCTCTGACAACCCGCTGGGATACATCGAACCGGGGACTTTCCAGAATCTGAGTCAGCTAGAATTCCTGTAAGTTTGTGAGCTAGGCACTGCTAGTTCGAAATACTATACAGATATTGCCTAGTCGGATGCGTAATATCATACATTATATACCTCTCTTTAGTATGTTGAATAAATCTAGTCATCTGATTGGTCGAAATTGGAGTCGTGATTTTAGCCATGCCCGCAAAGAAATGAACAATCTCCCGTTGCCCGGGTAACGGTTAAGCGTTGGTGACAAAGATGCACGTTGCCCAGGTAACGGGCCGCATAGTAAAATTTTGCTGAGATCCCCATTGGTTTACGTGTAAAAAGTTTCTTTGTGCGAACGCGGATACCATACAATGTGTGTGCGATTCCCGAATGATCGTAGCATTCAGGCAACTTTCCAGCGAAGATTAACAGACAGTGGCTCAGATTTTCTGTGATGTTTTAACCAATCTTTACTCAAGAAAAGGGTAAGGCAAAAATTCCTTGTAGATTTTGTGTGAGTTCGGTATATAAAAGATATATGGACTGCTTTAATATTCAACGCATAGCTGATTCTATACTCGCTCTCGGGGACGTTACATCCTGCAATGAGCCATTCCTCGGCGCGCCTCGGGGTCATAGCAGGATGTAGCGTCCTCTTGAGCCTATAGAAACAGCTATACCTCTCATAGCAGTCAATATATCTATATTATTTGCTTTGAGGGGCACGGCTAAAACTATTGCCCAATGTCATCTCGAAAATGTACAGTGACCCGAGACGAAGTAGAGGGGCATAGTGCAGTACCGACATATCACCGAGGAGCTACAGTTTTACCCGCCTGAAAAATAAGGAGTCAATATTTGTTTAATATAACGCATCCCCATGTAAATTTTCGTAAATAAATATTTTAACAAAATATGCCTGTCATAATGTTTTTATTTGTAGAGTCTAGGGAAACTTACTCGTGTAACAGCATGATCGTATATATATTGAGCAGCTGAAAGACTAGCTGAAATCTTTAATGTTAAGAGTTTGTCCCCTGCACATCAAAAATAGCATTGATAAGTTCTATAGAACTTGTACACATAATGTCCAACAATCCAATTTGCTTATAGCCAATCGTGAAAAACATGCATCAATTAATCTGATGATAATATGATTATCATAATGATTGCTTCTTGTATAGCGCCTTATATTGAAGCGTATGTAGCGCCAATGCTAGGCGCTAATAGCGCTCGCTCTAAAATGTCTCACAAAATTTATATTGTCGTTCATTATTTTTTCTCTCTCTTTCCCTCTCCAAAGTAACATGGTGAATGTCCAACTGGCAAATCTCGAACCAGATACCTTCAAAGGGATTACCTCCCTCGAAGGCTTGTAAGTTACGACTTCTTCATTAATGAAATTTACATGTATAACTGTATCTGACGTAATCCCGATTATTCATATCGCTAACTCCCCTCTGGTAATGGGCCCGTATTCAATAAATTTCTAACCGTACTCTAAACACGTTAAGCACTTCGTCTAGGCTTAATCGACAGATAAGAGTCAAATTTGTCGAGTCGAGCGACTCAACTGCAGCTCAATTTGCCTATGCAATTTGCATGTTAGAAATAAAAACCGCACAGCGCGAAAATTATACACAAATGTATGATTGGAGGGGGGGGGGCGTGTCCGGACACTTAAAGGCCCACTGCACTACTTGTAGCTACTTGCTCCCTCTATATAGAGAACAATGCCTAAGCGGTGCCCGTTGGTCCCCCATGATCCTCTCTTTCTTATGTTAATTGGGAGCTGAGTTGATGAGATAACCACCTGTACGGTGACCACGCTAATCCCTCTAATCCCTGGCCAAACTAGTACGGAGGGGCTTTAATAGACATAATGCTACGTTTACACTATGTTCCTTCTCGGCCACGGCAATAACGTTTCAGGCCACCGTGGGCAAATTAAACGGGATTGACGTGAGACAACGCGGGGGGACGGAATGGGCAAACGTGACAGGCCTGATTGCCGGGCCACATTTGTTAACTGTCTAAAATTTTGCCACGGCAGTCACGGTGCGGATGAGAAACCTAGTAGGCCGTAGTAAAACGGGGTGAACGCAACACAACGTGAAAGTGCCGTATAATAGGCCGTAACAAAACTTGGAGGCGGTCCGTAGTGGGACGGTTTACGGGCCCGGCGCGCTACGGCGCGTAGCGTTCTACTACAGTCTGACACGCCGCACGCTGTCTCAGGATACAATGATTGTTATTGCTTGGGAGCCTTTCTTTTTATACAGTGGGCACAGACGTGCTCCTCAGCTGCCCGGCGTCCACTTTTCATCCGTAGAATGCCTTGACAGAACCTGAAAAACGTGTCAGACCTTGATCAGAACATGAGAAACGTGAGGGTCCCCACCAGAACGTGACGGGCCGGGAGGGAACGTACTGACATACGTGGTAGACCGCGGGCCGAACCGTAGTGCGCCTTGGAGCCTCCGGCACAGCAGCCCCTTTCCCTTCCACAGCCTGTCACGGATACCGCGATAGACCGTGAGAAAACTTGGTTAGACCTAACAAAACTTGAATACAGAGAAAAAAAATTGCCAAAATCCAATGGCACACTACGTTTCGGGCAAACCGGGCTGCCGTGGCGGCCGGGAACATAGTGTAAACGTAGCATTCGCCTTGCGTTCACCCGTCTTACTACGGCCTACTACTGAAGTTACCGTCCCTTCGTGTTGTCTAATGTCCATCGCGGTGGCCTGAAACGTGATTGCCGTGGCCGCAGGGATCATAATGTAAACCTCGCATAAAGAATTCTGCATTTTCTTTTCCAAGAAATCTTACTCACACCACAATTTCCAATATCACAATCATGATGTAAATTATTGTGCTATTCTTAATTTCTCAAGTTAGTGACACTGGACTCTATTTTGAACAAAGTTGACGGAAACTTTGATTCTTTACGTACACCATCAATCAGAGCCCTTTAGCAAAATAATGTATTCCCTCCTTGCTCTGGCACATAACCGCCCTAACAAACGACTCCTTCAGAGACATTGTTTATTGGAAATATTTGTGTACATCTTTCAGGTCGACTGATGACTACAGACTTTGCTGTTTGTTCGACGAGACAGATCTGTGCACCATTGCTTCCTCGAACTTTCTGGACTCCTGCTCCCGTCTCATGCCAAACACAATCTTAAGGGTAGCCCTGTGGGTCATAGGGTTGGGCGCCCTCGTCGGCAACACCATAGTTCTTGTCTTTCGGTGTCGTACCGATCATTCAGTCAGCGCAAAGACTCAGGGACTGTTCATCTCCAACCTGGCCATAGCGGATTTTCTGATGGGAATCTACATGATTATAATATCGTCAGCAGATTTGTACTACGGAGAGTATTTCTACCTCTTCGCAGAGCAATGGCGTGGATCGGTCTCTTGCAAAGTCGCAGGATTCGTCGCTGTTCTATCCAGCGAAACGTCCGTATTCATACTTGCGATCATTACGATAGATCGAGTTCTTTGCGTCGTGTTCCCCTTTGGTAAACTTAAGTTTCGGGCTACTTCTGCTCGCGTTGGTGTGGCGCTGATATGGACCATTGCTTTTGTAGTGAGTATTGTTCCGTTGGTTGTTAGCTCCTACATCAGCGGTTTTTATGGCCTGTCAGATGTTTGTGTTGGACTCCCACTCAATGTCGAGTCAACAGAGACTGGAGAATTAGTATTTAATATCGAGAGAAGGGTGTGGGAATACCTCCAATATGAAACAACGAAGCGACCAAGTTGGGTGTACTCAATCGCCATCTTTCTCGGTGTGAATTTCTTGATCTTCATCCTCATTCTGCTCTCCTATGTTGTCATATTCGTTCACGTTCGCAAGTCGGCACGCAGTGTGGCCAACCCGGCAGGCGGTTCGGGTAGTAGTGACCGAGCTCGGGAAGTGAAGCTGGCAACACGCATGTCTATCATTGTCCTGACGGATTTCTTTTGCTGGATGCCGGTGATCATCATGGGTATCCTTTCGCAAACAGGTGCTGTCACCCTCCCAGTATCCCTCTACGCCTGGAGCGTTGTCCTTATCTTGCCTATCAATGCAACCATCAATCCATATCTCTATACCTTCATCGCAATATGTGGTGGTTCAAAGACGAGATCTACATCAAACCCTTCGCCAAAGACCCACTCAACGACCGCGGTGTCTGAAACACGAGCATGATATAGAAGTATTGAAAGTGGTGGTTCAACATCTACCACAAACCCTGCTCTAAAGATCCGTTCCATAAACACCATATCTGTCAGAAACACGAACATGAAGTAGTAGTATACTATCTTAATCTGTTGGTTCAAAGATGAAATCTACCTGAAACTCTCCTGTATAGACCCGTTAAACATGACCACAATGTCTGGTACACGAATATGCTGTAGGATTATACTCAATCTGTAGATTCAAAGACGAAATCTACCTTAAACTATGCTTTAAAGACCCGTTAAATATGACCACCATATCTGGTACACGACTCACAAGAGCATGCAGTAGGATTACGCTATAATGTAATACAAAGTTCTGGTATTTTTAACATGATTTATGACACCAATGTTTCTTGATAATAATTTACATAAATAATTCATATGCACTTACCATGTCAATTTGCGATCAACAAAAAATCAAGGAATTTAGTACTCTGAACACATTCAAGTTCGATACCATTTACTTGAATTGGATCAGGAAGATGATCGATGGTGTTTCTAAATGTATATAATTTGTCTTTTCAATGTTCAATGATAGTTTGTTGGCTTGTATGATTGTATCCAACTTTGAACCAAAACTTATTCCGAATTAATTGTATCTAGGAGAATTTGTGGGTCATGACAGAGTCATCAGCAAATAATATGAAAGATAAAACATTAGTTATTGATCGTTTGAAATCATTTATATATAGGATGAAAAGAAGAGGGCCAAGAAAAGAGCCTTGAGGCACCCCACAGGTAATATTTTTTAAAAATTTTGATGACTGCAATTATTTACAGAGGTTACGGTATATTATGTTCTGTCTGAAAGATAGCTTCTTAACAACTCAAAGGCCTTCCCTCTGACATCGTAGTGGGAAAGTTTATAAAGATGAATTTCATAGTAAATTGTGTCGAAGGCCTTTTAGAAGTCTAGAAATAAACCTTTTGTGTGACAAGTATTATCAATTGTACTAACAATTTTATTAATGGGTGTTAACATAACATGACTTGTGGCGTATTTCTGTTTAAATCCAAACTTTTTGAGAGAAAATTTATGGTTCGTGTATACACAAGTTTTTTTTAAATATTTTGGAAACAGAGATAAGTCAAGAAATTGGATTATAATTTCCCTGTTCACGTTAGTCATCTTTTTTTAAATACAGGTATTACTTTGGTTCTTTTCATGAAAAAGGGTACGTCACCACATATAAAAAAGAGGTTAAATATATGGGTTAGTGGGATGACTATTTCGGAAATAATATGTTTAAGTAGTAAATTTGTAATGCTATCATATCGAGCGCTCTTTTTACTCTTTAAATTGTTAACAATATCAAATACCTCTACCTCTTGTACCGAGAAAAAAAAATAGAGATCACGAAATGAATGAAATAATTTATTTGAAGTGAGGATGGCTTGTGCAAGATTTAGACCTATATTTACGAACTAATCATTGAGAGCATGTTTTTCCGACTAAAATCTCTTGAATATCCTGCTTTTTTACTGTTTCTATTAATTGTATGGATAATTAGCTTCCAAGTGTTTTATTGTCATTTCTATGAAATTCAATTCGTTTAAAGAAGTAATCCTTTCTTGCATAATGTAAAATACTAACTTGTGTATTTTTATAAGTTTTATACTTGTTTTTGTTTGACTCTGTTGGCTAGGACTTGAATTTGTAAAATAAACGATTTTTCCTATTAATTGAACGTAAAAGGGATTTTGTTATCCATGGAGCTCGCGGTGTCTTTCTATAATTTGAGTTTCTATTTGTATTTTGAACAGGTATGTCTCTTTCATAATATCGAGTGAAGGTTTCAAGATAAGGTTTATATGCTTCATTTACATCGCAAGTTTAAAACCTGAACCCAGTTAAGTAAACTTAAGCTTTGTTTAAATTTATCAATATTTTCACAAGTAAACTTTCGACAAACTGGATTGGAACCTTTCCGTGTTTAAGATAATTGCAAGATAAGTAAGTTAGAATAATTTGGGAAATGGGCACTTACAACTGAGATTATGATATTAGAAATAGCTTGAACATACATATTTGTAAATATATTATCTATGAGCGAGGCTGTTGTCGCTTTGTTATTTGAGTATTTGATATATTTATGAGAGGCATAGAGGATTGCAAAAACAAAGTGTCCAGAAATTCATTGCATAATAAATTTTGATTTTCATCAAGCAGATTTATATTAGAATCTCCCATATTGAAGGGAGGCCTATCTCAAAAATAATTTGAGGATATTATTGTCTGTAAAGAAGCAATGAAATCGTAGTGATATTCGGTGGTCGATGTACAACTGCTACCATAATATTTGTCCTGGTTGGAACAATGCTTTTTATGCATAAAGTTTCAACTGCATCTATCATGTAACTCAATTCTGATATTACTTTGTAATTCAATGAAGTAGAAATGTACAATGCCACTCCGCCATCGCGTCTATTTATTCAACTATCAACAGCCATGTTATACCCGTCAAAGAAAAAAACATGAATGAGGTTCATTACGTAACCATGTTTCGGAAAAACCAAAAACTGAACATGGAAACTGTTGTCTGACTAGATATAACGGATTTCATATATTCAATATTTTTACTCCAGCTTCTAATATTGAAGTGCATCAGTGAAAAATTGTTTTCAAACTCTGAAGAATTTGAAATAAACTAATACACAGTAAACTATCGGGAAGATGGAAGTGCGGAAACAGGGTCATTTTGATCAACATGATATTTATACTCGGGGGTCAAGTCCGTATAAAGTCCGTGAACATTTAGTGATGAACAAAGAATTCTAATTCAATGTGATGATACCAAGAAATATTTGGTGGACATAGAAGTTTTTGAAGAGCAGGAAGAGAAGGAAGAAAACAACAAGTGCTATATTCAAACAAAGGAGATAAAACAGTTTCTGTCATAAACAACAAGTTCACTTTTGGGGCAACTTGCTAACCTGGCAAATGTATGGAAGAGAAATGGAAACAAAGTACTAGTTATGCAAATACAGTGGTGTAACGTAACCTTACATATCATCTTCTATTGTTGGTCGATTAGACTTTGAAAACGTAGAGTACACCTGATGCATCACGCCACTTTTCAGCAGCAAAGCGCAGCTTCACAACCTATTAATAGAGTTTCTTTACCTCGGCCGACCATCTACAATTTTCCTTTGAGTCATCTTTGGTGAGGTCGTCAAAATGGAAATTAAAATGAGAAACTTATACCACCGTCAGTTCGTTGTTTGAAATCTCGAAATCTCGAAATGAAATATAAAAACTCAAAATAGTTCCTGAAAGAGGATGGCAACGGATATCGGTACTTGCACTGTTGAGCAAATGTACACTCTTCAAATTGAGAATAATAAAATAAGCGATACCTTCAGCATGTCTGTACTGGTCAATGGGATTTCTTCTCGCAACGTTTTCACTGATAACTGAAATAAGCAACAATTTCATAGTACCGTTGCGTTCGCTGGACCCTTCATCTACGTGGAAAGCGAATACGAAAGCTGTGATTGTTTACGCGCGCTCAATCTTTGTATTTGGTTAATCTACTTTTTCGTTCGCGTTGATCTGATTATGTGAAAATTATACAGTTGTGAAAATTCCCAGTTGTGAACATTAGTGAAATTACAAATATATTTTGATTTTCTGGGACAGGATAAGATTTTGTTACATCTGTAGTGACGATATACGACCCTAGATATTTGTGTTGATCATCTATATTAAATCGTTGATATTAATTATGTAATCTATATTGTTTGATAGTGTGGTTTGTTCCTCGTGAGATCGTCAAGTTAAAAAGTACGACCCCGCCCTGGGAGTTCTACACATGAGTTGATCAGTGTCCTCTTAACTTTTTATTAAGTAGAGTCTCGTACTGTATTGCAAATTTGGTAGTTCTATATTTCTTAGGTGCTGAATGTACGTGAAAAATGAAGTAACATGATTAATGATGAGAAACACGTCAACAAATAGGATAAAAGTTTAAAATAAAAGGCACATAAAACAGTTTAAATTTCTCTATTTGTCTTCCTTTTTAATTTAATCATGGTTACAAGATTACATGAACAAATAGTCGTTTACCAATCTATCAACAAATTCATAATTTTCCAAAGTTATGCCATAATTATTATTGAGACATATTTTTGACAGCTCAAAATGATAAATTTAAAAAGTAGTGACTACACGACATATATCTTGACACGATGTAATATCTAATAGTATAATAACATATCCATTTGAGTAATAGTGGATGCTGGAATCATTAACTGAAATGCAAGATTCTATGAATGCTGTATCTATACGATACGGCCGGACTAAAATTAAGAAACCAAATTACATTCCAAAAAGTAGCCCCCGTCATGAAAAGAATCTCCATGAGAAACCTCAAGGGGGCTTTTTTGTAAATTAAAAAAGAGCGCCCTTCGAAGAAAAAAAATTTAATGACATGACATGACATCAGAAAACATTATCGCAACTATTTTCGAAAAAAATAAACTCAAGCGTAATTTCAATACCCTATTGTACATCCCTTGTTAGTCATGTTTCGATTACGTAATACGTCATTGTCATGTTTCTACATTTCAATAGGTGGCGCACAAGGCAATTGGAATTAGGTGATTTTTCGAAAGTAGTTTCTATCGTACGTGTTCAAATATTCTTTCTACGAAGGCGTCATCTCGACTCATCATGAGTGAAACTGTGACAGATGGCTATTAAAGTAGCATTAACTACGTTTTTACTAAAATTATATGAGCATAGGATTCATGTAATATGGACTTGTAGGCTATACACAGATATCCGTAATATCAAACAAAATCACAGGACATACCTACATATACGAGGGTGATGTTGAAAGAACAGTTTGTGTTTACAAGGCCACTGTTGTCGGTCACAGTGTAAATGACGTCGATGGGGTTGCTCATGGAGACATAAACTCCAGGTTCATAGTTGGCGCCGATGAATGCAATTCCAGACGCATCACTGGCTGTTAGTGGTGTCCACGTGATTGGTGTGGTGCTTGTGAGAACTGAGAATGTCCGGTTAGAAGGGCAGGATTTTACCATTGGAGGGGTGGTATCGACTGTCAGGATATCATAACATATAATAAGAACGTAGGTTTGTGTCTTTATGGTCTGTTATCCGGTCAAACCATCATGGGCTCAGACAAACTGACTCAAATTTAAATGGGCATTTAATTGTTATTTCGCTTGTATCTACCCGAACATTTATCCATCTTTCTCAAATTAAAGTGTTAAAAGAGTGTGCACATAAGATCAAGTATCTTGCTTTACATAATATATTGAAAAAAGTAGATGAAAAGGCCAAATTACAAAACATGCTCTCCTTTATTCCAGTATTTACGTTGACGTTGAATGTACAAGAAGATGCTTGGTTTCCGCTCACCAGCAACGATGTACTCAACGACAGTTGACCCGACAGGGTTGGGGTTGGTTGTTGAGTTTGTTGGCGCTATCCATCGATTTTGATGATTTCCGCCAGGCTTTGTGTGAGAGGGCGTCTTGCTTTCTCTTCTGCAGCTCTACGTTTCAGTGATTCTGATACTTGCCCAGTTTGTGAGATAAAGACTTTCCTTGACCTTTGTTATTGGCGTAGTGCAAGGTTATGGAGGATCAATCTCTGTGCTCGTTGCTCATTATTTGTTAGTTATTTAATATTAGAACTGGCTGAAACTAATATTTTTGAAGTTTTGGTGTCAATTTATAGGGTTAATGATAATGTGTCTTATATTTTAATATAGGATTTCTCGGTCAATTTCGTAAGCTTTTCATTCGTTTTGATACAAAGTTCATTCAAATTCGCGAAATAAAGCTGCCGGCGTGTAAATTTCATTCAAAATAACACTTTTTTCATTTGATTTTAATACTTATTTGGTCAATGGATTTAGCACTTGTTTCATTCAATTTAACATCCGCTTACAAATGCGCATTTTGCATTCATTTTCGTCTACAATGGCAAATCGGACGTCCGTACCATTCAATTTCACTTTGGGTCATTCTAAATAATAAAGTTTTCATTCATATTCGCCTATGTTTACAAACCTATGGTATACATGGTATATTCACATGTTTATCATCTAAATTAAACAAATGAGTTATATAACATGTATTGTCATTCAGATTGTATACGTGTATTCTTTAGTTTATGTCCACATGACATGAGTTATTGAGATGTGCGCGCAATGAGAAAACAATGTATCAAACTCTTTAATGATTGTGTAGCGTGATTGTGGTTGTTACTGTATGTGCTCGTGATCGTGATCGTGATTGTAATTGAGATGGTGATTACGATTGTGACTGAGATGGTAATTGTGACTGTGATCACGATCGTGATTGTGATTCAGTGTGATGGTGATTCAGATTTTGATGTGATTATGATTGTGATTAAACTGATACTCATAGATTGTTCTTAACATGTTCAATACAGACTAAATATAATTTACACAAATATAAATGGCTTCAAAGAGATTACGAACATCGAATAAATTACCCCCAAAAAAAAAACCAAAAAAAACAACATGACAAATAAATCAATGTATAGAGTATTGATACCCCCACCATTATGGTACGCCACTCCAATAAATACAACTGTAGTCTGTAAACACACACTTTGCATGCACTTATATCATTGCATGTTCATAAAAAGACACTCTTGCTTAGTTCCATGCTAATTCTATATTGATGTGGCTAGGTTATATCTACTTAAAGGGATTGGGTAACTTTGTCTCAGATTCTGAAACAAAATCCTGGATTTAGCTCATGATGCAATGATAATTATAAACCTTTAGGTCAGTTAGGAACCCCATGATTTTTACAAGCCGATCGCCTGTCTGATTATCAAGATATTTATGATTGGAAATCGAAATCAAATTTTGCGTTTCCTAACGGTTTTCATAACACTGCAGTCTATTTGGGAAAACGAGTATGGTAAAACCGATCCATCAAAGATTTTTACTTTTGAGGCACTTCTTGATCATTTTGAAGCGCAATTTTTTAGGGCTTCAATATTACACCATATCACGGACACTGATAACACGTAGGGCCGTGCATCTCAGATCTAACATTGTTAAACGATGCCTTTAACACATGATCGTTCAGTTGCTAAATAGTGATGATTTAGTGGGTATACACCCCTAGTGAGGACAAATAACATGTTTGTTGCTTACCAACCCATACAATTTGAAATGGATTTAGCATGGAACTAAGCTTGCGGGGTTCTATATATGATCATACTGGGTAAGATTTATATGTTTAATTTGTCTGCAAAACGTGTGAAATTGTATGCAAAGAAACGAATTTGAATTCACGGAAGACGCTATTACGTAATCGCGAAGCGTCTCGCTTTAAATTGAATGAAAATTTTACGAAAAAGAAACACGTTTTAATTCGAATGAAAATAAAATGTTTTTGAATGATCGTTATAAGAATTTAAATGCTAAAAAACGAATTTGAACGAAAAATAACAGCTGCGGTGACAGAATCGGCGAAATTGAATGAACTTAAAATTAATTTGTGTGGCCAACTTACGAAATTGACCGAGAAATCCTATAGTATGCGCATTTTTGGCTGCCATATTTGATTTGATTCAAACTTCGTATGTACATAATCTCCTCTCGCTTTGCTACTTTTATGCCTTAAAGGTACTATGTCCCATTTGCAGGCCCAAAAAATGAAAAGGTTAAATTCCAACGGCATTTGAAAGACAATACTAATTTAGAACTTCCCTAAAAAAGGGGGCTTGAAAATGTCTTTAAGTGGGAAAATAACGACTACTAGTTGTCGAATCGACTTAGGAGCTATAGAGCCAGTAAGTAATAGTCTGATTTTTCAGACCATTGTACCGAATGGTCGTACGTTTTATGCTACGCAAAGATTCAATCAGTTTAATTTTGGCCATTACAAGAAGTGGGTTATTGATGTAGACAAATGCTCATGTACCTGATACAGCTCATTTTATGTATGTTATTACCAAAGATGAAAAAGCCAGTCAGTCACTCAATAGTGTCTGACAGTGAAGTCTAGCAAGTAAACGGGTTTCCTTGCATAATTTGAATATTAGGACACTGCTAACGTTTAAATTTCACAGATAGGACATACATGACATATTCATAATTCCTGCAAAGTTCTACAGAATTTGATGTTGGCTGCAAAAGGGACATAGTATCTTTAAGGGCATAAAAAGTGCAAGAATAAGAACGGTACAAACATTCTATAATAATTTTTTCTTTCTTTCCCCCTCCCCTGCAATTCTTTATATCTTCCAGTACCTTTTATAAAGGTAAAATGATTGACCAGTTTTCTTCTTTTCCAAGTAGTTTTTTTAGGTTAGGATTTGTCACCTCGAGTCTGCGATACATACGATTCCTCTGTCTTTCATATTTAGGGCATGATAACATGAAATGTTCAATAGTTCAATAGAAAATATGACAATTGTCACAAAGGCAACTATCATGCCTTTTTATTGAGTACTTGTAATAATTAAGTCTACACTTGCCAAGATGGAATTGATGGGAATTGGTAGGAATTGATCACCCGATTTATAGTTCTGAGAGACCAGGACGACAGTTCCTTTTGTATTGACAGCCGATGGTGCAGGGGTGAACTCTACCGACTTATTCGGAGTTCCAAGCTCAACGGCTCCACATGTTACAAAATTTGCCTGGGTCGTTGCAGGCTGATTTGTGTCAGCTAGTTTACAGATTGATAGATAATATTGGTGAAATGAATGAAATAAACAGGAAAGTTGGAGAAACAAAATTCTTGATATAAATTTCCAAACATTTCACCCTACAGCCTCATACCCCTAAGACCAACGACCACCCGCGGCCAGTTCAGTTATGAGACTATAGGGTCGGTAACGGTTGGTATTTTCCTAGATTCGAGTCTAGCATTACGAGATCGGTCAATTTATATTTTTGAAGTTCCAAATCTAATCCGACGTTCATTTTATTCAAAAATCCAATCGTAGTTTTGTCATAAAGTGCGCGATTACCAAAAGAAATGATGACGAAAAGTAAACTACTTTTCTCTATTTGTAACTGCATCGTGTTGGATGATTTCATTATACCATAAAGATATGAAATGCAATTTTTATCTTTGTTCTTACGTTCATGACACTGTTTTTCTTGAAATCCGAAAGAGCAGTGACATCTATATCCGGTCATAGTATCCTCACACTAGCCGTTTTCACATGGATTCATGTCGCAATCTGCGAACATATATAATGAAAATGTAATGTAATGAATACAAACAGCACCCCTGAAATTAGAATTACCCCGGGTTTCTTAAAAAAGAGAAAAAAAATTTCTAAAAGTATCTAATGTATTCCTAGATACAATAATTTTTTTTTCTTTAGTCCAAACAAAAGTAGAAACATTCTGTGAAGGATTTTAGAGAAAACCAGAGAGGAAAACAATCACCAGGGAATCTGCAGACTCGACGTCCAGGAGGAACACCAAGTTTACTCTTCCTTCTAGGGCAACCGTCTGCTTCGAATGAATTTGGGATAAGCTTTGGGATGGCTTGTACCATGCTGCCATTGGGATGTCTTTTCTTCTGACAATCAAAGAACATTGGTAACGTGTAATTCAGGCCGAAACTGTCCGTACAAGAAGTCTTTGTCTCATTCATGCTTGTATCCGATGACACGAGTAGGGCTGTAAGGAAGATACAAGGAGAATAGTTACCATGGTAACATAGATTTCTTTTCTCTCTTTTAGACTATCCTCGATATTACATATTACCCATGTGATGACCGAATTCGTATAGATTCGTTATCATTTCTCCGTTAGGTCATAATCTTTCGTGTACTCTCTTCCAATCACTTTTCTCATGACATTTTACTTACTACATGTATTTCATTTTGTCTACTAACATGACTAAGATCAAATGTGTGAGACCAACTACCACATGGCACGAACCGTCGATTTGTACACCTTATATTGAGAGAATTAACTTTTTGGAAGAAATATATTCTGGAATAGGTATGAGACTGATTATGCAGAATGGAATAATATGCTCTTAGTGAATTTTCTAGGTTCGTTTTCATTCTTTTTTCTTAAATAGAAATTAAGAGGAACCGTTTCGATCCACCCCTGAATCAAAGTGTGCCAGATTTTGCCTACAAAAGGTTCATTGCCGCACCTTGTTCATAGCTCATGACCAAATTTACATTCGATGCTATTATGTACACGTACTGCTGTGATCTTCTATCCGGGGTTGTGTGATGAAATAAGGTGTCAGGATCATGTGGATGTAACGTGGACTTTGTGCTGTGAATTGGATATCGATGGATCGTCCAACCTCTGGACGATGAACAGACAAAGGTGACGGAAATAATTATAATGAAATGGTTGTAATGCACATGCTAAAAGGAGACAATTCTCCGCAGAAAAACTAAATATCTCAACGTTTGATTAGTACGGAAGCCCATTAGTGCAACCATATGAATTTAATTTATGAGGAATTATCTGGCGGCCGCCAGATAATTGCAAATTGCAAATTGTTTTTTAATATTCACTAGAGACAAAACCTGCTCTTTAAGTAATACCAGCACCATTATAAGTCATTAGAGATCAAATTATATAGAATCCTTAATCGAGGCATAACCTAAGACACATGACACTTAACATGTACTCAAGACACGACATGGAATGGTACCATCATGAATCCATGGTACCAATATCATGATTGCACTGATCATGACATTGTTAAAATTTACTACGGCCATTTATATTTTGAAACAGCCAGTAGAGCTTTGGGTTTCCATTTATTTTAAGTCATAAATTAATGATGTAAAGTGAAGGTGACAGTATTGTATTATTGGGTAATATTGCACAATACTTCAAGATATATTACATTAAATTGTGCTGGTCCTTGATATGAATGGAAAATGCACATGAAAATGTTGACACTTCCATGGTCAAAATTACATAAACGCCTGTACTGACTTCACTATCATTAGTTTTTGTAAAGGGATCTTGGTAAAAGGAAAGCACACACACAGGATTATACGAACTTTCAAAATGAGCGTGAAATGAAATAGGAAAAATAAGAGCTTCGATTTCAGAATGTGAAGTTTTATATCTCTCTACAAATCATTTTTCTCTTGTTATTAGTTTCAAGCTCTCAAAGTAAATAATATAGCTTTAAATGAATATTTCTAAGATCTTTACATTTCTAGCATCCAGTGAGAAGCGCGTATTTAAAATCATCGCTTGTATAGCAGCTATTCGTAAAAGGTTCCTGTTCGAAATGATGCAAACAAATACAAATGCAATTCTAAAATGGAACCATGTATCAGAATCTAGGATATATAAAAACGTGCTCATGAATGCCAGTATTTAGTTTCAATATCTTTTAGAAAGTGAATCCATTAAGAAATCGATATGCTTGTATTTCTCAAAATTATAGAATTGAGAGTCATTGAATAGCTGAATATAATCATGATGATCAGATCATCCTGTAGGCACAGTCTTCCAATTCATGTATAGTAGATGGTCTTAAGTAAAACCATAACAACCCCAATATAACGATATCAATTTTCAGTGAATAAGAGAAAATTAGGCCAGAAGAGCTCATGTGCGGCGGATCCGACGATGGAGGGACAAGGGGAATTACCCCTTCCCTCCCTCCCCCGATTTTCCAAAGTCGAGAATAGGGAATTTTAAACAATGGAAGGTATACTCAGGGATGTCTCTGGTATATTACATCTCCTACCGTCCATTACGAAAACACAGTATCAGATCCGGGAGTTCCGGGCACGTGCCCCCGTACACACTTAATCTTAAGTACCCATCGAGTATTTAAAAAAGAGAAAATGTTATACCCCCTCGTTGCGGCTTATTTAGATCTCCCGAACATGCCAAAAGAAACTTCAAAATATGATAATCTTTTTTACATTTTTGTAGACTTGGGCCCCCACTCCCGCAAGGGAATCCTGGATCCTCCACTGAAACAGAACTCCTCTTGTGGTACGAAATGTCCTTCATACCCCACTCCTCCCCTCCTTTCAAGTCAGTAATCCTCCTTTGGTCTCATTCACACGTGCTTTGTTCAGTGGCAAATTCTCACCTCCGAAACACATGCGTGAATTAATAGACTAAGTATAAACTTTCTCGACCAAAAAGTGTGTAACGTACGATAATATATATACTTCGCATATATGACGTCAACAATAAAACTATCTTTTAGCGATGAAAAAATGGGGTGAGGTGTAGAAAATTAATTAGAGAATTAAAAGCAGCGAAAATTGTCTAGTTCCTAGTAAATCTCGCACTTTCATAGCAATCATGACCATGGCGCAAAAAAACGTTACAAGAATAACGGGTATCGTTTCTTCACCCCTAATTTCATTATTATACTGATTATATTGTACTGATAAGTGTGATTGCAGCACCCCTCCCCCCTCCTACTTGCAAAACTAGATCCGCCTGTATGTATGATAAATTATGTGTATTCAAGTCTCATTGTCCGTGTTTATTTTTACCTATTAAACCTTTACAATCCTGAAGCGCACTCAATCCTGACCAGAATACTGGCGATTACCGGAGCGTGAAACCTATAAAGCAAGCACGGGACGCAATGCTAGTAGTTATATTACAGTCGCGGACCACAAACATGATCTACATGTAAGTGAAGTTTGTTCCCGGCGGTAGCCTCAATCATATAATTTCAACCTGCATGCATGTTGCGAAATACTCAAGCTTTATAGGTCTGCAAAGGCAATCACGATCAGTTAATCTTCGCCTCGCTCTACATACCAATAGCTAGTGCACATTTGAGCTGATTTTAACAAAAAAATTGGACGTCGATTTGTGATAATATCTTTTCCATGATGACGCTTCACTCGAGGTCGTTCACGAGTTGGTTGGTTGTTATGATTGTTGACATTGCTGTCATAAACGTCGAGGCTCAGTTACAGGGAAACACGTCTAACCAAAGTAAGAATGCTAGGTTTCATTTATTTATTTACTTATTTGCTTACTTATTTATTTATTTATCTAATATCTACTTATTTATTTACGGGTGCATTCATTGATTTATTTATTCATTCATTTATTAAATCATTTAAAACAAATCTAGATACAAGTCATGTGCAATGTTTTCTTATTCATTTAAGACGAAGGAAAGAATTCCCATGTAAATGTAGAAGGTACTCGTCCAATTTTAATGATCTTTTAATACATGTATCGTCAATGTCTTTTAATGCCCTGAATGTTACTTTTCTAATTGATCTGATTTGAACAATAAAAGTTAGGTACAAAAACTGATGAAAGTCGTTTATAAAAGTTTTACTCTGCTGTGTAAGTGAATTATTTTTATTACTTAAACATAGGTTGACATGAAACTTTTGAAATATATGACCTGCATCAGTCCTTGCAACTTTTTGTGTGCTTTCCTTTGTATTGAAGCGTGCGCATGTATTCAATTATTCACCTTTCTTGTGAACAATCAAAGTGTAATACTTGTAGTAATTGAAAAGCAATAGCTATCTTAAAATACATCCAATGTAAATATGAACATAGCAACTTCAGAATCCCGCGTGTTAGGCTAGATAGCAGATAATATACATGCACATATAAGTGGCTATTTTCTCTTGTTGATTTATCATTATTATTATTATTATTTTGTTGCAGTTGTTGTTAGTAAGAATGCCTGAAAATCTCATGACTATCAAGCATCTGATTTACAAACTAATAACTGTACATACAGTAAGATACTAAATATGTGCAACGGTATTTCTTGAATAATCCGCTTTTTATGAGGATACCAATTAATTTGCATACTTGTATACATATTTATATATATATATATATATATATATATATATATGTATGTGTATGTATTTATTTCTCTATTTTGTTTTGTTGCTGTTTTCTGTTTTGTTTTTTTTATTGATGATTGTGATTGAATAGCATTGTTACCAAACAAGGCCTCATGGAAGACCACCATAATTGGTGAAATGTGCCACCCTGTACAAATATCAGAAATAATAAAATAATAAATTACACACCGCGGGAACCTACACCTTCCATCAGAATGTTTAAGGTCTATTTTCTAGATCAAGTCGTAAATACAGGCCCACCGAAGGGCTTATTGTCTTGATTGAATAATGTAGTGGTCATTATTAAAACTGCTTGTTTTTATTAATGTCATTATAAAGAGGTAGGCATAAACTACATAAATTATGTTCAGTTTTTTTCCTGAATTATGTACACAAACGTTTATTATTAGGATGGAACTCGCTCTAAATAATTGGTTGTGGTGAAAAAGGGCAGTTCATTATAATATACTAAGTAATGTAACTCGATGTCAGTCGGTACAATGACATAACATGTTTGTGTACTTTACTCAATGTACAGCTAGCATTAAAGCGTATAAAACAAATATTTTGCTGCTTTATTATGAATTAAGACGTAAGGTATTTGATCATAATGCATGAGGACACTGGATTAGTGAGTACATCTCACCTTGTTCATATAAGATAGATAGGATTTAGAAACTGACCGATTCGACAAACTATTTGGAAAATAGTGGAAATAAAACATATGTGGGCCTCGTGACTCACGATACCTAACAAAATACTTTCATTGAAGTTTATGAGATCTATCATTTTTAATCAGTGCGCTTTTCTATGCAATTGCTTCAAGAGGAGGAAATGAAATAGACAGCTACGACCTCTTCCATTTCCTAATTAAACGCCATCATAACGAAAGTGCTTGAAATGTAGAAAGATGAGATATGATATTTCAATCATTCAACAATTCCCTTATAAAAGACTCAATAAACTGATAAACCTTGCACTCTTAAGAAAACTATTTTTAACTTTTATTTTAAACTATTGCTGCCTTTTGTAGGCATATTGTCTTACAAAGCGGTAAGGGATACATATATTGCAACATTTGTTGATATGATGAATATTTTTACAAATGATCCTCATACCTAAGGCCTGTATGCCAATGCCATTCTCATTCACCAGAGACCTTTTGATTTTAGCATTCGAAAATTGTACATTAGGCGGAAATTATGAACTACGGTCATTTACAGTGACATAAACGAAAGGCGTGAAATTACCAAATATGAAAGGAATTAACGCAGAAAATAATGGGCACAAAATTAATGAAACAATAACCAATAAAACCCACTATAAAAGGGAAAAATTAGGTGCCCGCCTTGTCCTTCATATTTTCTATGACCTTATCGAGAAGAAGAAAAAAAATCTTGAAATATATTTCATTCGCCCAGGTGTCCACTGACTACATACTACTATAAGCCTATTTAGTTACTTCTTAAGTAGCTATTCAAGGTTTTAGGAATGTTCGTCCAGGTATTTGTATAATTCGGAGCACACATAAAGCAGATTTACAACATGTATTAGATATTGTAAAAGTCAAAAGTGAAGAGTTTGGTCTACGCATGAATGTCAAGAAAACTAAGTCTATGATTTTTAGTAGAACAGAGAATAAGCCTAGAATCTGTTTGAAACTCGATGGACATATCATTGAGCAGGTCAGTAATTACATCTACTTAGGACAAAATATCACAGATGATGCCAGATGGGAAGTAGAAATAAAAAGAAGAATAGAAATTGCTCGGATTACATTTCTGGCAATGAAAGACTTATTCACAGATAGAAAGGTGAAATTTGCGCTTGGGTTAAGACTAGTAATCTGTTATGTATGGTTTGTCCTATAGAGCAGAAACATGGACAATAAGCAAGGCCATGGAAAATAGAATAACATCTTTTGAAATGTGGATATACAGAAGAATGACGAAAATATCCGGAAAACGAATGAAAACCAACAAAGAGATATTGCACATGGCAGGGCGTAAACAAATTGCACTGGTAGGAGTAGTTAGGGAGAGAAAAGTCAAATACTTTGGTCATGTTAAAAGGCACCAAAGCCTCTTAAAGGATGTGTTGGAGGGAATAGTGGAAGGAACTAGATCGAGAGGGAGACCCAGAATCAATTGGGAAGAAAATGTCAAGAACTGGAGTGGACTAAAACTGTAAGAGTGCACCAGAATGGCAGAAGAGATGTTGCTATCAACCTCCGAACCGGGAGAAGATACTTAGATAGATAGATAAAGCAATGCAGGACTGTTCTGCGAATTCTTTTACATGCACCAGAGAGCTATTTTTCAAGCTGTGATTTTAACATTCAAAATTTCTCCTGGAAAGCTGAAATTTTGAAATAAGGTAGTTTATACATACTTGGTATGATGAGGTCAATAATGCGCCCTTCGGTGGACTCTTATATTCACGAATTAATCAAGAAAATTGATTTTAAGAACTGTCATGGAAGGTGTATGTGCCCGCGTTGTAGTTATCCACACCTATCACCAATGGGTTCAACACATCATATGTTTTAATATTTCAATCCGTTAAATACATGATTTTTCAAGAATTTCCTATTGGGTTACGATGGATAGCTTCAGAGCTCCCGGGGCCCCTCATGTGCCCCGAAAGTGATGTAATATTGGTTGAATAAACAAGTACCTTTAGCATAATATAATTACACACGTATGTAGAAAGATAATATATTATCATATAACTATAGTTTGATTCTTTTGAATCACTTATGTTACATTTGGGCCCTTAACATGAGATTTTGGGTACCTGAGATATATTTAGCCATCAAAGACTCATACCCACATTGTGTCTTTGTATTTCGATACCGAAGTAAAGATTCATTGTGATTCTATAACCCCAAAACTAATTTAAAGCAGTCCTCTTGACTGTCTAGTGTTACTAGTCCTTTCGGCCCTTTTGGGACAACTTCAGGGACCTGTGATCTTCCGTGGGTCTTAACCTATACCATATTTCACCGTATTGTTCATAGTGTGTTTTCTACACCTAACCGGAGCATTTTCAGTGAACATATTTGTTCTGATAAGTCATAATTAGGTACACAGACAGCTCCTATAGGAAAATGGTGTTCACCTAAAATTTAATGTTGAAGACGATGCCACCGACTGACTTTTGAAAATCGGTGCCCAAAGTTCCCAAGTGTTACGTTTTAGGGGTCCACAAGTGTTTTTTGTATGTATTTCTCAGCTTTTAGCTACATTTTCAAAGATTTGTTTTAGTCTGAAGTGATTTTTTTTTTAAATACCACTATACGTATTTGAACATTTATGAAGAGATGCTGTGGTATAGTGGGTCATTCAGTAGACTTTCAATTCAAAGGTTGAAGGTTGGACCCTAACGTCATTTGCCACTCTCCACCCATGCAGGTGTAAATGGGTACCTGGCAATTGCTGGGGTAATGATAATTTCAGGACCCTCAGTAAGAAAAGAATTGATGCTAATGAGGCTGTTTAACTGTTCAATGGAAAGCAATATGTTATTGCTTGCGGCAATAGCATGGAGTCCTTTTTAGATTATTGTCACTGCCTTTGTCGCTATGCTCTACTTAACTTAGGGGAATTCCATACTATTGTCATATTTAGTATTGTATTCTTCTCAATATGCATTCAACATTTTCAACTTGTATTTCAAAATATGATAACTTGTATTATTTTATTGTTATTCGTATATATGATATATACGGTTCTAGGACACCTACCCCCTGGACAACCACCCCCGGATAACCACCCCTAGGAGAAAACCACCCTCTAGGAAAACTACCCCCCTTGGGCAACCACCCTCTAGGACGACTACCCCCAAGGACAACTACCCCCTAGGACAACTACCCGCTAGGACAACTACCCCAAACAAATACCCCCTATGACAACCATCCTCTAGGTTGTCCGGAGGTAGTTGTCCGGGGGGAGTTGTCCTAGGGGGTAGTTGTCTGGGGGGTAGTTGTCCGGGGTAGTTGTCCTAGGGGGTAGTTATCCTCGGGGGAGTTGTCCTAGGGGGTAGTTGTCTGGGGGGTAGTTGTCCGGGGTAGTTGTCCTAGGGGGTAGTTATCCTCGGGGTAGTTGTCTGGGGGTAGTTGTCCGGGGGTAGTTGTCCTTGGGGGTAGTCGTCCTAGAGGGTAGTTGCCCTAGGGGGTAGTTTTCATAGGGGGTGGTTGTCCTAGAGGGTGGTTATCCTAGGGGTGGTTATCCGGGGGTTGGATGTCCAGGGGGTAGGTGTCCGGATACGGATTAATACGCTTATTATTAAACATTAACAATACTTTCCCCTTAATCAACGTTGTTCGTTTCTAAAACCTTTTGGTTTCTATGATAAATTGAAAAATAAGAAACTTCTTTCAAGACAACGTCCAAGCTATAGCTTAGTATTCACATCAGCATCAGCAACCTACACAGTGATATCCATGTAAATACAATTTCGGACCAACTTGTGATGCATCATAAACATTATTCAAGACCACTACATTAATACTATTTTTTTTTTAAAGAGAGATAATACTTTGGTCTTATCTACGGAGGGTAGCCACATCAGTATTAAATGTTGCTTTTCATGCGGACCCTGCGATTAATATTACCCCCGCAATGGCCAGATACCATTTACACATGGATGGAGAGTGGCAAGTATAGATTAACGTCTGGCCAAGGGACCTTAGTGACGAGCCGGAATTCGAACAGTCGACCCTTAAATTGAGAGACAGGTGACTGAACCACAATACCACAATACCTCCACTAGCAACGTTACCAACAATATCACCCGAGTGTCAAAGTTTATAACAAGTCGGTTTAATTTTGTCGTAAAGAAAGATTAGGACAATTTGGGAACTCTATTTGTCTTTATTTCCGTGGTATGCAAACATGACATATTGGAAATCTCTTTAAAGGCATTATTTATCAATGCCAAATCTGAGATGCATGGCCGTACGTGTTATAAGCGTCTGTGATATAGTGTAATATTGAAGCCCTAAAAAAATTACGCTTCAAAATGATCACGAGGTGCCTCAAAACAGTAAAAATCTTTCAGTGACCGGTTTTACCATACTCATTTTCCCCAATAGACTGTAGTGTTATAAAAACCATTGTGAAAACGGTTTTTGAAATTTCGAATTCCAATCATAAATATCTTCATAATCAGACGGGCGATCGATTTGTAAACGTAATGGGATTCCTGACTGACCTAAATGGTTATAATTATGATTGCAGCATGAGCTAAATCCAGGACTATGTTTAGAATCTGAGACAAAGATACCCAATCCCTTTAGAAACATGTAAAGGCGTACAGAGTCTGTTAATAATTGTAAAATGTTCATTACCCATATTTCTTTATTTGTTAAAAAGTAAATTGTTAATGTCTGAAAATGTGTTTTTATATTATGAAATAATATATGAAATAATTTGTTATTACATATTGAACGCGGAAATAAAATTCAATCAAACAAGAAAACAAAATTATCATTCATTAAATACATGTTTGCTTGACGAATGAAATCAAATTAAATCATAACAGTTCAATATCCATAAGCTATTGAAGTGTCTTGGTTCAATGATCATTCTACCATAACAAAGTTGTTGTTTTTAGCTCAAGTTCTTTAGCAGCCCACTTTTAAATTTCTACAGAACAACGGCCTTTTTCGTTCCAGAGTCAAATCGAGAGCATTTATAGAGATATTATGTTCATTTATTCGGCAATCTACGTTAATATGATACTTGATAAGGAATTTATTATGCATTTCATGATTATCTAGTCTATTGAAGCAAGATGATCTGCGTTTCGTAACTTTTACTACTATTACTACTACTAATAATAATATAATAATAACAATACAAATAATGTTAATTTCAGTAGTAATAAAAATAACAATAATGGTAACGATGATAATAATAATAGCAATAATGATAATGATGATAGTAATAATAACATTAATTATAATAATAATAATGATGATGATGATTACGATGAGGATGATAATTATAATTATTAATATCATTATAATTATCATACTTTGCACATTAACAGTCGAGTTATTTTAACCAGACATGTCAGACTCAATTATGTGAAGTTGTGAGTGACTAAAAAAGAAAAGAAATGTAAGACAGCGTGATTCACCGACGAGGGATTTTATCATTATCATACTTCGCACATTAACAGTCGAGTCATTTTAACCAGACATGTCAGACCCAATTATGTGAAGTGGTGAATGATTAAAAAAAAGTGAGACAGTGTGATTCACCGACGAGGGATTTATCTAATTACGTTGGATAAAAGCTTATTCCTCAATAATCAATTAATTTCATCAATGAAAGTGATCTGGTTTAATATGTCCACATGACCGATTGCAATGGAAAAACAATGCAGAAATCATCTTCTTGTGAAAAAGGTCATCAGATTATGACCAGTCACATGATTCAAGGGCTAGTTGGAAAGAGAAGAGCAAACGCGAAATGAGAAAGCGACGAAGAAAGTGATTAAACCCAAACAAAAATAATGAAAAGGATATTTCACTTTCATATCTCAACGTACGAGGGATAAGAAATAGGCAAAAGTAACAGATAAATAGAGGTCCAGTTTTTAGTGAAGCAAGGTACAGATATAATTTCCTTACAGTAAACATTTTTCATGGAAGATCTCGATAGTATTGTAAAAAGAGAATGGAATGGTACTGTTTTTATCGTTTGGAAGCAGTCCTTTGAGAGGTGTTTCAATAGTTTTGAAGAAGATTACTTAAATACCAGTCCTTAGATTCATTCATCAGATGATGGGAGGATATTGATAATATGTAATATGAAGAAGATGAAATCAATTCTAAAATAAATTAAATTTGGAACAAAGAAATGCAGCAAGAAAGTAAATATCCGCGTAAAAAATAGGAAGAAATGTAGAAAATTATACCAGTGAATTTATAATACAACTATGTCGTAAACAAATATTCTTCCTTATACACAATAAACTACCCAGATCCTACTGCAATCGATACATATTTTAAGCGACTAAAGAGCACTCAATTATGTTGTAATGAAGTAGATGATGATGAGGGATTGCTTTCAATCAACGATGTTACAAATACTTTAAAGGGTATGAATATTAAAAGAGCACCAGGTATTGAAAGACTCACTTGTAGACTTTTACAGGGAATCTGTGTTGAAATACAGGATCTTGTTTTAGAAAGTCTAAATGAAAGCTTTAAAAAGGTAAGTTATTAAGCTCTATCAGAGGAATGTTATAATTACTCTACTGTACAAAGGGCGAGATGCCATGGAATTAGGAAACTGGCAGCCAATTACTCTATCAAACTCTGATTACAAAAACACCCGCAGCAGTATTGGCAAACGGACTCCAAACGATTTTACACCAACTAATTAGTGAAGACCAACAAGTAGGGTTCATTATAACAGGGAGTCCTTTCATCTCCTGATTAAAGGCAGGAGTGGTATTCATAATGCCAGACTAGTTCAGGATAAAGGACTATAGTGATTTTAATGACAGTAAAGATGCTACTATTTTTGCCAATTTAAAAAAAGGTGATTAATACTTTAGAATGGAAATTTATTGGTATATGTTTGAAGAGATATGGTTTTAAAGATTCGTTCAGGAAATGGGTTTCAGTTATGTATTGCGATCATTATGTTAGTATTCTTATGAACGGATGGCTAACGAAGGACATAAAACCATCTAGAGTTATAAGACAGGGATGTCCCTTATTATCCGCATTGTTATCCATAATTTACATTGAAGCTCTACTAAATGAGATAATGCAGTTAGCAGATATTGCTTGGTCAGGTACTACAGCTATCGAAATAATTAAATAATTTGAAATTTATTCTGGTAAACATTTAAATAAAAACAAGACGAAATCTCTTTAGTTGGGGGCAAACACTCCATCAGTTAATATTGGAAGTATAGTATGGGAAAAGGTTTATACATAAAGTCACTAGGTAGCACTTTTTTGTAGAAATAAAGAAACAAGCTAGAATATGAATTGGTCCTAAGAGAGAATGTTTAAAATAAACCAATTACTGAACCTGTTGAAACAGAGAAATCTCACATTCAAGGGAAAATAAAAATATTAAAATCTTTGACAAGTGTAAGAAAATCTTGGCTCAAATCCTCAAATTGAAAACGTGAAACCTTTCTTTAAAAAGGCATGATTCCTCACGAAATGTGAATACCCTACATCACAACTTTTATCTTGACCAAAAATATATGATTTTTTTGTTGCCTCCGCTCACCGGAGATGGTGCCGGAGGCATCTTTTCTGGTTGTCCGTCCGTCCGTCTGTCCCGCTTTCTCGTTATCGCGATAGCCCAAGAACCACTTGAGATATGAACTTCTAATTTAATGATAGTATGTATCACCATAGGAAAACAATCTGATTATATTTTGGAGTAACTGCGTGAAAGGTCGATGGTCACAGCGGTCAATTTCTGAAATCACAGGTTTTATCCTTGTAATCGCGATATCTTAAGAACCATTAGATGTATTAGCCTCAAACTTTACGACAGTATGTATCAAAATAGGAAGACGCTCTGGTTAGATTTTGGATTAGTAGGTTATTGGTCAAATGTCATAAAGGTCGATTTCTAAAATCACAGGTTTTATCCTTGGTATCGCGAAATCTTAAAAACCATTAGATGTATTAGCCTCAAACTTGGTAATAGTATGTATCACCATTGAAAGACAGTCTCATTAGATTTAAGGCATGTAGGTCAGAGGTCACAGAGGTAAATCCTAAATTAAAGGTTTTTTGCCTTGCTATAGCAGTATGGTATGTAAACATAGTGACGGTATTACTATAGGAAGATGATCTAATTACATTTTGGGCTAGTAGGTCACGATTAACTTGAATTGAACTGAATTGAATCGAATTTATCTTCTTCTGCAACATCAAAATCAAAGTACATTTCAGCAGTACACATGTACAAATTATAACAATTTTTGTTTAAGTGTATGCAATATAAATTAAATGATGACATTAAAATAAAATGTAACTGATAACACAATACCAAGAATTATTCATTAAGAAAGTTGCAGAAGAAGAAGTGCTATTACAACAAGCGATTGCTTGATAGCGTGATAGCCCGGTATAGGGGGGGGGGGGTACGTTGATGATACAACAAATTTTAAAAAATGGTGATGGTGATGATGAGGATGATGATGTTGATGATAATGATGATGGTGAAAATGAAAATGAAAAATATGCTGATGTAAATATGTCTGACACAGAAAACATATATAAGTATACGGGAGTTATAAAATAAAGTGATGGATGTTTTATAGAAATATGGAAATAATGTTGAATATTAATTCAGCACTGGGAAAAGATCAAACAATGTACTCTGATAGAAATACTTTCTTCGTATTAAATTTAAATGAATTTAGGGTTTTACATGATTTTGTTGAGTCTGGGAGTGCATCCCATAAATCTGGACCATGATGTCTTATTGATTTATGTACGATCAATAATTTAGTATTTATCGAACGAAAGTCAAATGAATTCCGAGTAGGGTAAGAATGGATAGTGTTAATTAATATACAAAAATTCTTAAATGAATCAGGAAGCAGGTTATTCGTGTATTTAAACATAAAAATCTAACTAGGTTGTGTGTTTATATAAAAAAACTTGTCAATGTTTTAAATTCATTAAATAATGGTTTGTATGGGCTAAGTAAAGGGAGCAAGCACAAATGCGGAGCGCTTTTGCATTAAAAAGTTAGGGTTAATTTTGTTTTTGCACTTGAAGCCCACACAAAGTTAACATGTGAAATGTATGGCAAGATGAGAGAGTTATATAGCATTAAAAGGGCATTTATAGCAAGAAAATGTGTTATCTTATATAGCTATATAGTATTCCAATATTCCTAGAAATGCATGTAATTATATGTTGTATGTTTTCATTCCAGCTAAGATTTTCATAAATAAGGATACCTACAAATTTGGTACATTTCTTACGTTCTAAGACTATATTATCAATTACAATATTATAAGGAAAATCTGGGGTAAATGCACTTGTAGGTTTAAAGTGTATGAAACTCGTTTTATTAATATTAAGAGATAGTTTATTACTTTTAAAACAGTTTGATCATTTTGGTTATTCTAAATTGAGTGTATGAAAAAGGGCATCCAAATTCTCTATAAAAAAACATATTGGTGTCGTCAGCAAATAGTGTAAACGATAAAAGGGATGATGCATTGGTTATATCATTAATATACAATAAGAAATGAAGGGGATCTAATATTGATTTTTGTGGGACTCCACATTTAATTGAAAGATATTTCGATGAAACCCTTTATGAACCACATACTGTTGCCGGAATGATAAATAATCTCTAAACCACGGCACGAGAGAGCAACTCTCCGAATTCCATAAACATGAAGCTTATAAAGCAAAATATTGTGATTTAGCGTATCAAATGCTTTTGACAAATCCATAAAAATCCCCATCACATGTTTTTTATTGGCCCTTGTATTATATATTTCTATCATACACTTTAACCAAAGCTAGGTCAGTGGAATATGATTTTCTAAAACCATATTGATTTAGATCCAACATTTCATGGTTATTCTAAAATTTATATAACCTATTACTAATATTTTTAGAGAATTGTTGATATACTAGGATGGATAGATATGGGCCTATAATTGCTCATTTCATGCTGATTATCTTTATGATAAACAGAATTTACCTTAGCAATTTTAGAGTCTTAGGACACTTGCCAGATGATAAGGAAAGATGAAAAATGTGAGTTAGAGGAGAAGCAATTACATATATAATTTGTTTAAAAGCGATGTACTTATTCTGTCGTGACCATGTGCGTTATTACACTTAATGTCCTTAGTTACATTAATTATTTCATTGGGATTAGTAGGGTTGAAAAACAGTAATGAAAATGTAGGTTCGGGAAGGAATCTAGAAAACCTACTCAATCCTTATTCAATTTGTTTGCAAAAAAAAACAATTTAAAATATTAGCTACAAAATTATCATCAATAATGCTATCGTTCACTAGAAAACTTTCCTTTGGTAAATATTGCCTGATCTTTCCAATGATTTTATTTATAATTCCCCAAGTTATTTTAATGTTAGATTTTACTTTAGTTAGTTGTCCTGAATAATGCATTTTACAGGAAGTTTGTATAACGTCGGTTAATTTATTCCGGTATTTTTTCATACCTATTTAAATTGTGTGTGGTTGCGTCACATATATAAACCTTATAGAGCCTGTTTCCCGTTTGAATAAATCTTACAATGGCCTTAGTTATTGATGGCATTTTACCAGGTTTATTATTACATTTACAATTTTTCAAAGGAAAATTTTTGTCATAAAAAAATTGTAGTTTTATATTAAAATTATCATACGCAATGTTTACGTTTGAAAGGGGAAATACATCTGACCATTCTTCATGGATTAAATCATTTTTATAATATTCAATATTCCGGGGTGTTTCTTTCCAGACCTATACATTATTAATTTGTTTCAATTTTCGGCGACCATATTATTATAACATATAACAAACATTGGAAGATGGTCTGATATTTCTAAATAAAGTAGGCCACAAGTAATACTTTTCTCAATTTTTTTTTGAAAATATGTTCTCGATCAAAGTCGAAGAATGATGATCAATTTTTGTGGGTTTGTTAATATGGGATAACAGGCGTTTGAATACATTACATTAAGACATTTTAAAGAATTATTATTCGATAAAAGATTGATATTAAAATCACCCATTAAATATAAATACTTATTTTCTCGAGAGAGAGAGTAGCAAATTATTTATCCAAGTTCTCATTAAATAAATCAACATGACCATTAGATAAATAAGGCCGACGATAATACCTTTTTACTTCTAATTTCTCAATTTCCATTAATAACATTTCACTTTTTTCAAAACAAATATCATGACGAATTTTAAATGGTAAATTTGTAGTGACGATTTCTCAATTCATTTATGAAATCAGGAAATTACTGATATACTAATTTTGATTTCATGTGTTACCGTGTAAACTCGACTCTAACGCAATCTGGTATTTAAGACAAGGTTAATTCTAAAGAAGATACAGGTGTATTTCCAAGACACGGACGGTAATTTATTATGTAAATAATGTTATTCTAGATTACGGAAAATAACCAATTAGAACTCGCCCTTTTAGGGTGGTTCCGTCGGTTCCGTCGGCTCCGCGGTTTAACTCCTAGGTTTTATTACGTTTAGTTTAGAGCAGAGCAGTATCCCGGTTGTTGATACATTATCAGCTACACTTAGTGTGTAATTTGGTTACATCTTTCTCCAGGATTCGAACCAATTTCTCCCCGAGATCTTCGGCATAGTTCCCAACAGCTACCATCTTCCCGCGTCTGTCTGGGCAGTTTCACTCTTGTGTAGAGTAGGAGAAATGGATGCCTGTGACCTGATAGCTGCTTTGTAACTCATCGCTAAATTTGTTTTTTTCCTGGTACTTATCGGGTATGTACTCTGTAATTTATGATAGCCCTTTCTAGCAAAAGAGACAAATTAAAAGTGATTATTAGACTGAATTAATGATGCTAAATACGTTTGTAGACGACTTTATTTTCATTCATTAAAAGAAACATCGTCTTCTTTATAACAGTCATTATGTGAAAATGAAAATAGTAATGTCTTTGAATTTTAGCGATATTCAGTTATCAATATTGGGAACTTTCTTTCCGATGTGTTTTGAACGTCATGAGAGTGGACATCGGCATTTGTCCTGACATTGTGAAAGTCATTCTTGTCGAATTTCTCGAAAGTATGTACTTTTATTTCTTGTTGAAGAAATGTTACTAAAGAGTTATTACATTTGTAATACCATTACCAACTGGCCGAGATTTACATCGTCGCCAAGTTTCTTTTACCGGTATCGTCAATTTCTACCATGGGTCTTCGCTCCTAGACTACATGTAGTTCATCGAAGTTCAGGACGCCGAACATTTCAGCTTCTCTGAAGCAGAACATTGACAGTCGTCAAAATCAACGTCGCCACGTGTCTTCCGTCGACTAGTCTTCGCAGCGTTTTTGAAAGGCATTAAAGTTTGATATCCTATCATTTATATCTCATATATTCTCAAATCAAAGTTTATTCTATTTTTATTCAGGCCAAACGGAATATCTTTGTTTGAACTAATAAGTTTAAGGAATATATACATTGGTAATTTGGTACTGCGTTCAATTAATTGACCAGTCAGGTTTTTATTCGCTTATAATTACAGACATCTTCACTTTGTAAAATGTGAAACCAGTTCAATTGCTGAATGATAGATTGAATTCACTGAACTGTAATTATTTTGTTTCCAAGTGCTTATTTATTTTGAGAGATAACGTAGTTTAAAAGTTGGGATGCTGAGTCGCCGTGTTTGATTGATTGGTGTGTTTGAATTTGTTATTGCTTTAAAAACATATCAATACTTTCACTCCCATAATTTAGAAAAGTCAGTTTCGTCCCAACAAAGTTTCATGAATATAAAAGGCTAAACCACTTTTTCTTCATTTAAGGTCTTCAACCATTTCATAACTTATCAAATAAATCAGCTAAATTAGAGTGTAACCAAGTTTCTGTAATACCAATAATTGAGAAGGGACATTATCAAGAGTAAAAAGGAGCGTTTCCAAAGAATTAAAAATGTTTATTCAAATTTCTAGAGTTTATATAAAATAAACTACAATTCTGCGTTGCATTCATAAAATTGTCACTAAATTCCATTGGTGTGTAATATATAAGCTGCATTATCTAATTCAAAAATAGACTACTGAATTGGGTCAAGAATCATTTCTATCTAAAAACATACTTGTATTTTGATAAGGACATATCATGGAAGAGCATAATCCCCATTGCGTATAAGGTTTCTGTGTGAGAAGAGCGATAGCGATGCAAGGTGAGCAATGAAGGTGTGGATGAAATGGAGTATGGAATGATGAACGATGAACGATGGATGTTACAAAATTCAGTGCATACGCCAATGCGATCTGCCCCTGTACGAGCTGCTCCACTCACCCGTCACAAACAACTTCATCTCAATCGGTCATAGTCGTCGGTTGACATTTGAATATACACTTTTGTTTTCGTCTTGATATGTCACGAATAAATCCATCCATCCCTATATACTGAATTTAGAGCAGAGGCATATAGAAGACACAGTCGCATTTGGCTTCTTTTATTCTTGTATTCGACAGCGTGGTGCCCCCATACATAATTTATATTCTCTCTAGTGCATTTTTTTTTAATGACAAAATAATTGTTTTACTTTTTTGGCTCGCTCGCTTTGTAGTAATGCTTAGAATCAAATGTGCCCTCATGTAAACATGGCACTTGACGAGTGCCAGAGTGATGCAAAATGAATATTCTACGATGATTTTAGGATTGAGGTGACGCGAAACTTTGTCCTTTTTAAAAGGGTGTCGTGACTAAAAAGGATTTAAAAAACGCTGTGTTGTACATGTATATACAAGTGAAGATTGCATCGTTAATTATGAATTGGTTTTGTAAATATTTAAACGATGAATTAAATGTAAATTGCAATGCTATGTTGACTATTAGTTCGTACAGTTTAGTGGTAAAAGGTTAGTCTGAATTGCATAGGTTTTCTTAAAAACAAGATTCCTGATTTCTATTATAACATAATTGTGACATTTTTATCGTTAAAAGACGACTTCTATTCAAAGAATGTTCAATCTTGAGTTTTTGATGGCTACGCAAAGAAATTATTTGGCTGAATAGGAGTAATGTGTAAAAATAAAATGCTGGTTTATAATAATTTGATAAATTTAATTAATGCCTCTTTGTGAAGTGCCTCGTTTCGAATTATTTTATTCACTTGTTATGGATAATTGTATTTTAATAGTAAGAATGCAAATTGCATTAATTACGTGATTTTAGCTGTTAAAAGACACAATGTATTGAGACAGAGGTCTGTGAATAGTAGAGATAAAATGAAAGGCCCAAATTTCTTTTATATTCATTCAAATACAAACCACAACAAACACCGTCTTAATTCTTGATCAACAGTTATTATTACTTAAATTGAATAGTTTTTAATTACGAACTTAAGTTTGCCAGATAATTTTCAGAAATCGAACTATTATTGATATCATGTTGGAAAGTGTGGATATCAGACTTCACTAGTTTACATGTATATGGGTAGTCCAGATTCTGTCCGTTTTCATATATTTGTATTATTTTAATCATCTTTGTCCTCCTACTTAAACACACCCCCACACACCCCCACACACCCCACACACCCAACACAGCGTCATATCTCCACTGATCGCGCGATCCCCGAAAATACGCCCGTCGAAAAAAAGTTGGGTAAGAAAGAAGGGCAAGGACTGTCTCCGTTTTAGCGTTGAGGGTGTGTTATATTCTCAGCATATTGGGCGCGCTATACAGAAGCAGTCCAGGCAGTGGATTAGTATATGGGTCAATGTTAATAATAATCATATCTGTTGATATATCAGTTTACATGTAGTTGACACTTGACACTAGATAATGTAGACGTATACTTCGAAAAGTGCAAACATATCATTTGCGTTATAGACATGCGCTATAATAAATCCTGAGACTGCAATTATTATAGATTGAAAGCCCCCTTTGGAAAGAAATCTTTATAACATCACTTTTAAATGCAATATTTTTTAACCTTTTGTTTTTTTGCAGCTATTTCAAAAAATTCTACAATCGACGGACATGAAGGGCGCTTTACTTGCGTCAACAGTAATCTGACCTTTGACATTGATGACGTTTGTGATGGACAATACCAGTGCCCTTATTTAGATGATGAATACATTTGCGGTAAGTTATACAAGCTTTGCAGGCTGATATTGTTTGGGTTTTTGTTTTGTTTTTGATACGTTACGGTGGGCCGGGGATATTCTCAAGGTTCATTATCCCGAAAACGAAATGATAAAAAAAACCTGTTTTGATTTTCGGAATAACGAACCTTCGGATAAACGGACCTTCGGAATAGCACAATATTCAGAATTATAAACCCTATTTTACTTTCTAAATCATGAACCCGTGTTATACAATTATGAACTCTAAGTCCCCTGGTTGATAATACAAGCATACACATGCTTTCTTAAAGCCCCTTTCACACCGGATCTGCGTAGAGTGGCGTAGTGTGGCGTACCGACTACGCCGTAAGTACGCGAAAAAAAATAAACATGTTTATTTGTTTGCGTCCATCTCGCGTACCCCTTTGCGCCCTCGGCGTATAGTTACGTAGGCCAGCGTAGGGCAGCGTAAGCTCGGCGTAGTCGGTACGCACCACTACGCAACTCTACGCATGGCCCGGTGTGAAAGCCCCTTTAGCAATCAGGTTAAACAATCATCATCG
This sequence comes from Mesocentrotus franciscanus, assembly GCA_037976565.1. NCBI lineage: Eukaryota > Metazoa > Echinodermata > Echinoidea > Camarodonta > Strongylocentrotidae > Mesocentrotus > Mesocentrotus franciscanus. The sequence continues at coordinate 26,966,804 of CP137672.1, forward strand.
AACAAAACAAACCTTCGGAATTATGAACCTTTGGAAGACGAACCATCGGAAAACCAACGCCTCCCGCTCATTTTTAAGGATCTTGTATAGAAATATGCGAAGGCGTGAAAGCCCCAAGCAAGGTGCGGGTCTAGACGGCAGACGGGGAGGGTACCCTTCTAGCCCATGATAAAATTAATTTCCCAAAACATAGAACCAAGAGATTCTCACAGAAAAATTCAATACTGAAACGACTGGCCGGGAGGCGTATTTTTTTATTTACACGCTACCGAGGGGGAATTTCTCGATTAATTCTAATGAAACCGCTCGCAAGGAGTCTAGACTGGATTGGAGAGCTCCTAATGCTAGTGTGAATTTACATCAAGGACATAGTTTGTTTAACTTTTTTTTTTGGTACACTTGAATGGTTATGGAACCTGTTCGTGTTCTAATCTTCAAATTTTAATATCATTCTGCATCAAATATAAAATATTGATGTCTATACTGTGGTATGTAAAGGCATGAACTTACGTAAATACATACAAATCTACTTTTGTTAACCAAGAAGGTGCACCGTAGTAATAAATTTTAACAAACACATCAACATGTTACCTAGACATCTTATCACCATAGCCATTGTAAACCATATATTAATAATACATGTAAAATATAGATTGAAGCAATTCTCGTCAATTGGCTGTATCCTGAGTGTGATTTATATAATGGATTTTGAGTAATATTTGCATCTACCTGTAGTTGAAGAATAGATACAGTGCATAAACTGGAATATATGGAGATGTGGAGAAATCAAGTTGGAGCTCAATTGGAAGGAAGTAACGAGGAATATTAAAGCAAGAGAAACTGCATGGGAGATGAGGAAAGCAAGAAGTTATTGAAATCGAGAGATGACTCGCAAGATAGCATTGCATCAGTTATAAAGGAATGAATCCGTTATACAATGTCTGTGGTGGGTCCATGGTTGCAGGTAGGAATTCGGTTAGTGTAGGAGATTGTCGCGGAGCTTTCGCGAAAGCAAGTGTCGTATATAAAACAGTTATTGTCCTGGGACGGCCACAACCTGGATTTTATCATGCAGATGCACATATTTTTTATTGTAGAAATGTCTTGACTATCTTTATTGTTTTACACCGCCAGATAATGAATATTGCAGTTCAGTAGAATACATTTGTGACTACGAGGATTCGTATGCATGTATACCACTGGACTATGTTTGCGATGGATACCCTGACTGTGAACAGAACGGCATCGATGAGATATTATGCGGTAAAGTCTGATTTCTTTGCAAATTTTAATTTTGTATAAAAATCCACATTCCCCGTTACTAATGATAATAATAAAATAATGATAATGATGATGATCACGAAGATAATGATGTTGATAATAATAATGATAATGATACTTCGATAATGATGATAATAACAATCCAGAGGATACAAGGCTGTTCCTTAGTCTATGAACAAATTCAAAAGAGTTACAGAAGTATGTTTACACATGTTTTTTTAAGAAGTCAAGTAAAGTAATATTTCTTAGAAATGCAAGGAGTTTGTTATATAGGTGTAGAACAACGAATTAAAAGGATTTGAAGTCAGCCTGTTTTCGGGATTAGGGAGTGAGAAAGGAAGGAGTTGATCTAGATGTAAGGGAGTATGATGTTCTCTGCTATTGAAAGAGTGGGGACATAAATAGACGAAGTGAAGTTGATGTAGATTTAAAAGTTTGTACAATTATATGGTATTGAAATATAGTTAATAGTCATATATCAGTAAAAAGAACCGTTAAATGTTGATAAACAATCTGAGATGAAGGTAATCTTGTACATTTATATATTTTCTGTCCTTTATTCCTTATTTCACGTCTACATGGAATGATTGTAAATTTTCAGATTAGCTCATTTGATTCTTCCTCATTTGTAAAGTCTTGTTTATGATTAGGTTATGATAGTGATTGTTATTTTTTGTTTAATCCTTTTGAAGATAGATGTGGAATTTGAATCACTAATCTACCAAGTACCCTTTTTATTCCATAAAATCGAACATAACCTATTATATACAAAGGGATTTTTGTATCCTTTGTTAAGATTCTGAATCATAATTACCATGACTTCTAAGCATACTTCTATTTCGTGATCACTCTGTCTATCTATCTCTATGTATATATATATATATATATATATATATACATAGATAGGCCCGAATTCTGAAGTCCTGTCTAACTAAATTTCGTATTCTAAAGTCGTGTCTAAGTCGAGTCTAACTAAACAACTGTTTAAGTCGTGTTTAACTACGAAGTGGTGTTTAACTTTAGTCACGACTTCTGCGCATGCCCAGTAGGCGTTAGTTCTGACATTTTGCAATGACAATGACAATGGCAATGACAATTTATGACAATGACAATTTATGACAATGACAATTTACACATGTCACCCACACTGGAGTATTGGAGAAGTTTACAATCAGTTTGAATTTGTCAATTTAACACTGAAAAATATACAATACAAATCGAATTAATGTTAATCAATACAAAATAACACTATCGAAAATAGTGAGAAAAATTATGATGATAACGATAATAACATAATATTGATAATAATTAACAAAACGATAATAATAATTACAACGACAATTAATGACGAGATTAATGGAAGCAATTGAAAAAGAAAGTTACTGGCACCATTAAATTGATATTTGAATTAATGAATTACTGAAAATATTCTTGATATCAATTTAATAATTTGATATAAGACAAAAAAGAGAAACATAAAGCTAATATTGAACTCATAACATGTTTTTTGCACTTACTTAAATTAATGAAAACGAAGCATTATTTTTCGACAGAATTTTACTAAGGTTAAACGTGTTTGTACATTATTGGAGTTAAAAAGCTGATCCATTTTCAGTGTATTTGGTCTTTCAATAAAATATTTATCGATAAACAATTTTCTGTCTGAACAAAAGATAGGGCATACAAACAAGTAATGAAACTCATCCCCAAGCGATTGCAAATTGCACAGCGTACATAGCCTCATTTCCCTGGGAGTATTTGAATATCTACCAGCTACAATCGGCAGGTAATGATTGCCACAGCGAAAACGACTTAATATTGTCCGATCTCTTTTAATGAGATCGATTAAGTATCTTTCTAAACATAAAGAATGTTTGAAGATTCGATAGTTAACACAATGCGAATTATCGTACATACAAGCAGACCAATACTGAGCATGAGAATCTTTCAATCGACGTTCCACAGTTTGTTTGACCCACTCACAGCTAGTATTTTCACAAATTTCCCATAAATTAGACATCCCCATATTGTCCAGAGTCAGTTTGATTTTTTAAACCAAGGTGCCTGATAGATATTCTTCTCAAAGAGTATTATTTTAAGATAATATACACCTTACCAGAAAATTTATCTTGTCCACTATGTACAATCCTACACCAGAAGTTTATCATTCTGCTTTCGATATATTTCTCAAGTTTAAGCCTCCCCAATTGACCAAGTACCATACAATTTGCAGTTGTTTTGCTCACAGAAAGGGCTTGCTTACAAAATTTCATGTGGAAAATTTCAAGATCATGTAGCACTTCAAATCCCCATATCTCACTTCCATAAAGCAGAATAGGCAACAAAAGTTGATCAAATAATTCCAAGAGGATATCAATAGGTAAGTGCAGTTGGTAAGTTTTATATAATAGACTAAACATTGCTCGTCTAGCTTGATTAAGTTGCTTAATTTGTGCTTTACGAAATTTGTTGTTGTAGTTAAAAGTAGTTCCAAGATAGACGTATTCATCAACTGCTTCGACAATATCATCATCAAATCTAAATATAGGAATTGTGTGAACTTTACCACGAGAAAATACAACAACTTTGGTTTTAGCTGTGTTGACTTGAAGAAACCATTTTTACAGTAATCAGATACCGCATCAAGAGCAAGCTGAAGATCACTTTCAGTTTGTGCAAGAAATATTGTATCGTCTGCATACAGTAATGTTAAAAGCCTGAGATATACATCAATACCATTTTGATACGCAGCTGCTGCATCAATCTTGTCAGGAAGAATATTTATTCCTCCAAACTTTTCGCAAATGAATTGTTTGAAGTCATTTTAAAAAAGGGCAAATAGCATCGGAGATAAATTTTCTCCTTGTCGCACTCTAATGTTACAATAAAATAAAGAAGACTTTTCTGTACCAGAAATTACACATGACTTAGCCTGAGCATACATATGCTTAATTACATTGAAAAATTTACCATCAACATTATTCTTAAGTAATTTATTCCAAAGAGAAGTCCTGTCAACCAAATCAAATACCTTCTTGTAGTCAATAAATGCACAATAAACCCTCTTTTTTAAAGAGAGATATAAATCGATCACTGAATGGAGAACAAAAATATGATCAAGCGTTGAATGACCATTTCGAAAACCAGCCTGATCATCACCAAGCAATTCATTATCTTCGAGATAAGACGTAAGTCGCTCATTCAAGACTGCTGTAAACAGCTTGCCAAGACAACTTAGCAATGTTCTTCCTCTATAGTTGTTCGGATCATTAGGATTTCTTATAAAGAGGGTGAATGAACCCTATTGTCCATTCAGATGGTACAATTCCACTTTCAAATACAATGTTAAATAACCTAACAATTACAGATAAAACAGACTTTGTGCTACACTTCAAAAATTCATTTAGAACTAAATCATCGCCATGTGCCTTACCGTTTTTCAGCCTATTTATTTGACGTGTTACTTCTTCCCTGGTTATAGAACGATTGATACATGTACATTGATTGCTCGAATGAATTTGGTCAGGTTCTAAAATATCTGCATTATCTCTATGATTTTGACTCAGACTACGAAAGTGTTGTTCAAGAGAAGGAATTTCAATTGGGGGGTTTTTCATTACTTAAACCGTTAGCTGAATAAATAATTTTCCAATATGCTTGTGGCTGATTGATTTTAAGATTTCTTAATTCACTGTGGATTTTTAAATCAAAGGTGTTTTGAGCTGAACGAATAGCTTTTTTATACATTTTCTTAACTTTGGTATATTCCTTTTCAATACTATCAGAGTATCAGATTTGTCAATCTTCCTAAGATTTTTAAGATGAAAATACTGAGCCCTTAACCGAGCACAATTTGCATCAAACCATGGTTTCCCCTTTCGACCAGATTTACAAGGTTTATGATTTCCATAGGTTTTTACCATTCCACTTGTTTTGGCCGCCGTAAGGTAAATAATTTTTTAATAAACAAGCTACATTATCGATTGATTCCTGATCAACCTGAATGTCGTGACCCTTTAAACGATCGACAGCATAATGTATATTTTCAACTAGAATTAGATCGATGTTATCAATAAAATCTTTAGCAGAATTTACACTCCATTCAATTTTCGTTGTTGATCCTGAATCTTTTTTCACTTTTTCTTCACTTTTACGTTTTTCAAATCTGCTTTCGATATTCAATCTTAATACAATGGGATTGTGTTTATCAGACAAAAAAGGATCAAATATATCAACCGCAAAATTAATTCGAGCGATGCGGCACAATAATCAATGGTACTTGTGTTAGCACATGTAAAATAACCTTGTTTATCCACGCCTACACGACCATTTGCAATAATCAGTTTAAAATGTCTACATAGTTCAAGAAATCTTTTGCCGTGGTTATTAATAACAGCGTCGCTGTTACATCTTCTCAACCTTATGTTAAAAGTCTGAAAATACACAGTATCTATATAATCGTTATCAGAATCATTCACATAATGACTGTTAGCGCAATCCTCAATTTCTGAATAACCAGAGATTTCATTTTCAATACCTGTTCTTGCATTAAAATCTCCTAGAAGACAAAATGGCAAACTATGTACATTTTTTAACATGAGAAAATCAGAAGCAATGTCATCAAACATTGAATCGTTGAAATATTTTGAATTTTCAGGAGGAATGTAAACAGCACCAAGTATAAAAGGAAATCCAAATGCCTCCTCGCTGATCTTTAACCAAAATACTGTTTCGGATTTAACCTGTTTTGACACGAAATTGAATATTTCTTTTCGTAGTAGAACACCAAGTCAATGAACACCACCAAACGGAAAGTTGCTTTGACTTGGTTTGTCTTTAAACAGGTATTTGAAGCCATCTGGTAAAACAGATTCATTTATATCGTCAACTTTGGTTTCACTTAAACATACAACATGAAAATCCTTAATGTACTGTTCTAATATTCCATCATTTAATTTTTTCTTAACCCGCAAACGTTTAAAATTAAAAAATTAGCATACTTCGTCAACGAATTCACCGGGCCGACGTATCCCTATCCCATCAAGAAAAGACCCGATGAACGAAGACGGTCCTCGGACCGCCCGATCTTCAGGAGGTCATCAGGCGTGTCGATGATTACCTTCGAACCGCCATTCAGTATGCAAAAGATTCTGCCGTCGATGGTCCAAACTTTCTCGATACTTTCACGGTCTTCTTTTACCTTCCTAAGCATCTTAGCTCGGAGCGAAGTCAGATCTTCGGCGATGAAGATGTCCCGCTTTGTCTCCCTCAGTCGCCGCTTTTTCTTCATGAACTCCGTCCTCTTATCTCTCCGCACGAACTTGGCCAAGATTGGCGCCGGCTTACCTGATCTCCCACCAGGTAGACGGTGTGAGACGCTGATGTCCTCCCTCGTCACCTTCACACCAATCTCCCTCCCCAGTTTCACCACCACCTCGGATGTGTCCTCCCCAGCTGTCTCAGGCAGACCATAAATCTTTATGTACTCGCGACGGCTATATTGTTCAAGACGGTCCACCTCAAATCTTAAGAGGTTGGTCTGGGCGGATGCTGCTGCTGACGGAGTAGGAGGAGGAGGAGTCCTTTTTGTTCAATCCTTCCATGACGGAATCCATGGCCGCAGTCACTGCAGTTGCCACGGTCTTGATAATGATGGGTTGCAGGACCTCAATAACCTGTCGCACTAGGTCAGCAACCAGATCGTTGTTTAGCTTCGGTCCTGCAGACAAGGGCGTTGTCGAAGACTGCCTCTTCTTTGAGCTAGCACCGGTAACCATAGCGTAGCTGACAGCTTCCGATACCGAGTCTTTTAGAGTAGACTTCATTGGCTTCATTGACACTTCATCGTCTAGTACGTGGAAGTTACTCGCCATAACAGGTGTCTAAGTTTGACGTAACACTAAAGATATGACGTAATAAATGAGATGCGCGAATGATGAAGCGCGTTGCAACCAAAGATGTGATGAGGACGCGTAAAGTAAGCTAAGTGATGGTTGTTAACGGAACGGTTTTTTATATTGTTATGAAAATTGAGTAGATACGCGTATAACTTGTTGATATTCAAAAGTTCTTTTGCGAAAACACGAAAAATAGTCAAAAAAGGCTCCAAAATTGAGATTAAATATTTAATATTTAATAATTTATTGATTTCACGAGAAAAATTGCAGAGGATAGACCGAATGCACATGTGTGCGCGCAGCGGATAACGCGCACAGCTGTGCTGCCATGGTGATGTGATCGTGATATCGATATCGACTGCATGTACTGTGTACATAATGTACGTACACACGTACTGTACTGCACTATGTGTATTATAAGATGGGTAGAAGAATCCCTGCAATCTGATTGGTCAATTACTGTGCAGTTATTTTTACTGGATGCACGCGATATCAACACGATATATGCGATATTAGAATCGATAACACCGATATCCCGGCGCCGGTTGTTTACATCGTCTGCCCCAACAAAAAAAAAAACAAGATGGCGAAAACGCGGCGGCGATTTGATTATCCAGCTTCTGTCAGAAGAAGAATTATCTAAATTGTTGGATGATTCAGATGCGGATAGCACGAAAAGGTCAATTAAATATGGATTCTCATAGTCGGAAAAGTTTACACAGATCAAAAACGTCAATTTAGAAGCAAGAATTGGACAAACTAGCTGTAGTGTTATCATCGTTCTATTTCTAAACGACAAGCTCTAGTCTAGGCTAGATCTAGAGCTAGTCTAGACTCTAGGTCTATGCTTCTGTACATTAAGACTGACGGTAAGTTGTATTGTATACGTATTACGTAGCTTAGTGAGATTAAGTCTCTTCAAGACATGATATGCAACGCTACTTTTTAGATCACTGTACTTGGGATATCTGTAACAAATTTCTATTCCCCGAGAACACACGTATGTTTAACGCTGTGTTGGTGAAACTGAAGCGAGAGGGCCTGGAGAGGGCCTGGGGAGCACCACACATAAAGCCTCAATTTCTGACTCTCTGAGTCTGAGTTAAATTGCACCTCCCCAAAACTCAAATCAAAAGGCTTGCAAAACAAAGTGTTTATTAATTTAATGACTTTTTTTGTTAAGGTTTAGGTCATTACATTTGTTTACACTAACAACAATCAAATTATGCAAATTTAAAAATCATGCTTTCCGGTATTTACCGGATGCATTGTAGGGATTCACTAAGTACAAACAGGAATGACCAGAGATCAGACAGGAATTGGAGATTAAAACACCTTTAATCAGGCGACAACGGCCTCCGAAACAACGATCAGAAAATCACAGACAACTCCATTTTTACAACTACCGATCACGATCATATCGGTATCGGTTGACGATAACAATCCCTATACTCTCCCACCAAAAATACCCTCCGGGTTTTTTTTTTTTAATCATTATTTTTAACATTTCCAAACTGCTTATAAAACAAGCAAAATCTCAAACAAGACATACGAGTGAAGCAATAATATTGGAGTCAAGCGTACGGATAAAACCTACGACTACCAGTCCTTTTAACATGTGTGACTGCTGTCGGCTGTTTCTTGTTCAGAATACATCTATACATTATGTTTGCTTAATGCTTGTCTGCGCAAGATACTATCAGTACTCAAATATGTATACTGTAAGAATTATGAACATTGCATGCATTTGCACCCCAAAGGATAGCTTCTCTCCACAAAACAAAAAGATGCAATGTACATATATAATGTTAAACACCAAAAGGAAAACTTCCAAAACAGATTACCGTCTTAACCTGCTGAAGCATATCCATGTACTGCATTATAAAATCATCAATATAAGTAACACAACACCAGCACAGCTGAGTGTTCCTTTTTTTGTTTTCTTTTTTTTTTCTTTTTTTTTTTTCTTTTTTTTAAACATGTAACTCTTTATACACAAACATGCAATTTTTCCATACATGGCTAAAGTGTAGAATGTATGACAGCTTAAACGTACTTCATATCCTCTACAAGTACAAATCTGCATGTTCAGCAGGTCCGGCAAGAAGCATTTTTCTGAAATGACAAGTGATGTACCCAATTTCAATTCATGTATAGTGTATACCAAGGATTCAAGGAAACAGGTAGCTATAGTTAGTCAAACTAACATCTATGTACATGTATGTGTAAATTGTGAACTACACTCGGTTGTTAGTTCTTCTGTTTCGTTCATCTTCGAAACACAAATTCTATGTACATGTATAACACTATATAAAATACTAGCTGCGACGACAGAAGATTTACAGTGAATCACAAGTTATTATACAGTCCCAATTTTCAACAATTTCCAACCGGCTGTACTTATCCAATTGATTGTAAATATAAGGAATCAACATATTAATATAATATAGTCATCAACATTTTTTTGAACAGTGCATAATTCTGCATGAGCCAGGAATAAACCACATGTGTATGCACCAATATAAATGGTTGACATTAACAAACATACAACATCCGGTATGATAAGAGTCCGTTAGAGTCTATATTAAGAGTCCAGATCAATTAAACTTTCCAGCATAGCGTCCATTTTGTTTCTATCGCAATCCATAGCCCAATGATGACAGTCCCGCTCTCGACCTAACTGCAATCTAGTCTATAAAGGTAAGTCAATGTTATCGCGAGTCGCAAACTTTCAACCAGTCCTGATCTTGCTACAATACGCAACAAATTATAACAGTGTCGACACCATGCGAAGTACTGTCTATGTTCGAAGCAATTAGCAGTTTAGCACACTTTCAATTGGTCCACATGAACGACGCGAGTCACCTTCTTGTTGGCAGCGTTAATCACATGGAAATTCACTGGGGTTAGTTTTTTCTGCACAACAAACGGCCCAGTCCATCGTGGTGCTAGCTTAGCCGCACTGGCGTACCTGAGGGGCAGGGGCAGAGTGCCCCTGACGGGCTCCAGGGAAAAAAAAAGAAAAGGGGAAAGGGAAAGGAAAAAAAGGGAAAGAGAAAAAAAGGGGAAAGAAAAGAAAAGAAAGGAAAGGAAAGAAAAAGAAAAAAAAAAGGGAAAGAAAAACAAGAAAAGAAAGAAAGAAAGAGAAAAAAAGAAAAAAGGAAAAGGAAAGAAAAAAGGAAGAAGAAGAAAAAAGGAAAAAGAAGAGAAAGGGAAGAAAAAGGGAAAAGAAAAGTAAAGAAAAAAATGGGGGAAAAAAAAAGACCATGGCCGTACGCACCGGGGGCAGTTGATCCCAGATATTTTGAAAACGTACAGTTTTTTTCCTGAAAATGTTTAACAAAGCTCACAAGTAGTGTAGGCCTATACCAAATCCTTCAATTCTACTTTTTGAAATGCAAAAGTACCCTCATGACCAGTTCGGTCGCTCGAACTCCCACATCACTCCTTTCGCTTTTGAGTTTCTTCGAAAACTTTTTACGCATCTTTCCCCCTCCCCCACCAGAAAAATATTCCGCATACGGCCCTGAAAAAGACAAATGAAAATAGGAAAATATAAGTGATATAACAAATTCGAAACTATTCGCTGGCGCGAGCTGCTTGCTAGCCTATTTTGTATTAATTGTTTTCACTTGCTCGTCCCCCTGAAAAAAGAAAAGGATTAGCATTGCCTAGAATACAATTGCGCCTGCCCCGACGGTCCTCGACCTTCAACGATGGCAACAATAACACCCAATTTATGAACCAAATGTTACTAAAAGAGAGTAATTCATTATTTCTCGCTCGCTACGCTCGCTCGCGAATAAATGGAATAGACATTGCTTTGAAAATTGTGCCCACCCTTGACCTGCAACAATATCATTAAAAATGGAAGTGTTTTTTCGCCCTCTCGCCAAAAAGGAATTGATATCGCGTTAAACGCGATTGCGCCCATCCCGACCTGCACCAATAAAAACAAGTTTATGTATTAATTTCTATTAAAAGAGAATTGATTTTTTTGCTTGCTCGCTATGCTCGCTCGCCAAAATGGAATTGACATTTCTAACAAAATATGTGCGCCCCCTTGCCTGCAACAATAATCCCAGTAAATAAGTACCAAACGTTATTTTAAGAGATATTGTTTCCTCGCTCGTCAGAATTGATGAATTGATTGATTTCAGTGATTGATATATGAGTTGATTTGTGTCACCCCGACCTGCAACATAAAGATCTATGTTTATATACCAATTATCATTGAAAGAAAAGAGTATTTTTGCTCGCTCGCTATACGCTCACTCCCAAATATGTAATTAACATCGCCTTAAGCGCGATTGTGCTTGCCCCAACTTGCAGCAAATCAGTAAAAAAAAAATAATAATAAGCCCCGACCTGCTAGGGTAGATGTTAATCTATGGGTGCGTTTATCGGGTCTTGCCGTCAGATATGTACATATCGAACCCCACTATCGAACCCCACTATCGAACCCCACTATACGAACGTGATTCTCAGGATGTCGCGTTTATCGGCTCTTCACGATTCAAAATAAAGGCCTTGTCTCTGCGCAGCTGCTTTGCGCCGTTTGACCCGGGAAGCAGATTAGCCTGGGAAGGTCCATAGAGCTATATGGTAAGGTCCGATTTGTATGTGGGGTTCAAAACAGCTTTGCGTTTATCGTGTCTCAGAAACGTGATTCTGGCTGTATGTCACATTCAAAACGCACCTTTTTCGGCGTTACAATATGCCCATATCTAAAGACGTTTGAAATAGGGCTTTGCGTTTATCGCCTTAAAAATTTGCCTGAAAGACGTTTGAAAACGCTGATTCTAGGCAAAAATTTGGTCGATAAACGCGACCTATGTTCCAATCATCATAAGACAATTATATTTTACGCTCGCTAGCCGAATGGAATTAACATCATCTTAAAACATGATCGTGTCCACTCCAACCTGCAACAAAAAACTTAAGTTTACGTACCAATTATTATTATTGAAAGAATAGTGTATTTTCCAGCTTGGTTCGAGCTTGCTCGCCATAATGGAATTAACATCGCCTTTATGATTTTGCCCACCCTGACCTGCAACAATAAACCAAGTTCATGTACTAATCAACATTAAAAGAAAATTGATTTTTTTACCCTCTCTTGCTACGCTGTCTTTACAATTAACATCGCCAACAAACCTACAATAAATTACCAGTTAATAATTATGTACCAAACGTTATTCAAAGAATATTTGGTTTGCTCGCTAGCTACGCTCCTCGCCAAAATGGAATTAACATCACCTTAAACATGATTGTGTAAGCCCCGACCTGCAACAAAAACCTGAAAATTATGTACCAATCATCATTTTAAAAAAATTACGCTCGCTCGCCAAAATAGAAGTAACATCGCTTTTATTATAAATCACGCTTGTGCCGCCCCCAACATGGAACAATGAAACCAAGTTTATGTACCATGTTCTCACTAAAAGTAAAAGAGAAGTGATTTTTTTCGCTCGCTCGCCGAAGTGGACTTATGCTTACATTACTAACAAATGTGCCCGCCACTGACCTGCTACAATATCATTAAAAAGAGAGATGTGTGGTCTTTTTGCCTGCCCGCCAAAATGGGATTGACATTGGCTTAAACATGATTGTACCCACCCCCGACCTGCACCAATTCATTGAGGACAATTAAACCAAGTTTAATTGGCAATTATTAAAACAAGAAGCGATTTTGTTTCTTGCTCGCTACGCTCGCTCGCCAAAATGAAATTAACATCGCTAACGTGCCCGCCCCAACCTGCAACAACCAGTTAATAATTATGTACCAAACGTTATTCAAAGAAGTTTTGGTGTGCTCGCTCGCCAAAATGGAATTAACGTCACCTTAGACATGATTGTGTAAGCCCTGACCTGCAACAAAAAAACCTGAAATTTATGAACCAATTATCATTACAAAAATTTGGCTCGCTCGCTACGCTCGCTCGCCAAAATAGAAATAACATCGCTTGTAATAATCACGTCCCTGTCATGGAACAATGAAACCAAGTTTATGTACCATGTTCTCAATAAAAAGAGAAGTGTTTTTTCGCTCGCTCGCTACGCTCACTAGCTAGCTCGTGGAATTATGTGCCCACCACTGACCTGCTACAATATCATTAAAAGAGAAATGTAGGGGGGTTGCCTGCCCGCCAAAATGGGATTGACATTGCCTTAAACACGATTGTGCCCGCCCCCGACCTGCAACAATGAAACAAATTTTATATAGCAATTCATTGAGAGAAAGGTGTATTTTCGCTCGCTAGCTAAAATGGGTGTAAAATCACCCTAAATACAATATTATTCCCGCACCCGGTATGGGACAACTGAACCAAGTTTAAGTGGCGATTATTAAAAAAGAAGTGATTTTTTTCTTGCTCGCTACGCTCGCTTGCAAAAATGAAATTAACGTCGCTAACAAAAGAATGTGCCCACCCCGACTTGCAACAATACCAGTTTATATACCAAACATTAATTTGCATCGCCTTTTTTGTTTTGTTTCGGTCGCTTGCCCCCCCTGACGGAGTACCCCAGATACGCCACTGCTTAGCCGAGAAGTTCTTTTTCGCATTTGATAGAGGGTAAGTCTTTACCATGACTTTGCTTCCTTCAGTGATGCGGCACTCATCACGGCTCTGGTCGTAATATTGTTTGGAGCTACTAACAGCGCGTTGACGATTGTGTGCGATTTCTTCTTGTGTAGGAATGTCTTTGTTTCCCTCGGTCTGCAGGCGGTTAGTCAAGGGAGAAGCCAAGCGTCGTCCAAACATAACTACTGAGGGTTCCACACCAAGTGTGTCATGACTACTGCTATTCAGGGCAAACGCGAGTTCAGCGAGGTGAACATCCCACTGTCGATGGTCAGATCCGGTGTAAGCTTGGAGCATGGCCTTGATGTTACGGTTCACCCTTTCGACCCAGTTCGTTTGAGGGTGATATGGCGTGATGAAGATCTGCTCTGTCCCCCAGTCTGCGCAGACTGCTCGCAGAACCTTCCCTCTGAATTGGGGGCCATTGTCCGAGAGCAGGGCTCCTGGAGGTCCATATCTACAGAACAGCTCCCTCACTAGAGTGGTCGCAACCGATTGGCTGGTAGCTGACTTCAAAGGCAAAATCTCCACAAACTTTGAGAAATGGTCGACAGCCACCAGAATATACTCATGCCCAGCATATGACTTTGGCAAAGGCCCCATAAGATCTACACCAACCTTTTTCCAAAGCCTCGAGGAGGTACTAGACAGCATTTTCCCTTGACGTCTCTGGTAAGAAGTCTTCGTTTGAAGACAAACCTTACAACTGCGAATAAAGCTTCTCACAGACTGCGACATACCACTCCACCAGAGACCCATCGACTTCAACCTTTGGAGTGTCTTCTTCCTCCCAACATGCCCAGCTATTGGCTTGCAATGACACTCAACTAACACTGCATTCTGAAGCACCTTGGGGATAACTACACATTCTTTCTTATACAACACCATTTCCTTCAAACTGAAATCCGAGATTTTCTGAACAGGACCTTGATTCTCACCACCACCATTCTTTTGCTTTTCAAGGATCTGAATGACTGGCAAAAGATCTGGGTCACACTGTTGGGCCCTCAGGACAGAATCCTTTGTCAAATCCAAAGGAAGAACAACTTCATCTGTGAACTCTAACTTGCCAACACAAGATGGGCAAGAGTACTTGACTACATTCTCCGCCTCCTGAGAACCAATATGGACACAAACCTGGTGATACCACTTATCACAATAATCACATTGTACCCAGCCAACCGACTCATCATCCGGGGAAATACAATCACTGGCAGCACATAAGTCATTTACATGTCTGTCACTGTCTTGATTCAACAAGACCCTGCTTAAAACTCCCACCAAAGGGGCAACACCATTCTCAGGAATCCTAGAAAGTGCGTCCGGGACATGATGCTGCTTTCCAGGCCTATATATCACCTGAAACCGGAAATCCTGAAGCCTCAGAATCCAACGTGCAAGTCGTCCATTCTGCTTCTTCTTCCGAAATAGCCAGCAGAGTGCCTGGTGGTCCGTTACAACACGACACTCTCTACCTTCCAGATATGGCCGCCATTTTTCGAGGGCCCAGACTACAGCCAAGCACTCCTTCTCGGTAGTACTATAATTCCTTTCTGCAGCAGACAGAGACCGACTTGCGTAGGCAATAGTTCGCGTCCCAGACGGTTGCTGCTGGACCAGGACTGCACCAACCCCAACATTGCTGGCATCGGTGTGCACAACAAACCTTGATTCTTCATCAGGGTAGCCTAGTATTGGCTCAGTGAGGAGGCTCTCCTTCAAGGCCTGAAAAGCATGGGTGCATTCAGCAGTCCAATTCCAGGGAACACCCTTCTTCTTTAACCCATGAAGGGGTGCAGCAACATCTGAGAAGCAAGGAATGAATTTCTGATACCAACCAGCCATCCCAAGGAACCTCTCTAATTCCTTGATCGACCTCGGTTGGGGATAGTTAACAATGGTGGACACCTTCTCGGGGTCCATCTTGAGTCCATTCGAGCTGACAACATGGCCAAGATAT
Organism: Mesocentrotus franciscanus; assembly: GCA_037976565.1. Lineage (NCBI taxonomy): Eukaryota > Metazoa > Echinodermata > Echinoidea > Camarodonta > Strongylocentrotidae > Mesocentrotus > Mesocentrotus franciscanus. The sequence goes on from CP137672.1 coordinate 26,982,529, forward strand.
TTCATTTCTTGGCAGGCAAACTGACATTTCTCAGTATTTACTGTCAGTCCCGCTTGTCTCAAGCAACAAAAGATTTCCTGAAGATCAGAGATGTGCTGTTCAATATCTGGAGAGAAACACACAATGTCATCCAAGTAGACATAGCAATTCCGCCCTATCAGGCCATCAAGCACCTTGGACATCAACCGTTGGAAACTGGCAGGACCATTCACAACACCGAAAGGAAGGACCTTGAAGTGGAACAGACCCCTATGACAAACAAAGGCAGTCTTCTCCTCATCCTCACCTGCAACGCCCATCTGCCAGTATCCACTGCGCAGATCTAATGACGAGAAAACCGAGGCACCATGCAGGGAGCTCAAAATGTCATCCACTGTAGGCATGGGGAAGGCATCAACCTTGGTAACCGTATTCAATTTCCGGTAATCGACACACATCCTGTATTTCCCGTTTTTCTTTGGAACCATCACTACAGGAGCGGCCCAAGGTGAGTCTGAAGGTTCAATCTTCCCCATGTCCAGAAGCTTATCCAACTCTTCATCAAGAGCCTGTCTTTTCTCAGGACTCACCTTGTAAGGGTGAGAGCGGATGGGAGAAGCCCCTCCCACATCAATTCTATGAATAACCATGTTTGTATGACCAGGTACTTCACTAAACACATCTGGGAAGTCTTGAAAAACCTGATCTAATTTCTGTCTATTCACTTCAGTTAGATCAAGTTTCTTCATCTCATTCTCAGCTTGGAGATGAACATCGACTTCTTCTCCAACATGTGACATCTCCTGCCCTCCATTCAAAGAGAACTTAACTGGCCGCTCACTGGCCCCATTGCTACTTGTGCTAAAACTACGACTGCCAAAATCTATGACAAGTTTCACCTTTTCAGCAAAGTCAGCACCAAAGGAGGATAGGTACTGGGAGCCTACCAACCACATGAAAGACCTCAACCAAAACCAACAGTGTCAACGTCTCACAAATCCTTAGATTTCTTCCATCCCATAGCACAAAAATCCTGCCGATTACGCCAATGTAGGGATTCACTAAGTACAAACAGGAATGTCCAGAGATCAGACAGGAATTGGAGATTAAAACACCTTTAATCAGGCGACAGCGGCCTCCGAAACAACGATCAGAAAATCACAGACAACTCCATTTTTACAACTACCGATCACGATCATATCGGTATCGGTTGACGATAACAATCCCTATAGCATGGCTATGGCAAAATCATGCGTCCGGTAATTACCGGACGCATGATTTTTTTACCGGACGCATGATTTTGCCATGCACCCGGTAAATCTGTAAAATAACAGATTTGTGTATTTTTGACGAATTTTGGGGCCCCATTTTATAAAACAGATGATGCACAGGTTTAATTCGTGGGTCGGTGGAATTGTGTGCACGCGGTACCTTTGAATTTGGTCTAAAACCCACTCGGCTGCGCCTCGTGGGTTCAAACCATTCAAAGGTACCTTGTGCACACAATTCCTACCGACGCACTCAAACCTGTGCATCATTTGTATACTGGGCACAATATAAACACAGTTCACTAATAATATCAGTGCGTCACTGCTCGGAAAATACAGAAAAGAAACTTCTCCAACAGAATGGATAGTTTAGTATAGATTATGGAATTTCCAAGATGTCACCATTAGATAAGAATATTTAATATTATCGTGAAAAAAATATATGGCTCCGCGAGAAAAATCCTGCAAAACGTATTTGAAATTTTAGAGGGTGCACGTACCATCGTTCTCCCTTGCAAGTTCGGGGTCATCAAGTAGAGTGTACCGCACACGTTGAAAAGCAGCAGAATCGCGCTCTTAAACAGGACTTAAACAACCCCTCGCAGTTGTCTAAAGTTAAACAGGACTTAGACAGGACTTCGCGTTTAACTTAACTTAACCACGACTTCAGAATACGAAAAAGTTAGACAGGACTTTAGACAACTGTTTAGTTAAACAGGAGTTAGACACGATTTCAGAATACGGGCCATAATGTCTATCTGTCTTTCTGTCTCCCTCTCTTATTCTTTCTCTCTCTCTCTGTCTTCTCTCAATCTCTCTCTCTCCCGCCCATCCCCTCTCTCTCTCTCTCTCTTTATCTATGTGTGTTTTATCATCAAATGACAGTTTTCACGCTAATCACATCGGTGTTTCTCTTTTTATAGATCCGCTAGATTGTGTGCCGTCTTGCCGATGTTCTGCTTACAGTGTATCTTGTGAAGGTCCTAACATCGTTGATGATACCAACATTAGAAAATCAACAAGAGAGCTGTAAGTTGGAGAAAAAAATACATTTTAGAAATGTAGCTATCCCCCTTAAGTCTTCATTTCTCAAGCAATATAAGAACATGAATAACAATAAACACGTCGTGTGTCCGGACAGGTTGGTTATCTAGACAGCTGATTTGAAACACCATTTTTTTAAAATTGACATGCAATATTTAAATGATCTTTTAAGACTTATGTTATATAGTATTATAAATAACATGATGGTTAGGGCTATTGATGCATCTTTTTCGTTAAATCCAAATGCACAAGTGAAAGTTTTTTTTAATTCTTGTTAAGCTACCTTCTTTCTTCTTCTTCTACTTCTTATTCTTTGCAGATATTTCATTGGGGAATGGATCAACGGAACGAAGATGCCATTATCGATGCCATTCAACGTGACAACATATCCGCTTTTAGTACAATTGTAAGGAACACAAAGCTAGCACTTTAATAGTAAAATATTCATTATAGTATTTTAGTATTTTATAGTATATATAGATACATATAAATGTATATTCATATATGAAATCATAGCAAATGATTTACAATACTTATTCTTAACTAGCCAAAAACAAGACAGAGACCAGACCAAATAAAAGTTCTCTTTATCATTTTTTAATTAGCAGGCTACCCTGTGCACGTTAGTGCAGATCATGAATAACAATGAAAATATATTTAACTTTTGTAACCTCAAAACACAGAATAAAAAAGAATCCACGTACGGCTGCCATTTTAGCGCTTTAGCATTTCAGGAATTAATTCCTGCCAGGTATCCATTCACCTCTACTTGGTGGTGTGTGGTTAATGTAGATTCTTGCCAAAGGACATTAGTGCTGCGACAGGGATTTCAACCCCGTACCTTGTGGTTCACAGTCCGGAAACTTATCCAATGGACCACAACACATCTAGAATTAAGAAGTTTTACGATCAGTGCTTAGCCAATGACGTATATACATGCATGATTTTTAGCTCGTAATAAGTTTTCTTGAACATAATCTTTCATAAAGAATCGTTTTTCTTCTATTTATTCAGTGATGTAATATCCATGAATAACAGATATGACAACAACAAGACTGTGGCAATGACAATATGTGACCCTGCACTTCAAAACCACGGAAAAGTCGCCAGAGAATACTTTTTTAAAGTTTAGGGTTGATTCTGAAAGAGGAAATTCTCAGCTTTAAAATGATATATTACTCATCACAAATGAATGTCCATAAAATAAGAATGTCCGGTCCCATAGAATGTTAATATAGAGAAAAGGGTGTTTAAATTATATTAAATATTTAAGCACCTTGACTCCCAAGGTCTTGTGCAAGGTGACGAAAGGAGGAATAAAACTCTATAGAAATTTCTATTAAGGGATAATCATATTGTCCTAAAACTTGGCGCACTAATTAAGAAAATCCTGTTCTTTATTCATTCAAAGGATCAATGTAATAGCTTATTCTGTTTTACAGTTATTGAAGATCAAAATGAGACCAGACCTAAATAAATCAAAACTACTACAACAAACTCAGAAGAAGAAAAAAAACATAACAGTCTACAAAATACTGCCAAAATACCACTTTTAAATTGTTTTGTGCTTCCAAATTTAGAAATTACATAACAAACAAGTATACTCTTTCAGGCTAAGGGTGAAAACAAATATTTGACCATCCTGTCCCAATACACCTTTATTGAGCTCTAACTGAAAACCACACTATGCGATCTTTGGGGGTGGTTTTGTGGTGTGGGGTGACATATGTTGATTGTTTCCTTTCTGAATTTAATGCATGTTTTAAAGTGATTAAGAGTTTTGGAAGCTGTTTACCCCCTTCATGTATCTGCATATCGCGAAGCGTTTTGTTTCGGCCTACGAATACAAATGATAATCACTTCAAAGTTTTAGAAACTCAATTGACGTCTATTAATAATAAGGAATTCCATATACTTATCATGTCATGACTTGCAGAAATATTTACAATACTGGACTAAGGGAACTTCTTCGAGCGGACTTCGTGACTCTGACAGAACTCAGAATTATGTAAGGTTTTATTAATGTTTATATTACCATGAATCAATATGTAACTGAAAATAGTTTATAGGCAACTGTTAAGTGTGGGATTTGTAAAAAAATAAAATTGTAAATGGAAACAAAACTATGCCCAGTGGAAGGTGATTATATATAATAAGAAGAAGAATGATATTGATAGTAATAAAACTAATAATGATAATGATAATAATAATAATGATAATGATTATAATATAAATACTAATAAAATGATAATGATGAGAATAATAATGATAATAATAATAATAAAGATTATAATATCTACATCTATACAACAAAAACTCCTAGATCCTAATCAAATGATTGGCCAAACACGTGTGATTTATTTAATCAGATTATCAGACGTTATCTTTTCATTTCATGAAAAAACGTGCAGTAGTTTCCAGTACTATCCAACGATTTTAAAGAGAAGGTTGAGTTCTGGGAAGAGGTGAAAAATAATTTGTGAGCGTTATCATTGTATTATGCAAGTGTGGAAGAACGTCAGATAAAAAATGTACCCTGAAAAGCATGGCTCTTCAAATGCCTTAATATTCTAAATATGGCATGTAACATCATAAAAATCGGGACGGATTTTTATGCCACGTGTTTGTGTAGTCCCATATACATCTTTCTGTGTGCATTGCTTGTAACCAAGATTGGGCCAAATTTCTTATCATTTTTATGATTCCAGAACCTTGCAGTACACACCAATACTTGCTAGATGATCAACCTTTCTGATCGATTCCACAACGTTTCTTTCACAATGCAATCGCATGACCAGAACTCAACTTTATCTTTAAGTACGCGATGCATAGAAGCTATAGTGCACATTGAGGTTTGTGTGCTTATATCTTGTGGGGCCAATACTTGAGTATAACAATGCCCGTAAACGCGTACAGAAGTGTATAGTGCGATTATATATGTGTACACGCTAAAGTAAGCCTATCAAACTTGTTATGTATCCCGTATATTTATTCTTCAGTGATATTGACACGAAACAATTTTGAAATAAATTGGTTTTACATGAAAGGTGCATGTTTTCATTCGTGCATTAAAAATGTATCCGCGCTTGTTGAGACTGTTTGTGCATATCTAGTACTTAGCCTGACAGCTTCTTACGATTGATGCATACAGCCTCGACCCGAGTGTGGATAGATCGTTCATGCATCATTTGTATATTATATTGCGCACATATCCATCCAGTGGAATGTTTACGGTGCCTATTATGTATTAAATGTCACTGCACCCTGGCTTTTAACCTAGTTGCCCTTGGGCGCTAGTAACGTCAAGTTAGTAACACACTCCTCCAGAATCATCCCCTGTTATCTCATCTTGCTCATTGAAATGCATACTACATCTACTAATAATAGTATCAATTAATTAAAAATAATAATAATGCTCTATGTAGTGCAATTTCAATAAACATGTTCAAATACGCTTTGCAATTATGTTATTTAACAGAGCAGGTGAGTTTTGAGATATTTTTAAGGTATTCAAAGATTGGGTAAAGATTGAAAGAAACTTGCGTAGAATTTTAGTCCAACCTGTCTTTCGCCGAGTGAAAAGTAAACGGTTGAACCGACATTAACTTATCTTGATCACCGAATAAAAATCTCTTTTGTTCTGTGTATTAAATCCTTTCATCATTCTTTCAGGAAATTACCATACAATAACATATTTCGGATCGAGGACCTTAGTTTCAGCAATTTGAACAAGTTGACCAAGATGTGAGTATGAAAACATTCATTTTAATAAAGTATGTCATGTATACATTTTAATGATGTTTATAGAGCACCAAACACCTGCGGAAAATGCTGTATGGCTAGAATGTATAACATCAACCTCAACAAATTAATGGCATTCCATAGGTTAACGGTTAAGGAGTATGAATAAAGTAATGGATAACATAATACCCCGCGTACGGAACCCAAGTCCGACTTTGGTTGTGAAGGCGTGCGTCAACTAGTCAACTCAACAAGTCCCTTTACTGTTACTTGGACACTATTTCAAACTGCAATATGCCTTTCTAGAAGTAATATTTTGAATACAATATAGTGTCGTAAAACTTCTTGCATCAAGAGAGAAACCTTTTGTGTGATTGATACACTTAGTAATTGTAGTAGTTATATTAATACATCCTTAGCATGTAACATTTTTAACGGTTCCCATTTGCCTCCAGGGATATATCTTACAATATCATCGGTTCATTGTCAAATATTACCTTTACCGGTTTGAACAGTCTGACAGAAATGTAAGTTTTAAAAATCAACTTTCTACACATTAGCTTAGTTTTTTTTAGCTCATATTACATGCGTGCCTAGATTTTCCTCTCAATTGTACATTAATCAGTTTTTAAATGTTGGAAAACATTTGCTATTTCCAGCAAACGATCACTGTTTAGCGTACTAAAATGAACTAAAAAATAATAACAATATTTAAATTTCGAACATCTTGAAATTGCGAAATTATTGTTGGTAAACGTGAATTCAAGACACGGTCTGAACGTTTCTGGAATGATCTACAGATTAAAATTTGGGATAAGGAACCAATGTGGGAGTAGAACATTAAATATATGCAAATACATATTTAATGTCAATTTAAGATTATGCATACAATTCAGGTGTACATTTATGTCCTAGTGTCCATTTATTGGAAAATGGTAATGTTGGTCGTCACACCCACTTCAAAATCACATTTTAATCATAAAAACTAAAATTTAGATAATCATAAGCAATTTAAAACTTATGCCCGGATTACATTTGGCCTGCGATTAGTCTACGGATCCCGTATCCAGGGGGCGGCCGTGAGATTTTCGTATGGATTCACGGGCTCCGCGATCTCTATGATTTTGTTTCGCAGAAAGTTATACAAATTTTAAAAATCGTAAGCCCGTAGTCCGTAGACATGTCGTAGGTGTCATTGCACAATCCCCGCACGGGCATCGCGCGGAGGACTCGCGCTGATCGTGCAGCAAACGCACGATTTTCGGTGAACATGGATGCCAAAAAAAAACGCTTAAAAACGGCACGGCGGCTGCACGGTCACCGCGCCTTCTCCGCGCAACCTTTGCACGGAAGCTGCATGAGCTCCATACGATTACCGTGCGGAGGCTGCGGAGGCTGTGGAGACTGCACGGCTACTGCATTGAAATTGCACGATTTCCATTCAATCTCCGATCATGCTACCTTGAAGCAATATTTTTGTATAAACTTGTTTATAATGTATACTTTTCATCTGTGCATTCAAACATGCTCTCTCTCTCTCTCTGTGTCTCTGTCCCTCTCTCTTTTCCTCTCTATCTCTCTATCTCTCTCTCTGTCTCCCACTATCTCTGTCTCTGTATTTACAATTTACTGTATATACATAACATTCATTAATTCTCCTTTCTCTATCTACAGGGATTTGTCTGGCAATGTGATTGAATCATTATCGAGTGACACCTTTGCCGGTTTGACTGGTCTTACAGATATGTAAGTTTAATAATAGATAATAATATTGATGATAATGATAATATTAATAACGATAATGATGATGAAGATAATGATCATTAACAATGGTAAAAATGATAATGATATCAATAATAATTAAACTGTCATTTCAATATTGCCAGTCATATCATCTTTATAATAATGATGTTAATGTTTTGTCATCTATCATATATTTAGACTGTACACAATTACCAGCTTTCACACATTTTACAATTTATTTTCCACTTAACTTCTAAGGTCACGTTTTATCGTCCACCCTCTCCACCCCGGGCTATCACGCTATTAAACAAGCGCTTACTGTTATAGCCCTTCTTCTGCAGAAGAATATTATTCTGCTTCTTTATACACCACTTTTATTTGTGTATGTGTGTGTTATGAACTCTTCTCTTTTTTACCTTGCAGGGATTTGTCTCACAATGTTATTAAATCATTGTCAAGTGATACCTTTATGGGTTTGACTAGTCTGACAAATATGTGAGTAAAAATTTTTTATCTGTACATTTATTGTGTACATTTATCCCCGCTAATAGCACCTATTGAATCATAACTTAACTTTATAAAGAAGTGCGCTCTAAATGAACTCATTGTATGATATTCTGTTCTTCATTTTCACGGGGAGCTAATTACAATTAAGCTTAATTAAATACTCAACGTTTGGAGGAAACCTTAAATCTACAATTATAGTTTAATGGCAATTAAGTTCGTAATATTTCTCCAATTAAAACCAAAAAATCATCTATTAAATTGGGCAAAACTATGACAGAACCAATTTTCATGATTAAAAGATTGTATGACTCGTATAATTTTGTATTTTTTCAGAAACCTGGCATACAATAATATATCACAAATAGAGGATTTCAGTTTCCGAGATTTGAACAAATTGATAACACTGTAAGTGTCTATATATTACTCTAAAAAGCGTTACGTTCTACTCAGGGGCGTCGCTATAGGAGGGGGTTAGGAGCACTAATTTCTTTATTTTTTGCTCAAGGGGGTGGGGTGGGTGTTGAGTAAAAAAATAGTGCTCACTACTCCCCCTTCCCCCGTTGAGCAAAAAAAATTAACAAACGTAGTGCTCCTTTCCCCCGCTTATTCGCCGACTAGATCCGCCCCTGTCTACACCCCCCCCCCACCCAACTGAAAAAGGTCTAGCGACGCCCCTGCTTCTATTTCGCTTAAGTATGTTTTTATATAGAAAATTCATGATAATTATCGGTGAATGAGAAATTAACAAACTGTTCAAATTGAAATCGTCGTTGATCTTATGCGCTGTGAATCCACTCAAATGTTTTTATATTAAACGATATTTTTGAAGGGGTAACAATATACCACGGAATATAATGATAGTAAATAATAGTAATGATAATATATAAACATAATATACAATAGGAATAATCTTAGCACGGATTGAGGATTAAGGATTCAGTAATGTGAGCGAGTATGCATCGAGTGTGAGGTAGCTTCTTTGCTTCACTATGTTTTTTTTTTAAACTAGAAATGTACTTCTGAAGGGGGAAAAAAAACTCTTAGGAAGACAAATGTGATTGTGAAAAAGTGGAGAGGTACATATTCATTTGGAGGAAAAAACATAAGACGAGAGAGAGAGAGAGATAGAGAGAGAGAGAGAGAGAAAGAGGGTGACAGGGAAGGAAGAGAGAATGAAAATCTATTTTAACTAGTTACTGAAAATGTTCTAAAAACAAGTAAATTGGTTACCAAACTTGGTTAACATGCTACCTTGAAGCATTCTTTTTGTATAAACTTGTCTATAATGTATACTTTTCATATGTTCAGTAAAACCTGCTCTCTCTCTCTCTCTCTCTGTCTGTCTGTATGTCTCTGTCCCTCTCTCGTTTCCTCTATATCTCTCTTTCTCTCTCCCACTATCTCTAGCTGTCTCTGTATTTACCATTTACTGTATATACATAAAGTTCATTAATTCTCCTTTCTCTATCTACAGGGATTTGTCTCGCAATGTAATTGAATCATTGTCGAGTGACACCTTTGCCGGTTTGACTAGTCTTACAGATATGTGAGTTTAATAATTGATAATAAAAATATTAATAATAATAATAAAGATAATAACTATAATGATGATGATAATAATAATGATGATAATAGTAACAATGGTAAAAATGATATTAGTAGCTGTCTGTTGCGAAGCGACAATGACCGCCTTCACTTTCATGAAGGCTGCTTGCAAAGGTGGGTAAGTACCGGTAGCTCTTGCAAGTTACTAACGGCACTCTCTCGGGGAACTGGTGGCAGTTTCACACCGGCGAGGACAAGCCAGGACGGGTGTGAACCACTAGACCCTGCAGGGACTGGTCGAAGGATGTCGGGAGTTCCTTATTGTCAATCGACCTCAATGCTGTCACGGTGGCATGGTTTTCTGTTAGGGTTTGCTCCAAACGCAGCAAACGCACGATTTTCGTTGAACATGGAGGCCAAAAAAAAAAACGCTTAAAAACGGCACGACGGCTGCACGGTCACCACGCCTTCTCCGCGCAACCTTTGCACGGAGGCTGCATGAGCTCCATACGATTACCGTGCGGAGGCTGCGGAGGCTGTGGAGACTGCACGGCTACTGCATTGAAATTGCACGATTTCCATTCAATCTCCGATCAGCCTCTGTACGGATTTGCCCCGGCCTGCCCCCGAGGGCCAATACAAGAAATGGCACAATGTTCGTAGATAATGTAAACACAAACATCGTAGCCCGTAGCCTCCTATACGCCCGGGGCAAATGTAATCCAGGCATTTAATGAAAAACATTCCTTTTTTTTTCTCAGTTTTGTAGGAAATTGGCAAATAATGAAATATCTCGGATTAAAGTTTTCACTGTCAGTCATTTGAACGAATTGACTAAACTTTAAAGCCCCCTCCTCTCCCGTACACTGTATAATCTGACTATACGATCCGATTTTTGAAAATTTGCAATAGCGTTTGATATGAACATTCAAAATTCAAAATTCCTAATGATCGATGATTTGAATAGTCATATGATTAATATACCTTAAATTCTACAATATTAGTTTAATGGCGATCAAGTTCGTTATATTTCTCCAATTAAAAAAAATGCATATATTAAATTGGGCAAAACTATGACAGAACTAATTTTCATGATTGAGAGATTGTGTGTATAATTTGCTATCTCGCAGAAACCTGTCATACAATAATATATCATGATTGAGGATTTCAATTTTCATGATTTGAACAAACTGACAACACTGTAAGTGTCCATAAACTACTCTAAAAGCGTTACGTTCTACTTCGCTTGAGTAGGTTTTGTTATCCAGAATAATCATAATTATATTAAATGATATTTTTGAAGGAATATTAATATTTCACGGAATATAATGATAGTGTATAATAGTAACAGATATAATATATAATAGTAAGGATAATATATACACATAATATATAAGAGGAATAATCTATCAGGGATTGAGGATTGAGAATTCAGTAATTTCAGCGAGTAAATATCAAATGTGTTGTAGCTTCTTCGTTTCACTATGTTTTTTTTTTAAGTAGAAATATACTTCTGAAGGGATTTTTTTTTTAAGGAAAACAAATGTGATTACGAAAAAGTGGAGTGGTACATATTTATTTGGTGGGGAAAGAGATGAAAGACGCGAGAAAGAGATAGAAAAAGAGTGAAAGGGGCAGGAAGAGAGAATGAATATCTATTTTAACTAGTTACTGCAAAAGTTCTAAAAACCAAGTAAGTTGGTTACTAAACTTGGTTAACATGCTACCTTGAAGCAATATTTTTGTATAAACTTGTTTATAATGTATACTTTTCATCTGTGCATTCAAACATGCTCTCTCTCTCTATCTCTGTCTCTGTCCCCTCTCTTTTCCTCTCTATATCTCTATCTCTCTCTCTCTCTCTGTATTTACAATTTACTGTATATACATAACGTTCATTAATTCTCCTTTCTCTATCTACAGGGATTTGTCTGGCAATGTGATTGAATCATTGTCGAGTGACACCTTGCCGGTTTGACTGGTCTTACAGATATGTGAGTTTAATAATTGATAATAATAATAGTAATGATAATGATAATATTAATAACGATAATGATGATGAAGATAATGATCATTAACAATGGTAAAAATGATAATGATATCAATAATAATTAAACTGTCATTTCAATATTGCCAGTCATATCATCTTTATAATAATGATGTTAATGTTTTGTCATCTATCATATATTTAGACTGTACACAATTACCAGCTTTCACACATTTTACAATTTGTTTTCCACTTAACTTCTAAGGTCACGTTTTATCGTCCACCCTCTCCACCCCGGGCTATCACGCTATTAAGCAAGCGCTTACTGTTATAGCCCTTCTTCTGCAGAAGAATATTATGCTGCTTCTTTATACACCACTTTTATTTGTGTATGTGTGTGTTATGAACTCTTCTCTTTTTACCTTGCAGGGATTTGTCTCACAATGTTATTAAATCATTGTCAAATGATACCTTTATGGGTTTGACTAGTCTGACAAATATGTGAGTAAAAATTTTTTTATCTGTACATTTATTGTGTACATTTATCCCCGCTAATAGCACCTATTGAATCATAACTTAACTTTATAAAGAAGTGCGCTCTAAATGAACTCATTGTATGATATTCTGTTCTTCATTTTCACGGGGAGCTAATTACAATTAAGCTTAAATAAATACTCAACGTTTGGAGGAAACCTTAAATCTACAATTATAGTTTAATGGCAATTAAGTTCGTAATATTTCTCCAATTAAAACCAAAAAATCATCTATTAAATGGGGCAAAACTATGACAGAACCAATTTTCATGATTAAAAGATTGTATGACTTGTATAAATTTGTATTTGTTCAGAAACCTGGCATACAATAATATATCACAAATAGAGGATTTTAGTTTCCGAGATTTGAACAAATTGACAACACTGTAAGTGTCTATATATTACTCTAAAAAGCGTTACGTTCTACTCAGGGGCGTCGCTATAGGAGGGGGTAGGAGCACTAATTTCTTTATTTTTTGCTCAAGGGGGTGGGGTGGGTGTTGAGTAAAAAAATAGTGCTCACTACTCCCCTCCCCGTTGAGCAAAAAAAAAAAAAAGTAGTGCTCCTTCCCCCCCCCCCGCTTATTCGCCGACTAGATCCGCCCCTGTCTACACCCCCAACTGAAAAAGGTCTAGCGACGCCCCTGCTTCTATTTCGCTTAAGTATGTTTTTATATAGAAAATTCATGATAATTATCGGTGAATGAGAAATTAACAAACTGTCCAAATTGAAATCGTCGTTGATCTTATGCGCTGTGTATCCACTCCAATGTTCTTATATTAAACGATATTTTTGAAGGGGTAACAATATACCACGGAATATAATGATAGTAAATAATAGTAATGATAATATATAAACATAATATACAATAGGAATAATCTTATCACGGATTGAGGATTAAGGATTCAGTAATGTGAGCGAGTATGCATCGAGTGTGAGGTAGCTTCTTCGCTTCACTATGTTTTTTTTTAAAACTAGAAATGTACTTCTGAAGGGGGAAAAAAAACTCTTAGGAAGACAAATGTGATTGTGAAAAGTGGAGAGGTACATATTCATTTGGAGGAAAAAACATACGAGACGAGAGAGAGAGAGAGAGAGATAGAGAGAGAGAGAGAAAGAGAGAAAGAGGGTGACGGGAAGGAAGAGAGAATGAAAATCTATTTTAACTAGTTACTGCAAAAGTTCTAAAAACCAAGTAAGTTGGTTACTAAACTTGGTTAACATGCTACCTTGAAGCAATATTTTTGTATAAACTTGTTTATAATGTATACTTTTCATCTGTGCATTCAAACATGCTCTCTCTCTATCTATGTCTCTGTCCCTCTCTCTTTTCCTCTCTATCTCTCTATCTCTCTCTCTCACTCTGTCTCTGTATTTACAATTTACTGTATATACATAACGTTCATTAATTCTCCTTTCTCTATCTACAGGGATTTGTCTGGCAATGTGATTGAATCATTGTCGAGTGACACCTTGCCGGTTTGACTGGTCTTACAGATATGTGAGTTTAATAATTGATAATAATAATAGTAATGATAATGATAATATTAATAACGATAATGATGATGAAGATAATGATCATTAACAATGGTAAAAATGATAATGATATCAATAATAATTAAACTGTCATTTCAATATTGCCAGTCATATCATCTTTATAATAATGATGTTAATGTTTTGTCATCTATCATATATTTAGACTGTACACAATTACCAGCTTTCACACATTTTACAATTTGTTTTCCACTTAACTTCTAAGGTCACGTTTTATCGTCCACCCTCTCCACCCCGGGCTATCACGCTATTAAGCAAGCGCTTACTGTTATAGCCCTTCTTCTGCAGAAGAATATTATGCTGCTTCTTTATACACCACTTTTATTTGTGTATGTGTGTGTTATGAACTCTTCTCTTTTTACCTTGCAGGGATTTGTCTCACAATGTTATTAAATCATTGTCAAATGATACCTTTATGGGTTTGACTAGTCTGACAAATATGTGAGTAAAATTTTTTTTTATCTGTACATTTATTGTATACATTTATCCCCTCTAATAGCACCTATTGAATCATAACTTAACTTTATAAAGAAGTGCGCTGTAAATGAACTCATTGTATGATATTCTGTTCTTCATTTTCACAGGGAGCTAATTACAATTAAGCTTAAATAAATACTCAACGTTTGGAGGAAACCTTAAATCTACAATTATAGTTTAATGGCAATTAAGTTCGTAATATTTCTCCAATTAAAACCAAAAAATCATATATTAAATGGGGCAAAACTATGACAGAACCAATTTTCATGATTAAAAGATTGTATGACTTGTATAATTTTGTATTTTTTCAGAAACCTGGCATACAATAATATATCACAAATAGAGGATTTCAGTTTCCGAGATTTGAACAAATTGACAACACTGTAAGTGTCTATATATTACTCTAAAAAGCGTTACGTTCTACTCAGGGGCGTCGCTATAGGAGGGGGTTAGGAGCACTAATTTCTTTATTTTTTGCTCAAGGGGGTGGGGTGGATGTTGAGTAAAAAAATAGTGCTCACTACTCCCTTCCCCGTTGAGCAAAAAAAAAAAAAGTAGTGCTCCTTCCCCCGCTTATTCGCCGACTATATCCGCCCCTGTCTACACCCCCAACTGAAAAAGGTCTAGCGACGCCCCTGCTTCTATTTCGCTTAAGTATGTTTTTATATAGAAAATTCATGATAATTATCGGCGAATGAGAAATTAACAAACTGTTCAAATTGAAATCTTCGTTGATCTTATGCGCTGTGTATCCACTCCAATGTTCTTATATTAAACGATATTTTTGAAGGGGTAACAATATACCACGGAATATAATGATAGTAAATAATAGTAATGATAATATATAAACATAATATACAATAGGAATAATCTTATCACGGATTGAGGATTAAGGATTCAGTAATGTGAGCGAGTATGCATCGAGTGTGTATGCATCGAGTGTGAGGTAGCTTCTTCGCTTCACTATGTTTTTTTTTAAAACTAGAAATGTACTTCTGAAGGGGGAAAAAAACTCTTAGGAAGACAAATGTGATTGTGAAAAGTGGAGAGGTACATATTCATTTGGAGGAAAAAACATAAGAGACGAGAGAGAGAGAGAGAGATAGATAGAGAGAGAGAGAAAGAGAGGAAGAGGGTGACAGGGGAAGGAAGAGAGAATGAAAATCTATTTTAACTAGTTACTGAAAATGTTCTAAAAAACAAGTAAATTGGTTACCAAACTTGGTTAACATGCTACCTTGAAGCATTCTTTTTGTATAAACTTGTCTATAATGTATACTTTTCATATGTTCAGTAAAACCTGCTCTCTCTCTCTCTGTCTGTCTGTATGTCTCTGTCCCTCTCTCGTTTCCTCTATATCTCTCTTTCTCTCTCCCACTATCTCTGTCTCTGTATTTACCATTTACTGTATATACATAAAGTTCATTAATTCTCCTTTCTCTATCTACAGGGATTTGTCTGGCAATGTGATTGAATCATTGTCGAGTGACACCTTTGCCGGTTTGACTGGTCTTACAGATATGTGAGTTTAATAATTGATAATAATAATATTAATGATAATGATAATATTAATAACGATAATGATGATGAAGATAATGATCATTAACAATGGTAAAAATGATAATGATATCAATAATAATTAAACTGTCATTTCAATATTGCCAGTCATATCATCTTTATAATAATGATGTTAATGTTTTGTCATCTATCATATATTTAGACTGTACACAATTACCAGCTTTCACACATTTTACAATTTTTTGTCCACTTAACTTCTAAGGTCACGTTTTATCGTCCACCCTCTCCACCCCGGGCTATCACGCTATTAAGCAAGCGCTTACTGTTATAGCCCTTCTTCTGCAGAAGAATATTATTCTGCTTCTTTATACACCACTTTTATTTGTGTATGTGTGTGTTATGAACTCTTCTCTTTTTTACCTTGCAGGGATTTGTCTCACAATGTTATTGAATCATTGTCAAATGATACCTTTATGGGTTTGACTAGTCTGACAAATATGTGAGTACCATTTTTTTTTATCTGTACATTTATTGTGTACATTTAGCCCCGCTAATAGCACTTATTGAATCATAACTTAACTTTATAAAGGAGTGCGCTCTAAATGAACTCATTGTATGATATTCTGTTCTTCATTTTCACGGGGAGCTAATTACAATTAAGCTTAAATAAATACTCAACGTTTGGAGGAAACCTTAAATCTACAATTATAGTTTAATGGCAATTAAGTTCGTAATATTTCTCCAATTAAAACCAAAAAATCATCTATTAAATGGGGCAAAACTATGACAGAACCAATTTTCATGATTAAAAGATTGTATGACTTGTATAGTTTTGTATTTTTTAGAAACCTGGCATACAATAATATATCACAAATAGAGGATTTCAGTTTCCGAGATTTGAACAAATTGACAACACTGTAAATGTCTATATATTACTCTAAAAAGCGTTACGTTCTACTCAGGGGCGTCGCTAT
Organism: Mesocentrotus franciscanus; assembly: GCA_037976565.1. Classification (NCBI taxonomy): domain Eukaryota; kingdom Metazoa; phylum Echinodermata; class Echinoidea; order Camarodonta; family Strongylocentrotidae; genus Mesocentrotus; species Mesocentrotus franciscanus. The sequence goes on from CP137672.1 coordinate 26,999,400, forward strand.
AAGAGGGGGGGGGTGTTAGGAGCACTAATTTCTTTATTTTTTGCTCAAGGGTCGGGTGGGTGTTGAGTAAAAAAAATAGTGCTCACTACTCCCCCTCCCCCCGTTGAGCAAAAAAAAAATAAAAAAGTAGTGCTCCTTTCCCCCGCTTATTCGCCGACTAGATCCGCCCCTGTCTACACCCCCCCCCAACTGAAAAATGTCTAGCGACGCCCCTGCTTCTATTTCGCTTAAGTATGTTTTTATATAGAAAATTCATGATAATTATCGGTGAATGAGAAATTAACAAACTGTTCAAATTGAAATCGTCGTTGATCTTATGCGCTGTGTATCCACTCCAATGTTCTTATATTAAACGATATTTTTGAAGGGGTAACAATATACCACGGAATATAATGATAGTAAATAATAGTAATGATAATATATAAACATAATATACAATAGGAATAATCTTATCACGGATTGAGGATTAAGGATTCAGTAATGTGAGCGAGTATGCATCGAGTGTGAGGTAGCTTCTTCGCTTCACTATGTTTTTTTTGTAAAACTAGAAATGTACTTCTGAAGAGGAAAAAAAACTCTTAGGAAGACAAATGTGATTGTGAAAAGTGGGGAGGTACATATTCATTTGGAGGAAAAAACATAAGACGAGAGAGAGAGATAGAGAGAGAGAGAAAGAGAGAAAGAGGGTGACAGGGGAAGGAAGAGAGAATGAAAATCTATTTTAACTAGTTACTGAAAATGTTCTAAAAAACAAGTAAATTGGTTACCAAACTTGGTTAACATGCTACCTTGAAGCATTCTTTTTGTATAAACTTGTCTATAATGTATACTTTTCATATGTTCAGTAAAACCTGCTCTCTCTCTCTCTCTCTCTGTCTGTCTGTATGTCTCTGTCCCTCTCTCGTTTCCTCTATATCTCTCTTTCTCTCTCCCACTATCTCTAGCTGTCTCTGTATTTACCATTTACTGTATATACATAAAGTTCATTAATTCTCCTTTCTCTATCTACAGGGATTTGTCTCGCAATGTAATTGAATTATTGTCGAGTGACACCTTTGCCGGTTTGACTAGTCTTACAGATATGTGAGTTTAATAATTGATAATGAAAATATTAATAATAATAATAAAGATAATAACGATAATGATGATGATGATAATAATAATGATGATAATAGTAACAATGGTAAAAATGATATTAGTAGCTGTCTGTCGCGAAGCGACAATGACCGCCTTCACTTTCATGAAAGCTGCTTGCAAAGGTGGGTAAGTACCGGTAGCTCTTGCAAGTTACTAACGGCACTCTCTCGGGAACTGGTGGCAGTTTCACACCGGCGAGGACAAGCCAGGACGGGTGTGAACCACTAGACCCTGCAGGGACTGGTCGAAGGATGTCAGGAGTTCCTTATCGTCAATCGACCTCAATGCTGTCACGGTGGCATGGTTTTCTGTTAGGTTTGCTCCCTTAGCCTTAGATTCTAAAGAGAGCCTGAACCACAAGGCAGTGGTTACAACTATGTATGTCAATAACAATTAACATTTATTACAAGAATGAGGTGATTACAATTACTTTGAAATCACATTCCTTTTGTATACATAACTTTTTTTCTTTCTGTACTCCGAATAACTTTAAAGTCCTGTACAGTCAAACCTGTATATTAAGACCATTCAAGGGAAACACTAAATGTATCCACTGCAGACAGATGGCCTTTATATTATAGAGTGGTGGCCACTAAGATGGTTTAACTGTACGTTTTGTTTTGTTTTGTTTTATTCCAGAAACTTGAAGTTCAACAGAATTGCGGTTTTACCAGCGCGCGCTTTCAGTGCTTTATATTTGACAGATCTGTGAGTAAAATAATTCCCCCTCCCCCCACGAAAAAAAAGGTAAAGGGTAGATATTCTGGAATAGGCCTAGTCGTGACTTTTTTTTGTTAATGGCAGCATCTTAAAGGCCGTGTAGCTTGGCAAATACTGGTTAACGCCATCAACGTCTTCTTTTGGACAACTGTTCGTCAACGAATGGACTTGATTAACGGTAGTCAGCGACTTAATCTCTACATGGTCAGCGTTCGCGAAACAGACCGAAGTTCTCCTCACGCTTCGGTTTCGCGTATGTTGCACGCACGTGATTGGTGCAATCGCGTCGTCCGTAGCCGTCGATTGGTCCCGAGTCAGGCCACGGGCCACGGGAAAGACATGTAGTCTCGTCAGTTTACACTCCCTTTAGGAGAGTTTGGTCAAGTTTTTCCCATGTCGGGTAAAAAAAAACGGTATATTCGTGTTTGTTACCAACATAGGCTAAAGTAAGTAAATTCCCCTCTGATATTATCTATTTATCTAGAGTAATCGTAACGAAATGTTTTTAGACGTCCATGAAATATAATAGCTGTGCCTTTTTAATAGACTTCTTCACTTACGTTTTTTCACTATTTCTATTGCGCTGAATTTCCTTGTTTTGTTTTATTGATACTATTTTCAATGTTTCCAACAAAACATTACGAATCAATTATAAACATTTACAACAATTTAGGAATACATATTGCAAACAGAGGGGTCTACTAAAAAGCAATGCTGGCACAAGTGTGGACACCTCATAAACGATGTATGTGTACATTTGATATGATATTTGACATGACCGATTGTGCATACTATCGCTACGCTCTTTAGGGAAAAAGACATATACTAAACTTTGATTTAAACACAGCGTGGTGTGTTAAGCCTTTCTTAATTTCCCTTTATTAATTCTTGAACTTTTTTTTAAATTGGTATTTTTCTGTTTGAACTTACTAATTAGGCTATCTTTCTTTTCTAATTTTCTTTTGTATGGCTATTTACAAATTCTTTTTTAATATGTTTTTGTTTCATTTGTCATTGTTATTTTTAAAATTGTCTTTTTATTTTGTTATTTTAGATATTGCTTTATTGTCTAAAATAAAATCCCTTGTTGTTTTACAACTGTACTTTGACTTTTTAATTGTCTGCTTTGATTGTTTTAATCTTAGACTTCTTGATAACACGGGAATCATAGAACTGGAACCGGGATGCTTTCAAGGATTGGAGGGCCTTCAAAATTTGTAAGAAAGATACTACTATCACTGTATATTGTACAAGCTTTTAGGCGGGTACAAATTAAACCACATGGAAAATACTGCCCATGTGCAGATAAAAGTCATTCGTACAAAACTATAAAACCCATCGAGACGACTGCTGGACAGGTGTTCGTGAAAATTTCATAATCATTAGTCATTTAATGCGCGGCGGTACATTCTATGACACACAGATGTAAGTATTATTTTTTCAAGAGGATAAACACCATGTAGGCATATTCATGAAGAATCTCCTGGATCATTCTTAAATACACAAAGTAAGAAGTCTCCATGTGTAAACTATAAGTACATATTCAGGGGTCATTTGTATAAGTGCCAGCTCGGAAGTGGCTTTTTCTCGAAACCAGGATCCATTAAGGCCAGGATCAATCATCGACTATTTGGTCCTTGTTCTACTAATTCAGTTAAACACCAGGCTTGGTCTATGCAAATGTTTTTTAAAAGGGACACAACTCCTTTGTTTTATCATCCACCCTCTCCACCCCGGGATATCACGATATCAAGGAAGCGCTTACTGTGAAAGCCCTTCTGTAAAAGAATATTATTCTGCTTCTTTGTACAAGACTTTTATTTGCATGTAACTTCTTGTCATAAAACAGGGTACTGTATAGAAATAGCATCACTTCACTGCCGTCTGGAGCATTTAAAGGACTTGAGAGTATCATTTATTTGTAAGTATGGCTACACCCAGCAAAGCTGTTATCTTTTTCTGCTATATCTCGATCTCACAGACATTCTAATCTTTGGAGAGTGGAAGGTCACCGAGACCGAAACAAAGTGAAAAAAGTGGAGAGTAAATTTCTGTCTTAGGACTTCGGAGTCATGGGCCACCAGTCTCATGATTTTTGTTTATCTAGTGGGTTATCGGTGTCATGTTCCATGCATCTCATGGGTTCCGGTCTCGTACGAATTTAGTTTTTAGGAATGGGGTCCCATGGCCTTTTCATTTATTGCACCTTCTGTCACGTGGGCTTTGGGTCTCTTGGGACTAATTTGGTATATTGGGCCTATGGTGTTATCGGCTTTTGATCTAATGGGCCTTAGGTTTCATGGACGTCCATAATCATGAGCGCCTGGTCTTATGAACCTTTAATCTTGTGGACTTTTTGTTTCATAATCGAGCATTAAGTCCATATTAACTATTCGACCAAAATAGCAAATAAACTAGGACCAAAACTAAAACCGAAGAAGCAAAAAAAATTGTTTTTAATGATTTTTTTTTTTAATTCTAAATCATTTCTCGTAATGATTCATTTATTTATTCTAAATGGACTTCAACAATTATGACGCGTAATTTTTTTGCAAAATACCGTATTTAAAAAAAAAAATACAAAAAAATGTTGAATTGCACCCACAAAGATGTGAAAACGATGTCGCATAATGCTGTCATTAATCTTCTTTTTTCCACAGACATCTTTTGACAACCAAATCTCCAATATTGATATTGATGTTTTCGAAGGACTTAATACTCTGGAGTTTATGTAAGTTTATCTCATGTTGATTCGACACTTAAAAGAGATGAATATTTTGTTGAACCACCATTGTGCAGTAGTTATAGGAAAAGAAGATGTTTCGAAAATCCTTAAAAATATATCGTTTAAAGAAAATAAAATAAACCACCCTATTCTGCTGTAGCGAATAGATGTTTTTGAAAACACTGATACTCGGTCTCGGTCAGTCACAGCAAAGGTCTATAATACCTAGATAACTACGTGACCCCTTATTTAATTATTCCTAGGTAAGTGAAAGGGAAAAGGTGTCCTCGGGTAGTCGTCTTGATACCTTAGTCTTACCGACAAGACCGACAACAGACCGAACGGAAAAAATAATCATTACGTCTATGGCCAATAAGCGGTCGGGTTGGAGCCGGTCTGAAGTAGGTTTGGCGTTGTGACTGAGGTATGACATGATTAATGCAGGTTACATTCCTGCCGTATGCGGTATGATGTATTGGTGTACTTTTAAATGCTTTTATGATACTAAATAATGAAATACTGTCGCCCTTTCTCTTTCATCAATCATCTCAGTTATTTAAACTATTTTGTATCTATCAAGTTTCTGCATGTATTCTGACCTTTCTCGTCCCTTCATAGTGACCTGACCAATAATTCAATCAGAGAATTGAGGAAGGGAATGTTTGATGATCAATCGAATCTTACCTGGGTGTAAGTTGATTCAATACTTTACTCCTCATTATTTCCTGCCCCAGCACGAACTATGTTTCAATGTTTTTCATTGGAATTCACTGCTAGGATATGAAATGATTATTATTTGAATTATTCTTTCGACAGGACACTTTGTGGGCCATGTCCACAGCAGATCTCCTTAATATTTCACTTGTGATATAAAAAGACAGCAGAAATAGAAAAGCGTGAGTTATCAATGATCTAGAAAGAATGTTGACCACAGAATTCGAAAGAATGTAACATTCTAAGTGATGATGGCGTGACGATGATGTTGATGGTGAGGATGATGATGATAATGATTAAGATATTGCTTATTAAAAACACTCAATGGCCCAAAATTCGAGTGTAGTGACGTAGCAATACGTTAGATAGTAAAATGATTTAATCCAGACTATTTTGGCACCTTTTCTCTTTTAGGTCTTTCTCTGACAACCCGCTGGAATACATCGAACCGGGGACTTTCCAGAGACTGAGTCGGCTAGAATATCTGTAAGTTTGTGAGCTAGGCACTGCTAGTTCGAAATACTATACAGATATTGACTAGTCGGATGAGTAATATCATACATTATATACCTCTCTTTATAGTATGTGGAATAAATCTAGTCATCTGATTGGTCGAAATTGGAGTCGTCGGTGATTTTAGCCATGCCCGCAAAGAAATGAACAATTTCACATTTCCCGGCAAACGGTTAAGAGTTAATGACAAAGATGCCCGTTGCCCGGGTAACGGGCCGCATAGTTAAATTTTGCTGAGATCCCTATTGGTTTATGTGTACAAATTTTCTTTGTGCGTACGCGGATACCATACAGTTTGTGCGCGATTCCCGAATGATCGTAACCTTCAGGCAGATTTTCTGTGATTTTTTAACCAATCTTTACTCAAGAAATGGATAAGCGAGAATTCCTTGCAGATTTTTGTGTGAATTCGGTATATAATATAGTAATAATGACTGCTATGAGAGGCATAGTTGTTTTTATTGGCTCAAGGGGAGGTTAAATCGTGCTATCACCCCGAGGCGTGCCGAGGGGTGATAGCACGATTTAACCTCCCCGAGAGCCAATAAAAACAACTATGCCTCGAATATTAAAGCAGTCATTATAACTTTATATACTGAAAAAAAGTCAACTTACCAATCATGGGGTCCTCACATTTCCTTATCTTCAAACTGTGCTCCAGTAAGGCAGTATAACATTAACACTAATAACAGGGAAATCCGTTCTAAAACTCCATAAAAATCTGTGAAACTCCATACATGTAAAACTCCGTGAAACTCCGTAAAACTCCATAAAAGTAAAACTCAATCCATAAAACTCAACATATTTACATGGTCTGCGACTGGCGACTACTTGTTATAGTTGTTATATATGTTTACTGTACAATTATTAATGTTAAATGTTGGGGCTTGCACCTGTTGATGACTCAATACATGCGCATGGCTACTCGAAGTTGTGATATTACATGTCCTAGGAAAAATCTCTTCGTTATTTGTGATGTCATTCATAACTTGATTCAGTTCTTGGAGTTCCTGGCTTTCACTACGGACACTAACAGTGCCACCAGTGGATGTCGAAGATGATGGTACCGATTTCGGATCAACAGCTGCCGCGATAGCATGACTCATGTTCTCTTTTGCGTCACTGCTGGTCATAGCATAGTGCTTGAGACTGCTTTCTGAGCGGTGTCCAGACACACTCATGATCTCCCTATCTCGGAACCCTGCATTTTGTAGGGTACTGATGCAGGTTGCCCTTAAGGAATGGTTGGTGTAAGCCCTGGTACCTGCACGAGATGAAATTTTTTTCATCTTATCTCCGATGGTGTTTTTCCCTTGGGGTACACTACAGTACCATTGACCAGAATAAGATGGATTCAACTCACGCTTGGGCTGTGCCGGTCTCTGCCAAAACCACTTACATTTGGGGTTCAATTTATCTTTGTAGCGTAAGAAGGAGGCAACGGGACATCGTGGACCATTAGTTGGAGTCATGACACCACCTTGGCTTTTCTCTAGCTTATCTGCACGGTTGTTTTTTGTGAGTCTATCTTTGAGAGTTATCATGGAGCATTTCCCCCCTTCCTCACAAATCTCAAAGCTGTCGAGTGTCATTTCGCGCAAATTCTCCCTCCCACGATTGCAAAAGTACAACATCACATCCATAAATACCTTGTCCTGAAGACCTACAGGATCATCCAAATCAAACGAATCTTGGATTTTTCCATGTCTTCTTGTGAGATAGCTGGTTTGTGAGTCACAACTCCCTTTCCACTTTGTTTGAGCTTTGCTGAAAAACACTTGAAAACTCTGGTCGAATTTGAAAAATCTTCATGCTTTATAATGTCAATGTTCTTAGAATTGAGGAAATGACGCTGAAGTCCGAATCTAATACTTAACATTGACTTCTTCATGTACAGAGAACCGTTCTTTTGTCTAGCACCAGCGTAAAACTTTTGGAGTACGTTGTCCAGCTCCGAATTCGGCAGTTTGTTTACGCTATCGAGATCTGTGTTGATCACTTGCAGGTAGTCTTCGAATATTTTTACGGAGAATTTCACTGAATTCTTGGTGTTCTTGCTGTCCGCAGAATTAATCAGGTCTTGTAATTCATCATCATCAAGAAGTTGAAATCTAGGAAGAGCCGCCTCAGCCATTTTTGTCTCGGTTGCATTGGCCGGACATAAAATAAAGTTAAGAAAATAGTAAAAAGTCGGAGAATTGGTCTACATGTAGCCTAGATCTAGGCCTAGCCTATGAGTACGATCGATCAAGATCGCCGGTCGTCTGCGCTGCGCGCGCAATGCAATTAAAAAACCTAAAATGTAGCGACTAATTTATCGCACAAATGTAAGGTGTCCGCACTCGCACAAAGACAATTTTAACACGCAAACCAATGGGGATCGCAGTAAACCAATGGGAATCGCAGGATAATGAGGAAGAGGGTAGAAACTTTTAACTAGGCCCTGTGGGCTATTGCTATGCCCTGTGAGTGGGGCATGGCTTGAAATCACGACTCCAACTTCGACCAATCAGATGCCTAGATTTCTAAAGTGAAGTATATAAAAGATAATATGAACTGCTTTAATATTCGATGCATAGCTGTTTCTATACCGGTACTGGCTCTCCGGGGACATTACATCCTGCTATGAGCCATCCCTCGGAGCGCCTCGGGTCATAGCAGGATGTAACATCTCCTTGAGCATATAGAAACAGCTATGCCTCTCATAGCCGGCAGTCAATATATCTATATTATTTGCTTTGAGGGCACGGCTAAAACTATTGCCCAATGTCACCTCGTAAATGTACAGTGACCCGAGACGCAGTAGAGGGGCATTGTGCAGTCTGCACATTACCGAGGAGCTATAGTTTTACCCGCCCGAAAAATAAGCAGTCAATATTTGTTTTATATACCGCATCCCTATGTAAATTCTTGTAAATAGATATTTTAACAAAATATGCCTGTCATAATGAATTTATGTGTAGAGTCTAGGAAACTTACTCGTCTAATAGCATGATCGTATAAATATAGAGCAGCTGAAAGACTAGCTGAAAATTTAATGTTAAAAGTTTATCCCCTGCACATTAATTTCAACATTGATAAGTTTTATAGAACTTGTACATATAATGTCCTACAATCTAAACAATTTGCTTGTAGCCAAACGTGAAAAACTATCATCAATCTGATGATGATGTTCATAATGATTGCTTCTTGTATAGCACCTTAATATAAAGCGTCTGTAGCGCCAACTTTAGGCGCTAATAGCGCTCACTCTAAAATGTCTCACAAAATTATAATGTCGTTCATTTTTTTTCTCTCTCTCTCTCTCCATAGAAACATGGTGAATGTCCAACTGACAAATCTCGAACCAGATACTTTCAAAGGGATTACCTCACTCAAAGGCTTGTAAGATACGACTTCTTATTATTTAATGAAATTTACATGTATAACTGTATCTAAGGTAATCGCGATTATTCATACCGCTAACCCCCTTCTGGGCCCGTATGCAATAAATTTCCAGAAAAATTCTTGGTGAGAAAAAATGTCTTTAAATAGAATTTGTCTAGTTTAAGAAAGTTTGTTTGTCTTAGCCGTACTCTAAACACGTTAAGCACTTCGTCTAGGCTTAAACGACAGATAAGAGTCGAATTGGTCGAGTCGAGCGACTCAACTGCAGCTCAATTTGCCTATGCAATTTGCGTGTTAGAAATAAAAATCGCACAGCACGAAAATTATACACAAATGTATGATGGGGGAGGGGGGGGCATAAAGCCGCGCGTTCACCCCGTTTTGCTACGGTCACTAGATTGCTCATCCGCGCCGTGACGGCCGTGGCAAAACAAAAACAAAAAATCTTGCCCGGCATCATCGGCAATCATGGCATGTCAAGTTTGCACATTCCGTCCCTTCGCGTTGTCTCACGTTCATTCCGTTTTGTCCACGTTGGCCTGAAACGTGATTGCCGTGGCCGCCGGGATCTTAATGTAGTGGTGCCTTTACACTATGTTCCCGGCGGCCACGGCAGCCCCGTTTGCCCAAAACGTAGTGCTTGGGATTGAACCAATTCATGTATTCAAGTTTTGATAGGTCTTAATTGCCAAGTTTTCTCACGGTCTATCACGGTTTCCGTGACTGGCCGTGGGAGGGAAAGGGAATGCTGTCCCGGAGGCTCCAAGGGACGTACGCTACGGTTCGGCCTGGGGGTCTCCCACTGATGCCAGTACGTTCCCTGCCAGCCCGTTGCGTTCTGATGGGGTCCCTCACGTTGTGATCAAGGCACGTTTTTCACGTTCTGTCAAGGCTTTCTACGGATGAAACGTGGAAGCCGGGCAGCTTTGACACACGTTTGCGTCCATGGTATAAAAAAGGCCTCCGAAGCAATAGCAATCATTGTATCCTGAGACCAGCGCGTCTTGTCAGACCGTAAGTAGAACGCAACGCGCCTTAGCGCGCCGGGCCCGTAAGCTGTCCCACTAAGAACCGCCTCCTAGTTTTGTTACGGCCTATTACGTACTGTCACGCTTTGTTGCGTTCACCCCGTGTTACTGCGGCCTACATGAATTCTCATCCGCACCGTGGCTGCCGTGGCAAATTTTTTGACAGTTTAAAAATCTGGCCCGGCATCCACGGCAATCAGGCCTGTCACGATTACCTATTCCGTCCCCCGTGTTGTCTCACGTCCAACCCGTTTTGTCCACGGTGGCCTGAAACGTGATTGCCGTGGCTGCCGGGAACATAGTGTAAACTTAGGATAAACCTTGCATAAAGGATTCTGCATTTTCTTTTCCAAGAAATCTTACTCAGACCACAATTCCCAGTATCACAATCATGATGTAAATTATTGTGCTATTCTTAATTTCTCGAGTTAGTAACGCTAGACTCTACTTTGAACAAAGTTGACGGAAACTTTGATTCTTTACGTACACCATCAATCAGAGCCCTTTAGCAAATACGGCATTCCCTCCTTGCTCTGGCACATAACCGCCTTAACAAACGACTCCATCAGAAACATTGTTTATTGCAAATATTTGTTTATATCTTTCAGGTCGACTGATGACTACAGGCTTTGCTGTTTGTTCGACGAGACAGATCTGTGCACCATTGCTTCCTCGAACTTTCTGGACTCCTGCTCCCGTCTCATGCCAAACCAAATCTTAAGGATAGCCCTGTGGGTCATAGGGTGGGGCGCCCTCATCGGCAATACCATAGTTCTTGTCTTTCGGTGTCGTACCGATCATTCAGTCAGCGCAAAGACTCAGGGACTGTTCATCTCCAACCTGGCCATAGCGGATTTTCTGATGGGAATCTACATGATCATAATATCGTCAGCAGATGTGTACTACGGAGAGTATTTCTACCTCTACGCAGAGCAATGGCGTGGATCGGTCTCTTGCAAAGTCGCAGGATTCATCGCTGTTCTATCAAGCGAAACGTCCGTATTCATACTTGCGATCATTACGATAGATCGAGTTCTTTGCGTCGTGTTCCCCTTTAGTAAACTAAAGTTTCGGGCTACTTCTGCTCGCGTTGGTGTGGCGCTGATATGGACCATTGCTTTTGTAGTGAGCATTGTTCCTTTGGTTGTTAGCTCATACATCAGCGGTTTTTATGGCCTGTCAGATGTTTGTGTTGGACTCCCACTCAATGTCGAGTCAACAGAGACTGGAGAATTAGTATTTAATATCGAGAGAAGGGTGTGGGAATACCTCCAATATGAAACAACGAAGCGACCAAGTTGGGTGTACTCAATCGCCATCTTTCTCGGTGTAAATTTATTGATCTTCATCCTCATTCTGCTCTCCTATATCGTCATATTCGTTCACGTTCGCAAATCGGCACGCAGTGTGGCCAATCCGGCAGGTGGTTCGGGTAGTAGTGACCGCGCCCGGGAAGTGAAGCTGGCAACACGCATGTCTATCATTGTCCTGACGGATTTCTTTTGCTGGATGCCGGTGATCATCATGGGTATCCTTTCACAAACAGGTGCTGTCACCCTCCCAGTATCCCTCTACGCCTGGAGCGTTGTCTTTATCTTGCCTATCAACGCAACCATCAATCCATATATCTATACCTTCATCGCAATATGTGGTGGTTCAAAGAAGAAATCTACATCAAACCCTTTGACAAAAACCCACCTAACGACCGCGGTGTCTGAAACACGAGCATGATATTGAAGTATTGAAAGTGGTGGTTCAAAATCTACCACAAACCCTGCTCTAAAGATCCGTTCCATAAACACCATATCTGTCAGAGACATTAACTTGAAGTAGGAGTATACTATCTTAATCTTTCGGTTAAAAGATGAAATCTACCTGAAACTCTCCTGTATAGACCCGTTAAACATTACTACAATGTCTGGTACACGAATATGCTGTAGGATTATACTCAATCTGTAGGTTCAAAGACGTAATCTACCTTAAACTCTGCTTTAAAGACCCGTTAAACATGACCACCATGTCTGGTACACGACTCACACGAGCATGCATTAGGATTACGCTTTAATGTAATACAAAGTTCTGGTATGGGGTCATGAATTTGGTTAAAATGAACATATTGGAAGCATATGCGATCCTAAAATATTCAACGATCGTTGTCGCGGTTGAAATCGAGTCTAAACTGATAAAATTGTGAATAATACGCTCATGTTGTATAGCTCCCTCTCAAGATCGATATTACTTTAGCTTCCACTAAAATCGACCGATTTCTATTCCCCTTTTGGAAATTATATATCATAACTGCATATTCCAAGATTTCCATGGTCGCAGCTACCATTGTATGGCCGTAGGCGCTATTTGATTTTTTTTTTATCGGGAGCACCGACAAATTTGATATTCTAATTTCTCGAAATCCCGCTTAGCGTTTTAGAGCCCAATTTTTTTCAAAGTTGCTTATTCTAACACTAGGTTTCACGATGGTAATGCAACTTTTAAATTTAATCGAATCCTGCTTCAATATTACCAAAACTTTGTATTACCTTTAATATGGTGGTTTAAAGATGAAATCTAGCTTAAAGGTACTATGTCCCATTTTCAGCCAACATCAAAATATGTAGAACTTTGCATGAATTATGAGTATGTCACGTTTGTTTATCTGTGAAATTTAAACGTAAGCAGTGTCCTAGAGTTCAAGTTATGCAAGGATCCCCGTTTACTTCCTAGACTTCACCGTCAGACACTATTAAGTGACTGACTGACTTCTCCTTTTCTTTGGTAAAAATATACATAAAAAAGAGCTGTAAAGGGTAGATGAGCATTTTGTCTACATCAATAAACCACTTCTTGTAATGGCCAAAATTAAACTGATTGAATCTTTGCGCAACACAAACGAACACCATTTGGTACAAGGGTCTGAAAATCAGACTACTTACTAAAAGGATTGCAATTCTTAAAATTGATTCGACAACTAACGGTCGTTATTTTCCCACAACAAGAAATTTTTAAGCCCTTTTGTTTTGAGGGAAGTTCTAAAGTAGAATTATCTTTCAAATGCCGGAGGAATTTAACCTTTTCATTTTGATGGCCTGCAAATGGGACATATTACCTTTAAACCATGCTGTAAAAAAACTTCAAACATGACCACGATCATGCTGTACGATTAAACTCAAAGTCCAAGTCCACTCTAAAAATAACTTACTTCCAATAGAAGCAGAAAAATCAGACAAACCAATCAAAAAAAGGTTGAGCAAAATCGGATAACTAATAAGAAAGTTAGAAAGAAGAAAAACTCTATAAGTTACTAGCATGTGAAGACGTAAATATATCTTATGAGAATTTTTTGAACATCTTTATTCAACTTTACAATGAAGCTTTCCCGACACAGAATCTCAAACTCTCAAGTTACAAAAAGACTCCTCGAATGCCTTGGGTCAATTCGACTCTTTTGAAATCAATAAACAGGAAAAATAGGCTGTTCTATAAATACAAATGTAACCCCACAAATAAAAATCGTTTGAAGTACACAAATTATAAAAATACATTGACAAACCTGCTTCGGAATGCTAAAAAAGATTATTATTGTAATCAGTTTACTTCCTGTAGTGGATACATCAAAGGAACATGGAGAACCATAAAGAATGTACTTAACAGTTCACCAAATTCACTAAAAATCACTAAAATTAAGAATCATGGAACCGCAACTGACGACAAACAAACTATTGCCGAAATATTTAATGACTTTTTTACCAATATTGGACCAGATTTGGCTCGATCTATACCAAAGTCGGCAAAATCATTTGATTGTTTTTTGAATAATGCCAACCCCTCTACACTATTCATGGTACCAACCAATGAACAAGAAATAACTGACATTGTGAACAGTTTAAAGGTTAAAAAGGCCCCAGGTTATGATGATATTACAAATATGTTACTGAAAAGTGTCATTAAAGAAATTAACGTACCTGTAACCCATATTATGAATTTGTCTATGTTGAATGGCATAGTACCTGGAAAAATGAAGATAGCAAAAGTTATACCGATTTTTAAAAATGGTGATCCTCTGGAACGTAGTAATTACAGGCCAATTTCTCTACTCACCACTTTTTCAAAGATTCTTGAAAAATTGATCTACAATCGAACATTTAATTTTTTCACACGTTGTGGAATTTTGGCGGATTCTCAGTTTGGTTTTCGAGAGAAACATTCAACGTCTCATGCTCTACTCCTTTTTATAAATAAAATTGCGTCCGCTCTTGACGACCGCTGTCATACTGTAGGATTATTCTTGGATTTTTCCAAGGCATTTGATACAATTGATCATAACATTTTGTTTAAAAAGCTTCAGCATTATGGTGTCAGGGGTAAGGCCTTGGAGTGGTATAAAAGTTACCTCAGTAGTCGAACACAATTTGTTTCACTAAATGGAATTGCATCGAGTGTCAAGCCTGTTACGTGCGGTGTTCCTCAGGGTCTCTCTTAGGGCCACTACTATTCATAACATATATAAATGACTTCAAATTTTCATCCCGACTATTGTCATTTATACTATACGCAGATGACTCAAGCATATTTTACTCACATAAGAATCCTCAAATTCTTGTGAAACTGTCAATTCGGAACTTAAGAATGTTGCACAGTGGATTTTTGCGAATAGACTATCCCTGAATTTGATCAAAACTAATTTCATGTTTTTTAGCAATTCAATCTCCGATTTACCTGGAGATATCTATTTCAACAATGTCAAAATTAAAAAAGTACAATCGACCAGGTTTCTTGGCCTGTTTATTGATGATGGAATGACATGGAAAATACATACAAATTATTTGTGTTCATTACTATCAAGAAATGCTGGTGTGATATACAAGCTGAAATCTATGTTCCCATCATATGTATTGCAAATGTTATACTCCACTTTAATGTTGCCCTACTTGAACTATGGTATTCTAGCCTGGGGTAATTCATTGAAACTCAAACTGGACAAAATCCTTGTTGTTCAAAAAAGAGCAATACGTACAATTTGCAATGTACCTGCTCGTACTCACTCGGGCCCTCTCTTCTTTGATACTAAAGTACTGAGAGTTCAGGATATTTTTAATTTACAATTAGGCAGCCTCATGTTTCAGCTGAATAACAACGAACTGCCCCAGGCACTATCATATTTGTTTAAGAAAAGAAATCAAGTTCACGACTATCCTACCCGACAGGCGTTTTCCTATCACCTTCCTAGAACAAGAACACGATTTGCTCAAAATACCTTAATATATACAGGTCCCAAGTTCTGGAATTCTCTCGATTCTGTGATTAAAAGGTCTGTTAGTGTTCGTGTATTCAGAAGAAAATTGAAATGCCATTATTTGAATACATATTGTTATTCCTGATTCCTGACTATTTTTGTCTTCAAGCAGTATGCTTTAGTTGATTACAATGAGTAAATAACGATACGGCCATATGCCAACTATGTACATATACCATTTATGTTGAGAACAAACTACATTGTACTATTATTTCAATAAGCTGCAGATATATTTCCTTCCCTTTCCCTTGTCTCTTGTAGTTAATTGTGAGTATCGGTTCATGTATCCCTGTAATCTCCCTTTCCCTGTTTTAGCGTGTATTTGTATTTTATAAACCTAACTTTAGTTAATTATGTCATTTGTAGTTTAAGGGGCCTATCCACAACAAGCTCTGCTTTTCCATAGGCTCCGCCACTATATCTCTTAAGTTCAACTGAAGGACAATTTTCTGAATAGTGTGTACCGGTATTATATTTACATGCATATTATAATCATTTTTCAATATGTTGTTACACTCTTTGTACAATGAGATATTGTGGAAACCAATAAATTATCTTATCTATATCGTTTCAAAAAATCTGTACATGATTATTGTTTGAAGTGCAAATGCACAGAAAATTATTATCATTTATTTCATGATTGTGTTTACTCAAATATATTTTGGAACAAGCTCTTAAGTTTTCTCAGAAAAACAGAAGTATTGTTTGATAATGAAAAAATTGATTACAGTGATATAATTGTAGGCAAGCAATGTGATTATATAAATTCAAAATATGTAGTTTTTAAAAACCTATCAATCAATTTAGTTTCTTATGTTTTATATACACAAAAAAGAAAATGTAATGTTGAAAAGTATCACCTCTGGAAAAAAATGTTAACTATGTTTAAAAAAAAGTATAATTATTTTTGTGATATAAGTATAATTCATGTGTTTTTCTTTGTAATCAATAAAATTATGTCAGTATTAATTATTCAATTAATAAATGATGGAAAAAAAAGAAGAAAAAAAAGTTAGTTAGTTTTGAAAAAGTATGTAACGTCATGTTCTCACTATTTATCAATTGCTTTATATAGTTTAATCCTATTAATTTCCCTTTTTATCCCCTAAAACTTGATTTCCCCATGCTTTTGCCCAGGTTAATGAATTGTATCATATTGCGTGCATGACATTTCACAATTTTTTTTATGAACTTTGAAGAATTGATACTATTTTCTGAATATTGTATATTCATAATTATTGATTTTTATATAAATAGTTTATCAAAATTCAATGTGGGTCATGACATGAGAGAAAAAGTAGTAGAGTCATCCGCATATAATATGAAAGATAAAACATTAGATGATCGTTTGAAATCATTTATATATAGGATGAAAAAAGAGGGCCAAGAAAAGAGCCTTGAGGCACCCCACAGGTAATATTTTTAATTTTGATGACTGCAAATTATTTACAGAGGTTACGGTATATTGTGTTCTGTCTGAAAGGTAGCTTCTTAACAACTCAAGGGCCTTTCCCTGACGCCGTAGTGGGAAAGTTTTTTAAAGATTAATATCATGGTAAATTGTGTCGAAGGCCTTTGAGAAGTTTAGAAATAAACCTTTTGTGTGACAAGAATTATAAATTGCACTAACAACTTTATTAATGAGTGTTAACACAACATGACATGTGGCGTATTTCTGTCCAAAGCAAAACTTTTTTGAGAGGAAATTTATTGTTTGTGTATACACAAGTTTTTCTAATATTTTGGAAAAAGAGGTAAAGAAATTGTATTATAATTTCCTGTTCACGTTAGTCATCTTTTTTAAAATACAGGTATTACTTTGGCTCTTTTCATGAAAAGGGTACGTCACCACATATAAAAAAGAGGTGAAATATATGGGTTAGTGGGATGACTATTTCGGAAATAATGTTTAAGTAGTAAATTTGTAATGCAATCATATCGAGCGCTCTTTTTACTCTTAAAATTGTTAACAATATCAATAACCTCTACCTCTTCTACCGAGACAAAAAATAGAGATAAAAAAATGATTGAAATGAATGATTTAAAGTGAGGATGGCTTGTGCAAGATTTAGACCTATATTTACGAACTAATCATTGAGACGGCATGTTTTTCCGACTA
The DNA here is from genome assembly GCA_037976565.1 of Mesocentrotus franciscanus. NCBI lineage: Eukaryota > Metazoa > Echinodermata > Echinoidea > Camarodonta > Strongylocentrotidae > Mesocentrotus > Mesocentrotus franciscanus. The sequence goes on from CP137672.1 coordinate 27,017,033, forward strand.
AAATCTCTTGAATATCCTGCTTTTTACTGTTTCTATTAATTCAATTCAATTTCATTTCAAATTTATTGGTCCAAGAGGAAATTCGTTGCGTTCACATGCATTATTCACAGAGAAAAATAAATAAAATGTACATGTGACATGATACATACAACATAAAACGAGTATATAGAGAGAATAAACATATAGCACTTTAACATTCACATTATATAGATATTTTCTCTGAATTTACATTATATTCAATATTTGTTTGTATATTCAGAGTAATTACAAAAACAATATGACATTGTAATTATTATTACTATTATCATTATCAATATTACTATTATTATTATTATGATTTGTATTATTATTACTTTGACTCATTATATCATTATGATAATAAAATATATAAAGGCATAACATAAACAACAAACAGTTTAATGATAAAAAAAGATTGCATGGATAATTAGCTTCCAAGTGTTTTAATGTCATTTCTATGAAATTCAAATTGTTTAAAGAAGTAATCCTTTTTTGCATAATGTAAGATACTAACTAGTGTATTTTTATAAGTCTTATGTTTGTTTTCGTTTGACTCTGTTGGCTAGGACTTGAATTTGTAAAATAAACGATTTTTCGTAAAAGGGATTTTGTTATCCATGGAGCTCGCGGTGTCTTTCTATAATTTGAGTTTCTATTTGTATTTTGAACAGGTATGTCTCTTTCTTAATACCGAGTGAAGGTTTCAAGATAAGGTTCAAATGCTTCATTTACATCGCGAGAATTTAAAAACTCAACCCAGTCAAGTAAACTTAAGCTTTGTTTAAATCAATCAATATTTCCACAAGTTAACTTACGACAACCTGGATTAGAACCTTTCCGTGTTTTAGATAATTGCAAGATAGGTAAGTGAGAATAAATTGGGAAATGGTCACTTATAACTGAAATTATTATACTAGAAATAGCTTGAACATACTTATTTTGTAAATATGTTATCCATGAGCGAGGCTGTTGTCCTCTTTATTCGAGTAGATTTATTGATGAGAGGCATATAGGCGTACTAGCGTATTATATAATAAGAATAAGGTTTTATGCGGTAGAAGAAACTTTAACTTTGAAATTATCCCAATGCTTTTGGAACTGCTCATTGTAACATGGTGTAAATGCTTATTCCATGTCAAAGATTGATCTATAATTACACCCCAAAACTTGGAATTAGTCTTCTTCTCTATTATCATATCATCGATCTTAATTTATACTGGTGGGTCCCTTTTATGAGAATGATGTTTAAAATACATGAAATTTGTCTTTTTATATTAAGAAAAAGTTTATTGGACTTAAACCAGTTTGATACAATTTGATACTATCAATTTCATGATTTAAGATATTATTTAATGAGTTAAGGTCTGTGTGAGAACTAAAGATATATTTGACAAGATGTCGATCGTTGACATATAGAAGAAATAATAGGGGCCCAAAATGGAGCCTTGAGGGACACCATATTGGACTAATAGGGAATCACAAAGCCATTAAATATAACATATTGTCTTCTGTTTGTTAAATAATCTTTAAACCATAAGAGTAATGGACCCCGAATCCCATAATGACTGAGTTTGGAAAGTAGGATAGCGTGATTGAGCGTATCAAACGCTTTACTCAGGTCACAGAATATACCAATAACATATTCTTTGTTAGCTCTGGCGCTTGTAATTTTGTCATGAATTTGAATTAATGCTAGGTCAGTTGAGTAATTTTTCCTGAAACCATATTCATTTGAATTAAGTATATTGTGTTTGTTGATAAATTTATATAGCCTAGTATAAACAATTTTTTCTAAGACTTTTGATATACTTGGAAGTAAAGAAACGGGGCAATAATTGCTAATTTCATGTGGATCGTCTTTTCTAAAAATTAGATTGACTTTAGCTGTTTTAAATAAATCAGGGAATACACCTTGTGATAACGAGTGATTAAATATGTGAGTTAAGGGCATAGCAAGTGGGTAGATTATTTCTTTTAGGAGAGACATACTAATTATATCGCAACCATTTTGAGCTGTTAAGAGATCGGATAATGTTAATAATTTCGTTGGGGTTAGTTGGGGTTAAGAAGAAAGACTCTTTATTGTGTTCTGAAAGATAGTCTGAGAAATGAGCTTTGGGGCAGTTAATTTTGCTGGCAGGTTCGGGTTCGATACTCGTAAGAAATGAATTAAATAAGATTGCATAAAGATTATGATCATGTATTTTAGTACCATTTAGAGTCATGTTATCCGTGGGTGGGGGATTTGTCTTTGTTCCCATGACCTCTTTGATGTTTTTTCCAAGTTACATTAGTATTTGAACTGGCTTTTTTATTCTAAATAATGTAATTTGTAATATTTGCTATCGTGTATAATGTCAAGGAGAATTTCAGGAGTAAAGGCGTGTGAAACTATTTAATGATATAAAAAATGTAGAGTACCGGTAATTTGGAGAGTTATCAACTGCATGTCTGGTTCGTGCATGGTGGTGTGTTCGTATGTATACGTAGTGCAAGTGTGTAGGTAATTTCAATATACAGTACAATTGAGAAAACAATGAGACCCATCTTGGTCAGTTACAATAGATAGTTGCAGAAGAGCAGAGCCCGACCACCTGAGCTAAAGGTGTGATCTTTTGACACACAAAGTAGAGGGGATCATTAAACCAACATAAACTAAATACTTGTCAGCCCAGTGGAAAGTGCACCTTTCACTCATTCATGATTTAAAAAATGTTACCCATGATCCCTGGAGGCCTTAACTAAATTAAATAGCTTCCAATGGTCAAGTATGTTTAATAATTATTGTATGATCTAGTGATTTTCATTTCCTTTTTTTCTTCAATTTTGGTAATAAAATACAAATGAAAGCCAGGTTGTTCACACAATGGGCCCCTCGCTCAGCGCGTCGCGTACTAGTACAACCGCGTCACAATGATATTTCCACTCATCAAGACCAAAAGGTAGTGAGTCTCCCCACGCGTGTTAAGCAATTTTGGTGCAGACCTAGAGCGCCGCGGTGGACCGGCGTGAAGGTCGGTCAGCCGTGACGTGGTCATGCCATTTGCCAACGTCAAGTGCGCGTATACGGACGAGTTCCGTGAATGACACTGGTGAAATTACAAAATAAAGAGATTTGCTCCTAGATCCTTCTGTTAGCACACATATACGGTAAATACCCAATGGAGCATCCATTACTCGTTTAGTATGCAAATGTTAGAGTAAACAATCGGGGTCACCCGCTCAAACATTTGAATATAGTCATTCATAAAAAAAGGGAAATATGTAATTTTCACATGTTGCTTTGCGTGAACAAAAGGGGGTAAACTTTTGACACAGCACAATAAGAGGGGCGTTGGAATAACACTTCAAGCGATTTGTGTACCAAAGCCTCACCATTTTAATGTTTATGTGGGGCATAATTATTCACTTGATATGTAGAGGTTTGAGTATAAACAAGTTGACACCCATAGAGAAGGAAAGTGCAATTTCCACGTGTTTCTTTGCTTGAACACGTATACACACACACAAATATGAAGTCTTGTGGCACACAAAATAGATGAAGGGGAAATAAACATTAAAGTTTGCTAACAAATCCAGACCTAGATACATATATTTGTTAACAAATTGAGCCTACGGTGTACAAGCGTTTTGCATGTTTGATTTGTTAACTTTTAAAAAGACAATAACAATTGAATGTTATATACAATTAAGAGGTTGGAATTGGGTTTTAACCTTCCTACTCATCAAGGGGAAATGGTGACAAATACTTGCCTCTTACCTAACTGGGTCACTTGTCAGTAACCCTGGAGGTTTATAACTGCATTTATACATGTAGGATGGGGGGGGGGGTAATACCCAAATAAATCAGGTCCAAACTCTAATACTAAAGAGTGTATATTCAATTTGATAATTCAGGCTTTAACACATATAGATAAGCATTAAAACATTCAATATTTGCCACCAGATGGACTCCTTTCTAGCATGACCTATATACAGAAAATGTCTTGGCATAAACAAGAATCACCCAAAGTCCTGGTTACAAATTGGCTTCAACACTTCAAAGCAAAGATTTACTTTTATTATTATAATTGTATTTCATGTACTGTGTAAACTGGTTGATCTGTAGTCGGTGCGTTAGGCGTTAGGCAAACATAACAAGTAAATATTCTATTAATATGTAGCTTATCATGTACTGCGCCAAGGATAAACCCTATAATAGTCACAAAATGATTGCCAACCTACAACAAACAATGTCTGGTTCAAAAGTTCATTTATCTATGTCATTACACTGCAAAGGGCACTTTATGGAGCCTCTTTTCACTAGCGTATTCGGAGGAGACAGGGGGCAATTTTCCCTTCCTAAAATATTTCCGGAAAAAATGCAGCATCTAAAAGGAGAACTAACCCCAAAGAATAAGTGTAGGTATTCTGAAAAACAAGATGGATTCCTGCCTTTTGACGTACAATAAAGCTTACGAACGTGTAAAAGAGATATATGAATGAAGATTTCTTGGCATGATGTCATGCCTTTTTGCATGACATGGGCGCAGTCATTTTCTTGAAAATCTGACGCACCAGGCGGAGTTGTATATGTATCATGCACCAAGCTTTAATTGGAGAGACTTTTTAATTCAATAACAAAATCTTTACTTTTCAATGAGGGAAAATCATAGCCGAGAAGGTAAAAATTGCATTTGGTGAAAAATATATAATAGGGTAACAATTGTAACTCATTTAAAAATACTAAAATACCACGGTTGAAAAATCTATTTCATTTACGCGAAACCTTCACCCCAGAACAGCACCAACTTATTTACGCAATTTAAATTCTGGCAATTGGAGTACAAAGGATAATAGCATGTGAATGAAATGCTTTAACACCACAAACACCTGGGAAGGAAGCATCCACAACTTTGAATACATTTAGTTGATAAACGACTCCGCATAGTACGTCATGCAATCAAGAAAATGGCGATGCCCATGTCTTGCTGAGAACTGTACTTTATTCTTGCTTTATGCCTTTCTCATACACTTTGGTGGGGAATCTTGTAGATTGATGGGCAAGAATGCAATAAATCTCTCAGAACAACTAAAGTCTTTCTTTGGGGCTAGTCTCCTTTAATATCTACTATAGGTTTTTGCGGCCAATTTCACACTTTTTTAATTCAAGTTCATATTCCGAGCATTCGATTTCGCCCAAGTTGCACTCGCAGCGCTGACTCAGGTTTAAAATTCAAAATCCATTCATTCAAATTCACTATCCGTGCAATCATTTCTTAAATCGGGTTATTCATATGTTAACTAAGAGCGTACATTTCGTGCAAAGAGCATTTAAATTCATCTAATGCCGGCTACGGTACCTCGATGATCATTCAAATTCGTGAATGAGCAAGCATATTTGAAATAAGTGCATTCAAGTTCAAATTCAAATGACACTCGGTTACTTTTTCCCTTTCAACTCATCAAAGATTGTACAAATATCACACTTTTCGTGGCATGTTCAAATTATATAAATGCACATACCAAGATATGCCTAAGATCAGAAAATTTCAAATGTTATGTTTATTTTGTGGTGGACTCGGGTGTATATAATGTCTGAGTATTGTGAAATGTTGATCTTAGGATGGGTGAAGTATATTTGTTCTTGTAGGGGGTGGTATCCGTGTCTAATGTTGTGTGATTTCATCAGCAAAGTATATCTTTATATTGTCTGAAAAATCAGACAAACCAATCAAAAAAAATTTGAGCAAAATCGGATAACTAATAAGAAAGTTATGAATTTTTAATGACATGAAAAACTTTGAAAATCACTACACAAATTGACAACTCACTCATGAGTCTGTGACGTCATGTCCTCACTATCCATTAATTATTTTCTTTATATTGATAATATAAATTTCCTATTTTCTCCCTCAGAATCTTATTTCTTCACACCAGCATCCAAGTTAGATTGATAGTAATATGTTTTTGTGTGGATGCACTAATATAGAGTAATTTTTTCCAGTTAAATCATGAAAAATGTGAATTTTGATAAACTATTTATATAAAAATCAATAATTATGAATAAACATTATTCAGAAAATAGTATCAATTCTTCAAAGTTCATGAAAATCTTTGTGAAATGTCATCCACGCAATATGATACAAATCATATATCCTGGGCAAAGGCATGGGGAAATCAAGTTTTAGGGGATAAAAAGGGAAATTAATGGGATTTAACTATATACAGCAATTGATAAATAGTGAGGACACGACGTCACAAACTGATAACTTTATATATATATATATATATATATATATATATATATATATATATATGTATATATATATGTATATATATAATTAGCGTTATGATAATCAAATACATGATCAAAAGGCAACAATAATTGTCAGATAAACAAATAACATTTACTAAACTGTGGAGATTTCATTGTGTTACAGTGATTAACAATAATTCCAAGTAGGCCTAATCAATTTAAAGAAATCAAAATTTCCCTCTTATCTTGAATCCCTCTAAATATTACACTAAATTGAATGCACGTAGTAGGAAATTGATCACCAAAAATGAGATTTAATGATCAGGATCAATTACCCCCTCGGCAATCACCTACCGGAAAATTACCCCCCCCCCCGGAAAAATACCTCCAAGGACAATTACCCCCAGAAAATTATCCCCAGGACAATTACCCCCCCACCCCAGGACATTTACCCCGGAAAATGACTCCCCGAGGACAATTACCCCCGAAGACAATTCCCCGGAAAATTACCCACCGGAAAAATACCCCCGAGGACAACTACTCCCAGAAAATAACCCCGGAAAATTACCCCGAGGACTATTACCCTCCTCACCCCAGAGGACAATTACCCCCCTCGTGAAAGGGAAGTCCAGCCTGATAAAAAGTTGGTTTTAATAAAAGCAGATTTCTTTTTTTCGAGGGTTAATTATCATCGGGGAGTAATTGTCCACGGGGGATGATTGTCCTACGGGATAATTTTCTGGGTGGTAATTGTCCGCGAGGTGTTGATTGTCCTCGGGGGATAATTGTCCTTGGGGGTAGTTTTCCTGGGGGTAGTTTTCCGGGGGGTTATTTTCCGGGGGTGTTTGCCAAGGGGCTAATTGTCCTAGAACCGCCCTAAACAGGCTCATCGTGAGCGTCGCGTTAATTTGAATGCACGAAGTAGAAAATTGTACGCACATTATTTTGTGAATTTGATATCACCGAACAGGAATAAGAGTGCCGATAAATATAATTGATTGCTCAGAATTTGAATCTGAATGCCTGAATTCACCTGCGAGCGACCGCTATGTCAAATTGAATGCACGTTCATGAATTTTAATGAAAAAAAATGCGAAATTGGCCGCAAACACCTATATTAGAGCTTGAGCGGTTTTTGCTCCTTTCTTCGCCCCTCTGCAAGGACGCACGTTTGCCACAAGTGGAATTTAGTGTTAGTATAAAATTAAGTATTGCACTTTAATAGAAGGTTTCAACAAATTCCTGTTACTATTTCGAGTTGTGCGGTGCATAATATCATGTCGTAGTACAAATTTTGAAGGAGCTAAATTATTAAATTATTAAAAAAAACAGGCAACAAGTGGCCTTGTCGAACAATTCATTTAGAGTTGGCCATTTTAGGCCAGCCAAGACCTGTCGCGATGGAATGTGCCAAGACTGTCTAGAAATAGTATAAGCTGCTCACAGTTTCTGTTTCATTAAGAGGGGAATGTTTTCAACATGTTTACTAAATGTGAGATTTACGTCAATGGTAACAAACAAACATTTATAGGCTGAGACACATTCCAGTCGCTTACCATTTACATCAACCTTTAAGGTCGCGTCATCATAAGTATTAATCCTTTGGTGTGAACCCACCAACATAACTTTAGTCTTGTCTGTGTTTAAAATCACTTTGTTCATCAATGTCCATTCATGAAGTTACACATTGTGTGATTCAGTTTATTTTGAATCTCTTGGATAGATGTTTCACTCACAGACAGTGTTGCATCGTCTGCATACATAAACACACTTAGTCAGGTGGCTTAGCGTCAAATTTGTCGATTATCGTTACTTGCCGGATAAAAGCACCATTTTTGGTACAGGGTTTCCTTAGGACCTACTAAACGATATTAGGCTAGGAGCCCCCGGCAAAAATTCAATTTAAGGGTGTGGGGGCAGGGCGTCTTTTTGGAGCCCCCAAATGATTTTATAACATTGATTTGTTGTTGTACAAATGCCATTTTTGGTACAGGGCTTCCTTAGGACCTACTGAACGATATTAGGGTAGGAGCCCCCGGCAAGAATATCATATAAGGGTGTGGGGCGGGGCATCGCCTCGTAGCCCCCAAATAATTTAGAAGGTAATATATAACATTCATTTGTTGTTGTAAAATTGCCATTTTTGGTACAGGGCTTCCTTAGGACCTACTGAACAATACTAGGGTAGGAGCCCCCTGCAAGAATATCATATAAGGGTGTGGGGCGGGGGCGTCGCTTTGTAGCCCCCAAATAATTTAGAAGGTAATATAACATTTATTTTTTGTTGTACAAATGCCAGTTTTGGTAGAGGGCTTCCTTAGGACCTACTGAACGATATTAGGGTAGGAGCCCCCGGCAAGAATATCATATAAGGGTGTGGGACAGGGGTGTCGCCTCGTAGTCTACAAACAATTTGTAAGGTAATATAACATTGAGTTTTTGTTGTACAACGCCACGGGGCCCCAATCACACATATATGAATATTTATGCCGGGGCTCCTACCCATCATTTAGCAGGTCCTAATGAAGCCCTGTACCAAAATGGCGTTTTACAACTCAAATCAATGCTATATTACCTCATAAATTATTTGTGGGCTACGAGGCGACGACCCTGCCTCACACCCTTATACGATATTCTTGCCGGGGCTCTTACCCTATATCGTTCAGTAGGTCCTAAGGAAGCCCTGTACCAAAATGGCGTTTGTACAACTACAAATAAATGTTATATTACCTTCTAAAATATTTGGGGCTACGAGGCGACGCCCTGCCCCACACCCTTATATGATATTCTTGCCGGAGGCTCCTACCCTATATCGTTCAGTATGTCCTAAGGAAGCCCTCTAAAAATGGCATTTGTACAACAACAAATCAATGTTATATTACCTTCTAAATTATTTGGGGGCTACGAGGCGACGCCCCGCCCCACACCCTTATATGATACTCTTGCCGGGGGCTCCTACCCTAATATCGTTTAGTTGGTCCTAAGGAAGCCCTGTACCAAAAATGGCATTTGTACAACAACAAATCAATGTTATAAAATCATTTGGGGTCCAAAAAGACGCCCCGCCCCAAACCCTTCAATTGAATTTTTGCCGGGGGCTCCTAGCCTAATATCGTTTAGTAGGTCCTAAGGAAGCCCTGTACCAAAAATGGTGCTTTTATCCGGCAAGTAACGATAATTTCACTAAGCCACCTGACTAACTATACATTTGATCATCTGATCATTAATCAGAATGATAAATAGAAGCGGCCCTAATACCGAGCGCTGAGGCACGCCTGGGCGAACATCCCTTTCAACCGAGGGTTTATTGAATTTCTTTCGGTTTGCTAAATAGGACTTGAACCAACGTATGCTCTGTTCAGAACAACCATATTGAGCGAGTTTCTGTAGCAGAATTGAGTGATTTACTGTCCCGAAAGCTTTTCGAAAATCAATAAAAGCAAGACCATTAACAATTCCCTTATCTACATTGCTGGCCCAATGATCGATCATGCATAACAATGCCGTTTCACAGAAATGTCCTGGTCGAAACCCGAATTGGTTTCCACAAAGTTTATTATTCTGTAATAAGTACTGGTACAGATGCTTGTGGACAGCCCCTTTCTACTACCTTTGATACTACAGAGAGTAGAGATATCTGTCTAGTTCTCAACTTTACTTTTGATGCCAGATTTGTGGATGGGCTGAATTCGAGCTAATTTCCAGGATTCAGGCACGGACTGAGTTGATAAAGATAGATTAATATGTAAGTTAGGCTTTCAATCAAAATCGGTTTAAGTAGTTTAAGTTTAAGTAGTTTAGTTGGCGTACCGTCAGGGCCTGTTGCTTTCTTAGACGACATTTTAGATAATTCATTAAAAACAAACTCAGACGTAATGTATGGGAGATGAAATTGATCAATGCCGCCATCATGTTCTGCATTTGAATCATTATATTTAAAAAATGACTCTCATTTCCTCTTACTCCTCCAATGCCTTCGATACAATCCACTTCATTAGTAGTCAAATATTTGATGGATTCTATAAAATAATAATTCAAGCTGTTTGCTACATTTATTGGATTTGAAACAGTGTCACCATCAATTTCTAGACTGATTTCATTTCTCGGTCTTGCTTTGGTAATAACCTTCAAAGTGCTCCAAAGTGCATTTGTATTACCAAATGTATTTTGCAATAAACTATTTATATGCTCAAACCTTGCCAATCGTATGTTTTTAGTAATAATATTTTTGACTTGTATATATTTGTTCCACATAGAATTATTACCACTTCTTATAGCTTGTCTATATTATGAATCACGTATTTCCATTAGTTCGATAATGTAACCTGTAACCCAGGGACAAGGGTTAGATCTCATCCGTTTCTGTTTTATTGTGGCATGCATATTAACAGCTGCCATAAAAACATAGCATACCACTTGTTTCAAGTCTCCGTTGCATCAGTCATGGACAAAATAGTTTGAAAAGGCATTATAGACAACGAACTGACGAAATCATCTTTGTTAAACGTAGCATAACTACGATATTTTATCACATTTATTCCACTTTCATATGTTTATTACTGTCAATCACTGTATATACAGTACCATAAAGTGGCAAATAAGATTGGTTTCTATAATACCACTTTAACACGTTCTTCCAAAGTAATACGTGTTGGTGACTTAATCATTTGGTGCATGAGAAATCCTGTCATAGCTGACTTTAATCTTTGAGTAGATGAATCACAATTCGAAAAGAGTAAATCACAATTAAAATCACCAAGAACAATGATTTCTTCACTTCGATTGATTGCGTTATTCAACATGTCGTCAAGCCTGTCAAAAAATTAAAGAGGTGAATTTGGCGGCCTATACAAAGTACACAATAAAAGTGGTCAAGTAAGGAAATTGCATTTCAATCACAAACATTCAATTTCTGTGTTCAAATCTAAACATTGAGAATAGTGAATATTATTGTTAATGTATATGTATATAACCACTCCGCCACCATGTCTTGTACGGTCTTTGCGTATCATATCAAAGCCATCGATATGAATGTCGTTGTCCAATATATCGTCATGTCACAGTGTGACTCTGATATCGTAATAATATCAAAGGGACATTTCTTTACCATGAATCTCAATTGATCTATTTTAGCAGGAAGGGAGTATATATTAAAATGACCTAATCGGATCCCAATGTCTGAAATAACTGGAATACATCCATTTACTAAAACAATGTCTTCATGACTATTGTCTAATCTCTGTGACTGTTGAGGAGTCTCCGGGCTGTTTGTAGACAATCTGCCAGTCTCGTGGGAAAACCCGGTCGGACACGGTTGCAGTGAAACAAAATAAACCGCGCGCAAGGAAGATCCCTGAGAATGCATGTTATCAATTTTGTGCCTATATATAGTTATAATGGGTTATTATGGAATGATTATATAATATTTGTTTTATATCCCACATCGGCAATAAGGTCTATTTAAAGTGAATTTTACATAATTAAAAGAACTAGGTTTTCGCTCGCGGCGTTCTGATTTTGCAGACAGTTTAGCTTCAGCAGATATCAGTAGATATCGATATCATTTCGCGTAAGCTACTTTGCTATGCTTATTCAATAGGCCTATATGGGCAAGTGGGGCAGCGGAAAAAATTACTGCACAAAAGTACTATCGCAGGGTGATAGTACTAATCTATAATTAATCATGTGACCTCGTTTAGACCAATCAGATTGCAAGATTCTTAGTATGCGGGATATAAAGTATAATATGATATAAGATAACGATTATTATACAAATAATGAATGCTTATGAGTTCAATAGTGCGAATATTTTCATGAGTTGAATGGAATTAGCGTTATCTTTCAATGAATGAAAATATTTGCACTATTGAACGAATGAAAAACATTCATTATTTGTTTTATACAACATCTTTCAACAAATTATGCTTTGCTCCTTATATTAAAGGTAAAGACCAGTTTTGGAAACGCCCTTCTCTCAAAAAATGAAATGGAAGCTCTCATTACCAATCATGTGAAAGAATATGTTTTGACTAATACGTGATGATACAAATTTTGCCGGGAAACCGCCTACTAATTGATATATTTGGTAAATTATTATATCTATTGGGACCAAATAGATATCGCGCACGTGGTCGCGTAGTCCCATATACATCTTTCTGTGTACAGTGCTTGTAACTTTACCAAGACTGGGCCAAATTTCTTATTATTTTGATGATTCCAGAACCTTGCAGTACACACCAATACTTATATGCTACATGATCAACCTTTTCTGATCGATTCCACAACGTTTCTTTCACAATGCAATCGCATGACCAGAACTGGTCTTTATCTTTAATTTAAAGATAAATTAAAGTTGAGTCAGGCCTTCTCGATTACATTCAGATTGCCTTCGCGTCAGATGCGCGCAGAGCACAATGAGATACATGCAGGGCAGAGAGTGTGTGTGTGTGTGTGCATTGTACGCAGTCTGCATATAACCAGGGAGGTGGAATTTTACAGGCTACTTGTTATCGAAATATTTACGAGGAGAAGCTAAATGAAATCCAATGGTTTGGGATATGTTCTGTCCCTTGAAGCTAACTCCAAACAGTTTGTTTTGGACGAGTTAAAATACTTATACTTCTTGTGAAACTCATGTAGCAATATAATACAGGCAAACCGATGAGGCCACCCAAGGGAAACGTAGAAAGTGGTTATTGTAGACAGGTTCTGACGACCCACTCCATTTAAAATGTAATACGCTTCAAATGTTCTATCCTATAACCTATACATTAGGGAATATGCGTAGGGCCTTTGATGCGGGTAGTTGCCACGTAAAAATAATAAACGATCTTTTTATATTTTCTTTTCATACAAATATTGAATAAAATTATTAGTCCACTCATAGCTGGAGGATTTCTAGTCCTTTTGCCAGCCATAGTCTACCCAATTAATGACATGTGATGGCGTTGCACATCGACTAAAAAGTTTTGACGGAGATTATGACAGGGTCGGAGGCGTCATAACTCATTATTAGTCAGGATGTTGTCCTTTATTTTGGCAAAGAGGGCTTCGTTCAACGCTTATCGGACAATAAGCTTACTGGCGCTGATCGAGTTATTCAAGAAGTTAGACTTATAACGGTTTCGAGAAACGGTACGCGGGCCCCAAATCGATCTCCAAGGCATACCGCATATACGCAATAGTTTTCATTTGATGGAAATATGACGACCTCGTCAGGGACCTCATTGACGACCATCGAGGATTTTCGACGTCGGGCTAAGGAGCTGGTGTCATCAGAAGGCTGGTCATTTTACAACGATGCCTCGGGACGAAGATCGACATATCGAGATAGTATGGCTGCCTTTAACCGGTAAGTGTTTGAAACCTTTGCATGTATCAAACAAACGTTGTAGGTTATTTGTCTTAATAAAATTACGCTTTGTAAACATGTAAGCACGGACCCACCGACATAATTTATCTGTGATACTGAGCTCCTCCGTTGAAAGATCGTTGTGAAGCGCATTAACACTCTATCGTACCTGTCAAGATTGCGGCTGTCTGACATCACGACAAAAGAACACTCAATTGATTGTGCAAGGTCCACTGCAGAAGTGTAGCAGCGCATAATTTATGATTTTTTTCAGCATTCCTGAAGCCCCTCCCCCACAATCACCACTGTCATCCCCTTGTTGTGGTAGACATGGGGGAATAAAGTAGCAAAAAAGCAGATTCACTGTTCCGTACATTTACGAACAAATAGAGAATGAGAACTGTACTTGGAGTATGACTGGAGAGGTGCGTTACGAGATAATATAGGCCATTTTCGTAATGTAATCATTACATCCACCTCAATTATTATATTTCAATGGTCAGAATGCAGGCAGAATGTTTGTCCGACTCATGCAGCAACAACTAATGTATGCAGTTTGCATTCTTTTGAGAAACAATAATACGTGAATATTATAACTCGACGCTTGGTAAACGTGTATACATTTGGATAGGACTGTATTTTTTTAATGGCCTATTTTACATGTTGTATGACGGGAGAGAAACGTTACAAATTCTTGAATATTCAGGTATAATAGCATAATCATGTGACCTGAAACGAACGGGACTATCGTCGTGTTAAAAGCTATGTATAAAATAATATAGTTCATGTACACTGGTTGATCTGTAGTCCGTGCGTTAGGCAAACACAACAAGTAAATATTCCATTATGTAGCTTATCATGCACTGCGCCAAGGATATACCATTTAATAGTCACAAAATGATTGCCAACCTACAACAAACAATGCCTGCTTCCAAAGTTCATTTATCTATGTCATTACACATTTACACTGCAAAGGGCACTATATGGAGCCTCTTTCCACTAGCGTAATTGGAAGTGAAAGAGGGCAATTTTCCCTTCCTAAAAGATTTCCGGGGGGGAAATGCAGCATCTATATAATCTACTATTAATGATAGCGCTTGAAGGGTTCCTGCTACTTTCTTCGCCCCTTTGCACGGTCGCTCGTTTGCCACACGAGCAGTTTTGCACAAAACAATAGGCACTAATTGAGGGAATTATTGCTTCATGCAATGCGCAATGGCTTTGATTAGCTCCATGCATGACGAGGAAAACGTCTGGATACGCAACTTCCTCTTTCACACAAGATATATGACCTGCCTCAAAACAAAACAAAAAACAGCAAAAAAGCCTCTACGAAACAAAGTAATTTTCATGGATACCAATAAAGCGAGAGTAAAATTAAATAAACCGCGAGCAAGGAAGATCCTAGAGCATGCCTGTTATAAATTGTTGTGCCTATTTCTAGTTATAATGGATTATTACGGAATGATTATATAATAAAGTACAATATAATATAAAATAACAATTATAACACAATATGGTATATAACATAATATAATATACCCCTTTTCCGGGTTGTTTAGTAACTCATGTGTGAACGAAGCTTAGATCATCGGGTAAATGCGAGACCACCATTTGCGGATATCCGAAAACCTGAGCCACTTTGTTTCTTAGGCGAGATGAAGGAATACAGGTTAAAGCCCAAGTCCGCTCCGATTTTCAAAAATTATAGCATGTTGTAAATAAATCAAAGGTTAAAACTGCCAAATATCACGGGCGTACTTCAATCAGGTGATTTTTAAGAGCGATTTTTGTTTCGGTTATTTCGAGCAAAACATTTAAATTGCTGTACGGATGTGACGTATGCTCCTCACAACGAAAGTGCCAGCAGTATAGATTCTGACAAAAGGCTATTTTCGTAATGTAACCAAATTTAAGTGAAGTGCCTCTATACAAACTATTTCATTCACCTGATAAAAATGATATGATTTCATTATTCTTATCAGGTGAATGAAATAGTTTGTATCGAGGCACTTCACAAAGACGTATGCATTAAATTCGGTTACATTAAGAATCTGTGTTGTGAGAACCCTACGTCACAAAAAATGCACTGTGGGCGGAGAACCGACTCGATCATTCACGTTTTTTTTGCTCATTAAAAAAAATTATTAAAAATAAATCTGAGCACCATTTTCCAAAACCAAGTTTTATTTGGGCTTTTTAGATTTTTGTCTATTTAATCAGCTCAACTTTTCAGTGGAGTGGACTTGTACTTTAAAGTATAAAAGTGGACTATCAAATTTGAGTAAGTTTCTGCCTAGAACTTGTGCAGTTGATATCTACCCCTTTCTCTCTCCCTCTTTCTCTCTCCCACTTTCTTTCTCTCTCTCTCTCTTTCTCACTCTCTCTTTCTCTCTCTCTCTTTCTCTCTCTATCTGATCATATCTCTTCCATTCTAGCTACGTGATTCGTCCTCGTATCCTCCGTGACGTCTCGCATCGTTCTCTGTCCACGACGGTGTTAGGTCAACCAATCAGCATGCCCATCTGTGTTGCGCCAGCGGAAGCACAACGATTCGCCCATCCAGACGCCGAAGCAGCGTCGGCTAAAGGTTCGTTTGGAGTCAATAGACAATTTTCGTAATGTAATCGAACTTAATGCATAAATCTTTGTTAAGTGACACGTTACAAATTATTTCGTTCACCTGCTATGAATAAGTGTTGATTCGATAGTCAGAATGCGAATTGCATACATTAATTGTTACTTGGTAGGACAAACAATTTTGCTTGTTCTTCCTATTTAAACAACACGTTTTACATTCAATTATTTGTAAAAGGTAAATGAAATAGTTTGTAATGAGACACTTTAAAATGTGTGCATTGAACTTGAATACATTACGAAAATGGCCTATTACATTGCATTTAATAGGGACCGATACCCCTACCCCATCCCGACCCACCATCCCTCCACCACATCTTCCCACCTCGCGGACCGACATGCATGATCGAATTGAACGATGTGTTGTGTCTAGTGGACAAGTCTCCGGTCGGCCTGTGAAACACGTGGTACGGGGTTTAAATCCCTGCCATAGCACTCAAGTCCTTTGATAGGACATTTAGATATATTTGCCACTCTAGACAAAAGTGAAATAAATGGGTACCTGGTATGCATCGAGCAATATTAAGGTGATATCTCCTCAGACCTTTCCATTTTAAAAAGGAAGCTTCCTTCCAAAAAAAAAATGTTAATGCTAATAAATGTATAGCTATTAATTCGGTTATCCGTGCTAATGTCAAATTATTCACTAGGTACTGCGGATGCTGAAACCTTGTTCATAATGTCATCATTTGCTAACGCATCCATCGCTGAGGTTTCGCGGGCAGCCCCAGGAGGGTTACGATGGATGCAGCTATATCTCTTCAAAGATCGACGGTTCGCCAAACACGTGGTTAAGGAAGCCGAAAGAGAAGGATTCAAAGCTATTGTTCTCACCGTCGATTTACCTCTGTGGGGAGACTATTCATTCTACAAATCTTCACATGCAACTTCAGCATCGAGATACTATCACGATCCAAGCCTGAGGTAGTATTATTCTGGAATGTCTTTTATGCTATGCTAGAGACCGACTCGATCCTTTTAAGGTCCATGGCACACTATAGACACTATTTCCACTGCAGCATAATTCAAACACATTCAGTTATATAAACGCAAAGAACAGGTCTAGGCGCCATTTCTAGGCACAGTCGCAACATCTTTAAACAGGATGCGATTGCCTCGCAATCTGATTGAAAATCAGCTTCGAAAACTATTAGCGCAACAACAATCCACACAAACCAATGCTTACGTATAGAACACTGCTGGTTTGATCGACAACTCAGGCGCATCCGTCAATTTCTGGATGGAGCCTATTGCTCACAGTTTATTGTCATAGGGACATGCATTTTATTGAATAGAAACAATCTATATTGACGCCTTTTCGCGTAGTGGAATAACGTCTCGTGTACAATATGGGCGTCAAAATAATGAGCGTTGCAGACGAGGAGTCATTAGGGACTTTTAGATTTGCACGTCGACATAGTGGACTGCAACGTGTGACGTCCTTATAAGGCACTGCGATGTCCTTTTAAGGCACCGCTGCCGGGCACGGCCCAGTGCCTTAAAGCCCAAGTCCATTCCAAAAATAACTTGCCTTTAATAGAACCAGAAAAATCAGACAAACCAATCAAAAAAAGTTTGAGCAAAATCGGATAACTAATAAGAAAGTTATGAATTTTTGAAAAAGTGTGAAAAACTAAAAAACAATGGAAATCACTACACAAATTGCCAATTTGGTTATCAGTTTGTGACGTCATGTCCTCACTACTTATCAATTGCTTTATATAGTTTAATCCCATTAATTTCCCTTTTTATCCCCAAAACTTGATTACCCCATGCCTTTGCCCAGGTTTTATGATTTGTATCATATTGCGTGCATGACATTTCCCAAAATCTTTTATAAATTTGAAAAATTGATACTATTTCTCTAAATATCGTATTTCATAATTATTGATTTTTATATAAATAGTTTATCAAAATTCAAATTTGTCATGATTTAACTGGAAAAAATTACTCTATATTAGTGCATCAACACAAAAACATATTACTATCAATCTAACTTGGATGCTGGTGTGAAGAAATAAGATTCTTAGGGGGAAAATAGGAGATTTATATTATCAATAAAGAAAATCAATAAAGAAAATAATTAGTGGATAATGAGGACCATACGTCACATACTCATGAGTGAGTTGCCAATTTGTGTAGTGATTTTCAAAGTTTTTCATGTCATTAAAAATTCATAACTTTCTTATTAGTTATCCGATTTTGCTCAAACTTTTTTTGATTGGTTTGTCTGATTTTTCTGGTTCTATTGAAAGTAGGTTATTTTTGGAGTGGACTTGGGCGTTAACACAATGTCACACGCGGCAGTCTACGCTCTCGTCGTGTAAATCTAAAAGTCCCTATTATGCAGACGTAGGACTTTGTCAGCGACTGTTGTGGTATTTGACGCAGCGTGTGAGTACTCCATCATCATACAAAACGTGAATGGAAAATGAACAGTTCAAACATCGAGTTTAATTATTGGCATGTGGGATAATTGCCTTTACACACAGGGTCGATTAGCGCAGGTAATAACGCAATCGAAATTACGTCTCGTTTGTTACGAGAATTAGTTAGAGTAACATGATAAATATATGTCTATGATATAATATATATATATATATATATATGCATACATAGTATGTATAGATATATTAGATGACAATAATTCGTTATGCAAAAAAAAAGATTCATACAAATTCTTAAGGAATAAAAAGTATTTACTCTTTCATTATTGCACAAAAGCAAATTAAAACCTCATGTTGCGCACCCCTCCAAATTATGGGTCAACAGGGGTCAAATTTGCCGAAGTTACAGTGACGACATAACATTAATGCAAAGTCATTGCAAATATGCGTACTCCCCATAATATGATGTCAGCAAGTCGATAGATTTTCAAAGCTTTAGATTTTGAGTTTTCAAAGAGCTGATACTCCTCTGACAGACACTAAAATGGCATATAATTGATATTATTGTAATCTATGGCTGGTTGATATATAATTCATCCATTTCATTTTTCAGTTCGGATATGGTCTTTAACGGTCATCATATTTTTCTATACACGATTTGAATTCGCTAAGACCTTCATTTTCGCGTTTCTTTACGAAACATTTATCGATCACCCATCTTGATTTATCGTACAGACCAACGAATCTAGCCATAGATATACCAGAAGTGCATGATGCCATCCGCTCTGGTGACGTCAACATACGCCATTACCTGGCTCAGCAGTACGACTCACCCAAAACATGGGATGATATCACATGGCTCAAGTCCATTACGTCACTTCCAATTGTGCTAAAGGGTATTCTTACTGGTAAGGAACACTGAACTTTAGCTAAGGTTTGATGATATTACTTGAACACATGGTGGAAGTGGCAAAGAGAAGTGGATTGAGATGGATGTGTCATGTGTTGAGAAGGGAAGATGATGAATTGTGAAAAGAGCGTGGGATCTTAAAGTGGATGGCATAAAAGGGAAAGGAAAACGATTTTTTTTGTGTGTGTGAAAAGCAGGGGCGGCGATTTCTTTTCATGACCGGGGGATGAAATGCGAGGGACGAGGGAGTATAGTGAACGAGAGGGGCGAAGGAGACGGAAGTGACTGTAACCAGGCAGGAAGCTGTATTTATTTTTGTAGCGCTGATCTATTTCTATAACTCTTAATCTTGTAAACATACAGTGTAAACTGTGCTTAATACGTGATACCAACGGAATACAGATTTTCTACAATATATACATTTTGAATGATATTATGCGAGGGAGCGTAGCGACCGAGCTCGAAGATTTTTGTATTTGTATACGTCTAAACGCTTCACTCTTTTGCCCTCCAGAGCATAAAGTGTGTTGCAGTCTTTAGTCAGTATTTGCTATACATTTTTGGGCGCTTTTTCAAATTTTCCGGGGCGGACGATTCCCCCTAAACCGGGATCGCCGCCCATGGTGAATATATATGGTGAACAAAGAGATCAGTAAGGTTGGTCTCAATGGGGAGGATGCTTGAGATAAGAAGAAGTGGATGGAGGGTGTCATCTTGGTGCGAAAGTCAGTAACCCCTCGTAAGAGGGAAATTGCTAACTTTGGTAATGTTGATGATGATGGTGTTATCAATAATAAGCTACTAAAATCGTTGCATTTGATTGGGTGTGAGATAATTTGTTATAGAAATGGGACACCTATTTTGGTTACAGGCTTTATGAAACAGGGCACTGGAAAGAAAATGGATGGAGTAACTACATGTCTACATCGGTATTTAAACGTCTCTATCAAAATTGTTGTTTCACGATGAGATTCCAATAGAAGCGAGTGATGATGAACTACTCGCAACCATCGATGCAAGATGCGCAGATAGACTAGCTACCCCTTTATCTAAATATTTGTCTCTCTTGTCTGTCGATAGGGCTGAAACCGCTTCCAGTCTCTGGAATCATTATTAGAGACACAGACGTTTTCAAGAGAAGCGATCGATGACGAACGCTTCGCAGTCATCGGCGGAAGACACTTAGATGGACTACTTTCTCCTGGATCTAAACATATCTGTGTATAATGTATTGCCTCTGGTTAAGGCTGATGCAGCTTTCAGTCTCTTGTAAGCTCCGATAGAAACACAGTCGTAAAGATTTTTTTTAAAAATCATTCTATGACAATTTCAAAAGCCCTGTCCATCACCATTATAGACAGTAAATCATTATGTCATCCGTAGATGATTTCTACAGGATTTACAATTGTATATTGAAATTGCTCTTGAGTTGATTTTTTGAAAGTCTTTGCGATGATTTTTAGAATACCCCCTCCCATAACTTCTTGATTCTCGTTACAGGCGAGGCTGCGATGGAAGCGGCTGATGCCGGAGTCTCTGGAATCATTGTATCAGCTCACGGTGGAAGGCACATGGATGGAGTACCTGCTCCGGTAAATATGTTGCTTTTTTGGCATTTTTATGGAATGTAAACATTTTAATAAGAATTTTGATGGGGCATTCATTTGAAAGGAAAGTTATTTCCCCTTGTGCCTATTCGGCAGGAGGAAATGTGATGTGGGCCATAATAGTATTCCCAGAGAGTTTATGAAATCAACAGAAGTGCTATGAGAAGCTTCCTTTTACCTATAAAGTTGTTCTTGTTGTTAATGCATCATTCAATCCTACACCACAAAAGAGTGCTTTCCCGGCGCCATCTATCTTCAATCTCCCCTCAACATCCTCTCTAATTTCTCAAAATTTCATTGCCGTCATGGAAGTGAATTATGTTCATAACCTCGTGTAAGTGAAAGTATCGTTAGCATTTTAATTTTTTTCACAGATTGACGTCCTTCAAGAAGTAGTGTCAGCGGTCAAAGGTCGTGGGGTTGAGGTTTACATGGATGGAGGGGTACGATCAGGAACTGATGTACTCAAGGCTCTCGGATTGGGGGCACGGGCAGTACTAATAGGTAGACCAGCCCTCTGGGGACTAGCTTGTGATGTAAGTAGCTGGGAACTCATGGGCCAGGAGACTACCGATCGATCTTACTGAGACCTAGACTTTGACTAGTCTGGGGAGTAGCGTATGACTTTGCAAGTAGCTGATCGAGAACTCATGGGCCAGGAGACAACCGAACGGTCTTACTGAGTCTTAGACTTAGACTAGTCTGGGGGAATAGCGTGTGAATATGAAAGGAGCTGAGATCTCACGGGCTAGGAGACTACTGATCGGTCTTACTTAGACCCCGTTCTCACTCACTTTGAAAGTGGTCTTAGTAAGACCGCTCCAGAGGAACGGGTCTTGAGGAACGGTTTGCAAGGGTTCACACTCCGAGCAGTTTTTATGGCTCAAACCGCTCCACGAGTCAAAGTGGTCTTGTTGCTATGGCAGCTCAGTTCAGCGGGTAAATATTTTCGCGCGCGGAATACTAAGCGTATGTACCGTACTACATGTTTCGCACGGAACGTCACTAGCTCACTTCCGTTCAAAGTACGCTTCCGTTCACACTCGCACGTTAGAGCGCTCCAAACCGCTCTTAATAAGACCCGTTCCTCAAGACCACCTCCCGAGGTGGTCTTCTGGAGCGGTCCAGAAGTCCACTTCCTGGACCACTTTGACCGTTCTCACTCACCTAAGAACCGCTCCTGAGGAACGGGTCTTAGTTAGACCGCTCCAACGAAGTGAATGAGAACTTAGACCGTGGAGTACGTGTGACTATGTAAGGAGCTGAGCACTCACGGGCTCGGATACTACCGATCGGTCTGACCAGGGAGATCCTGGTCTGACTTAAGAGTTAGTTCCTCCTGTTCCTTGCTGATCATTACCGCAGCTACAGTCGTCTTTCTCCTGGTTTGGTCCTCACCTAGCTACAGTCTTGGGCTCTTGGCCTAATTCTCCAACAAGAGTTAGATTGTCTTTTCTCACTATATCCTTTTCCATTTGGCGACAGTGTTCTTCCTTTTTCTATTCCCTATTGAGGGTGATCTCATTCGGTTTCCATAGCTTTGTCTCAGGAGGGGCGTGCAAAACATCTAAACTTAAAACTGCGATCAATATACTTTTAGTAAGGAGGGCGCTGGTTATGTTTTCATAGGGGGGGGGGGGAAGGGGCATCGCCCAAAATGACTTTTCCGGGAAGAAAATGTAAGCCTTTAAGACTATTTAAGATAATTATTTCACTTGTTTCTTGGCTTATTAGGGGAGATTCCTAACCTGCTTACTCCTAGTGGGGCTGCATTTCGTTTTCGTGGTCGGTGATCTGTTATGGGGCAAATCCTGCCCCGCCCCTCTTTCAAATATTCGCTAGTGACTTTCAGATTTTGTCATTTAATCTCAATCTATTTCTCATGTGCTTATTGCATGATAGTACATATTACTAGCGGCTTTAATAGTAAATCCCAGACAACCCGACCCAAAGACAGCTCGACCCTGGACAACTCGACACAATACCCTGGACAACTCGACCAGGTCGAGTTGCCCAGGGTGGGGTGCCTTTTCGGACAGCTCGACCCACTTTTTTCCCCTCATGATTTCTAGATCTAAAATCCCTCATCTTAGATGAAATTGTTATTTTATGTATTCATTATGCTTTTATAACCACAGTCATGACAGGAAACATGGAAATTGTGAGTATTTTGAGAGCTGTTCTAAAGAATAAAGCTGATTTCCCTTGCAACAAGAATATATTTTTGACAAACCGAAGGCGTACGATCGTCGGATAACTTCTCGGTATATAAGTTCTCTGTCTCAGAAAACGTTTTAATGGTAGGAATATGCTGTTAAGTATCTTTACATTTCAATATTATCTTTCCTCTACCTCAGCGGAATTATCGCTTGCCTCAAGATTATTAGTAAACATAAAACTTTTAAGATTGTGCATTCGCTCCCCTTCAACCTTCGCTGTGTACTGTGAGTGTGAGCTGTACCGTACCGGTACCGTGTGTGCATGTGCCTGGCCGGTCGGCGGCTGGCGCAAAGCCAAGGGTACCCGGCAGCCGAGACTTCAAAAATGAAATTGTTGTTCTATTTTGAATAATAAAACCTGAATTGAATCAAATAAAATGATATTCTATTCAAAGAATAGGAAAGTAAACTGGACTTAAATTTCCTAAACATTCCGCATGCCCCTATATTTATCAATGGAGAATGTATAATAGCGATACGCGCATATGTATCCTGGAAATATTGTGAGAGGATCGGGAAAGCGTGTGTTTTTTTTTATTATAGGGGTGAGAAGACATGAGCCCCTGAACACTGACGTACTGATGGGGGCAGTTACCCCCCAAACAAAATTCCAAAGTGGTTTATTTCTAATTCGATACCAGTAATTTACAAATGTTGCTGAAATAACATGATTTTTAGGGATTTTTTTCTCAATTTTTGTTGTAAATTATACCTTTTTATGCGTTTGTTGGAAAAATACAAATTCCCAAAATTGCAACCAGGCAACAAAAAAAATGCTTACTTTGAAGCCTTCATGTCAGGGCCTGCAGAACAGAGGGGCTCAGGGGCTCGAGCCCCCTCACTTTTTTGAAAAAGTATGTTAAAGAGAAGAAGAAAGAAAGAACGAGTGGCCTGCTAGTGTTACAAATAAGGGTATCAAAATATGCTCATCTGAGCGTAATTAAATGCCTAAATCCCCTGAGCTTACAGGGGCTCCACCCCTTGACCCCTGCCGGGGCAAAGCCCCTGAACCCACGCCAATTTACGCTCAACTCACTTTGCCCGCTACGCTCTACCTGATTGTTGATACTCCACTTCGAAAAACGTTCCGCCAGGGGCCTGCATGTTACGTGTAAGAGTGGTGGCGATGCAGATATTTCTTCTGCCCCCAACGTTTTTGCTCATTACGCCACTGCCCCTGGAAGGTGAGCCCCCTGGAATGTTCGCCCTCCCCCAACCCAACCCAATCCCAAACTGCTTCCGGCGCGCCTGGTTGCGATGTCAGGAATGCTCGTTTAACCTCTTTGGTAATCCTGCCAGTGACAAAAAATATATTCCCCACTGAAACAGTGCTTAACCGGGGCTCAACCATGCAGCTCCGCTTTTTATAAATTAATTTAATATTTTTTTTCTAAGTCCCAATAATTATTGTGCTGTGTCGGGGAAACACACTGCATATATACTGAGCCTTGAAATGTCATCCTGAAAAAGAAATAATTAACGGTCTGTATCCCGCAAGGGCGTATTCCAGATTTGTTAAGGGGTGGTGTTTTGGATTATTTGTCAGTTCAACTTAAATCATTTATATTAATGACATGCAGGAGCGGTGGAACGATATGGAAGTGTCAAGTGGGGGTGGGGCGGTAATAAGCTCAAAGGAGCTTTACCAATGAGCCTAAACAGATACCGGTAATACCACTTATAATTTACTACTACTACTACTCTACTATACTACTACTACTACACTACTACTAACTAGACATGTAATACTTGTTAATAACAAGTATAGGTGGGCTGTTCCAAGTGCATGCCACACATGTTTAGTGACATACTAAGTAGTTACGATAACATTGGCATTATTTGACCTTATTTTTGAAATAATGCTCTTATTCAGGTCTATTAGTGTGCCAAATTTCAAGTCTATACAATGCATGGTTTTAGAGAAACCATGTACATTATATTTGACCTTTGACCCTCAAATCTAAATATCAAAATGAAATATGCATTTTTTAGATTTTGTTTTTTTATAAGAAATCATATCTCCGACTCATACTCTATCCAACTATGAATACAAAAATTAATACACGACAAGGACTCAGATTTCCCCTAGGGTTGTACTCAAACGATTGACATTTTTCTCCCATAGATATAACACGCAAAATTAGGCATTTTATTACATTGTTTGTGATTGTATATGATAATATTTTATAAAAGTCAAAGAAGATCATCAAATCAAATTTAAAACGATTTAATGGTCATAAAGAGATAAACATGGTATCAAATTGTTCAAAAAAAATATGGGAAATATCATGAAAGAAAAAAAAATGCGATTCTATGTTGTGTAATGGTGTGACGCGCGGATATTGACCTTGATCATGATAAATATGAATGAAAAACGACTTTTCGTTATGAAGATATGATCATGAGTAGATTTTCAGAAAATTTTACAAAATGGCGCCTAGATGATGTCATCAGTCAAGTTCAAGGTTGAAAACCTTATTTTGCTTTGTCCATATGCCTTTACATATGTGTGCTAAATTTCAAGACATTTGATTCCGCTATTTTGAAGTTATCTTGCTAACAAAAAAGTGGGTAGAAATAAGAAAAATAAAGAAATAAATAATAAAAGCAATTTTAACGAAAATATAAGGTGGTCTGTATTATATACAGCCCACCTGATAATAATAATACTAATAATGATGCAACAAGCCAGACATTGTCGTCAGGGACACTAACACAGTAAATATCATCGAGGTCACCGTTCCCCATGACATCAACATCGCCGTCAAAGAAAGAGACAAACGTCTGAAGTACCAAGACCTCAGGATAGAGATCGAGAGGATGTGGAACGTTCAATTCAATTCAATTCAATTCATTTTATTTCATTCTCCATAAAAACATTAAAACATACAAACATATACAGCTAGATTAAAGATTGATTACAAGAAAAATACAAAGGGAAGGAGCAAACAAAATGTTATGGGAATGTGGGGTTAACAAAAAGGCAATTAGCTTAAAAAGTATACTGTCACTGTCACTGTAGTGTTGAGAAAAGAAAAAAAGAAAAAGGAAAGCAGAGAAAACCTGAACACCAATACAAAAGAAGAAAAAAGGAAAGAGGAAGTTAAGGGGAGGGGGAATACATTAAAAAGTGCATTAACTGAAACGTAAACGTAATATTGGCATGTAAAGATACATAACAGCATATTCCTACCATTAAAAAAATTTCTGAGACAGAAAATTGAACTTAAATACCGAAAAAATATCGAGCGATCGTACGCCTTCGGTTTGTCAAAAATATATTCTTGTTGCAATTAAGGGAAATCGGCTTTATTCTTTAGAACAGCTCTCAAAATACTCACAATTTCCATGTTTCCTGGCATGACTGTGTTTATAAAAGCATAATGAATACATAAAATGACAATTTCATCTAAGATGAGTGATTTTAGATCTAGAAATCATGAGGGGAAAAAAGTGAGTCGAGCTGTCCGAAAAGGCACCCCACCCTGGACAACTCGACCCGGGCGAGATGTCCAGGGTATTGTGTCGAGTTGTCCAGGGTCGAGCTGTCTTTGGGTCGGGTTGTCTGGGCCCCTTTAAGAGTATCTATGTTTCGACCATTATAAAAACCTTGATTTTTAGGCACATTTTCATATTTATATTTCTTTTTCTTTTGCACAGGGTCCGGCTGGAGTCACTAAGGTATTATCAATCTTACGATTCGAACTGGACACAGCTCTAGGCATTTCAGGTAAGTTTACCATGTCTGCCTGTCCAGAATCAGTTTTTAATCGATTGATTTGACTTTTGTTGTTTCATCTTTTATGTTATGACAGATTATGTTTATTGTCGTTATAAGGCTTACAATGTCTCTTTGTATACGTAATATCTATAGCTCGTATGATCAATATAACAAGCTATACATATACCCCTGACATACAGAGCAAATAATATATATATATATATATATATATATTTTCTAATGGTTGGTACACTTTAAGTATATACATATACCTTATGAAATTACTCTGTTTGCTTGATATTTGACAGGTTGCACCAGTATTCAAGACATTCCGCCATCATTGATAGCTCGGAAATCTTACCTATGAATTCACCCTCATCGATCGAACTCCGTCAAGCTGAGATGAATTGTCTCTAATTCACAGGCGAAGCTAGGAGGCACAAGGATGCCACTCCCCCGTTCATCCGAAAAAAACTGGAACTCAGGAGCTGGTTAAGACCGTAACCCTACCCCCATCTCTCTATCTCTCTCTCTCTCTCTCTATTGATTGGTCAAAATTAGTTTTCTTGCCGATTCATATCCAATCAGATACACCTTTAAGTATAACGTGATAAATGCATGTCGTCGAATTTTTAATTGTGGTCTTTCGTTAATTACTAATTAATGAGCATGTTTTTGTTTAATAGAACATATGATTCTGTAATGAAAATTAAAAAAACACATCTTTAAGATCAAATTGGTTTATTCCAATTACGATGAAAACCAAACTGAAAGAAAAACAGGGTCGTCCCACCCCGCGTCCCACGGCCTACTCTCTCTCTCTCTCTCTCTCTCTCTTTATATTTGAACCTATGGATCGAACGCATGATGTTGGTGTGGGTGCACGTGTGCGGTGGGTGTGTTGTGTGTGCGTGTGTGTATAACTATATGTGTACCTCTGTAATTTTGTGTGCTACCCCCAGGTCTGCCTGTGCCCTCCCATGTTCAACGGGTCTGGCTCAATGCTCTCCTTGAATTAAAAATTTCAAAATCTTGTCAGAAGCGAGGATGAAAAAGATATGGGGAGAATGAAAACAAAGTAACAGAAAAGGTTAGTTATTAATATCAGGACGGTCTTCATGCTGTATTGTTAGTGTAAGGAATATTCTCTTGATGCTCAACACTGCAATTCCACTCTTTACCGGGTCGTATTAGGATCTCTTCTTTCTGAAGTGGAAGTCCAAGGATTCCACTTTAAATAAAGAAACTCAAGCTACTACTTTGGAGTAAATCCCACTCTAATTTGGACTTGAGTCAACTCCAAAATAAAGTGATTTCCCTATCATGACTCCTAAAAAGAATGGATTTCTTGGTGATGTGATAGAGCATTGTATGTAGTACGAGAATCTAACTCTGGAGTCTAACTCTCCGTGTGAAATCGGCATTTATTGTTAAAGGAAACTGTTTACAGACTCTTTTCAATCGTGGCATAATTCAACCCTTGGTACACTCCATTCAATAAAGACCTACTTATAACTTAGAATGAGAGCAGTTTGACCAAGTAATAATCTGCAGATGGTCTGAAGGAAGTACACGACTTATGGTTCTTTTCTAACCTTTCAGACCATGTCGAGCAAGTCAGAAATATACTACGATCATTTCATTATGCTATTACATGAACGATCCATGGATAGATCCATGGATCTTTTCAGTGTAACCGACTACTACTAATGATAATGACAATAATAATAAAAGTAGTAGTAATGATACTAATATTGATATGAATAATAACAAAATTAATCATAACAATATCAATGATAATATTAATAGCTACATTTATAATGCGCATAATTATATCCAACCAAGGGGATGCTCAAGGTGCATTCAAGGATTAAATTCAAGGATTAAATTCCTACCAGATACCCATTTGCTAGTGGATATTTACAAGTGGCAAATATACATAATATCTTGCCAAAGGACATTAGTGCAGGAGTGGGGCTCGAACCGCGACCCATGTGATCCACAGTCCGATGACATATCCACTAGACCACGACGCCTCTAATAGAAATAATGATAATAATGATATAGAAGAAGAAAAAGAAAAAATAAGAATCTAAATTCATACGTAAAGTGCCTAATACGAAAGATCGTTTTTAAATTCTGTACGGCTATTTCTGTTAATTATCCCGTCATCGAAATTCATTCACAAGATGTGCACGTCATCTCCATTCCTTGGGAGCTATTTCAACCATATAATATGATCATCGTTAGCGGATAAGGCTTTCGTCATTCTACCAAGTCCCCATTGATCTCCTGGGTATGGAGTGTCAAATGTAGATTAATGTCTTGCCAAAGTAATACAGTACATAGTGCCATGCCGGGGACCAAACCTGCGACCTTCGTAATTCCAGTCCAGTGGCTCAACCTACTCGACTACAAGTCAAATTTACTAGAGCTTGCTGTTTTTGTTGTTGTTGTTGTTGAATTTCATGGCGTTTTCCATCGTCGTTGGATGATTTTCGCCAGGCAATGTGAGAGGGCGTTGTTACTGGTCCTCTCTTGGTATTTTTGCTTTGTTGGATCGACGTTAGCCTGTGGCGCTGTGTTTATGAAATTAATAATGTCAGTAAATTTTTAATAGTTATTTTCCGTAATGTTATGCAGCTTGTTATTTTAAAGAATTAATTAGGAAGGAAAGGATGAAGTGGTTGAATATTAGTTACGTTAAGACGTTAGTTTGAAGCCTCTCCCCGTATAATGAAGCAATTTATACAATTTATATAATGAAGCAATTTATACCGAGGATAGTACCACTGTCACATCCTTGATAATAACTATGACGCTAATAGATAATACAGCAAACGTAATTAATAATAGAGCTAGTCACCTTTATGTGTTTTTTTTTCATTTTGTTTGTATGTAAACTTGGTTACCACAGTGACCCACCACCTGATACATGTCATTTACTATTACCCGGTTTAAAGATTAGACTATATTTTGATATAGAAATAAATTCAAAGAGATATGCCGAAAGTGTTCAAGAGACTAATAATTTGTTTTTTAATGATATTATGATTTTAGATATGGATAGCCACACAGAAAACCCTTTGTGCTGTTTCGAAAGGGATCTATCGAGAGAGAGGGGGGGATAGCGCGTTTCAGGCAAATCCCTGTATAACTTTACATTCTCGGTCGACAGGGGGCAAGTACCGCTTAATTTTATGTGACAAATTAATTGTGTCAACAGGAAACACAATTCTCGCACACACACCAGGGGGGTGTTTCACAAAGACTAAGATCGACTTTAAGTTGGACTTAAGTATAGCAGGCCGTTCATGCCATTGTTTGCTCTCATCATTTACTGGCATTGGTCTCTCAAGGGACGTACAAATCATGGTAAAAATCTACAAAACTTACATTTTTGATAATTCATTATTGAAGGAAAAAATATTATCTAAAGATCATAATGGTGAGAGCAAACAATGGCACGAACGGCCTGTTATACTTAAGTCCAACTTAAAGTCGATCTTAGTCTTTGTGAAACACCCCCAGAAGTGTTTATAGCAGCATCATGTTTCTACGAAGTATAAACCACACTCGCTAACAACAAAAAGCACCTGGGTTCACTAACACTTTGTGTATGACTGTATTCATGTTGAAATTAAAAGAGATACAAGGAGAAAGATAGAAACAGAGAGAGAGAGCGAGAGTGAGGGAAAGAGAGGGAAAGAGAGAGAGAGAGAGAGATGGAAGAAGAGGGAGAAGAACAAAAAAACAGAACGACATACAGAGAGAGAGAGAGAGAGGGGGGAGGCTTGTGTGCCCAGCCACCAGCAATTTAGGCTATACCGAAGAATTCGCTAGTGTATTTGTTATTAGGTGGTCTGTCGGTATCGACAGATCACCTATTGTTTTCGTCAGAATTTTCTTTCTTTATTATTAGGTGGTCTGTCAACGACAGACTACCTATTGATTTCGTCAGAATTTTCTTTCTTTATTATTTCTTCCGTACACTTTTTTGTGTAAACGTTTACTCGAAATCGACATGGTCAATTTCCTTCAATTTCTGTCAGTCATCAGGCCCTATAATATCAAGTTCCAGTAACCTTCTCAAGGTCATGGAGTCATCGTGACGTCATCCAGGCGCCATTTTGTGATATTTTCTGAAAATCACAAACGATCATAACTTCATAACAGAAAGTCATTTCTCATTCATATTTACCATGATCAAGGTCAATATCCGTCCGGTCAATTTCAGGTCAATAAACGCGCGCGCGCGTACGTCCGCGCGTCAGTGCGCGCGCAAAAAAATGCTCAAAATCGTCTCAAATTCATTTTGCATACGTTTCAGGTCATTTTAAGCATTTCGCAAAAACGCGAAAACGCGAATTTTCGCGCGTTTTCGTTCGTGACGGCCGAACGAAAAATAATTCCTCCTAGTTTATTTTTGACATGATGTTCCTCATTTTTTCTGAACAATTTGATACCATGTTTATCCTTTTATGACCATTAATAACGGAATGAGCGTCCGTTCAAGAAACATGTCCGTGCGCGCGAGCTCTTGTAATACATAGCATATATGGGCAAAAACATGCCTATACAAAATCCATTATAGCTCTTTGGGATGCACGGGGACCTTCAATTTTTTTCATATTTGATTAGATCATGAGTCGGAGATATGATTTCTGGTCTCATTTGGCCATTATATATATCGTGACATCATCATAATGGCCTTGGAACTCAAAAACGAATTTGCATATTATGACGTCAGCATATTTATGGAAAATTGATCGTATCTCTCTCAATATTGATCAATTTTCTTTTAAATTTCGATATGATGTAGTTAAGACAATTCTCTACAAGATTAGTGCACATCATTTTCATTTTGATGACGTTATCATGGTGAAAATTTCATTTGAAGATGACATGTCAGAATTTTCTTAATTTGCGTGTTATGTCTATGGACGGTGAATTTCGTTCACATCATGAATCTACATGACATTAATCTTTGAGCACTATCTAGCTTATTTGTGCTCTATTTTCTCCCAAATTTGGGTATGTTATAGCTGAGACTATGGGCTATAAAAACCGTGCTTTTGGTTTTTGATCAGATGTTGGGATCATGTCAAAACTTTCAATTGAAAGTTGAAATTGCGAATTCGGTAGAACTTTGCAGGAACCATGCATTAGGTGATACGTACGTATTATTAGGTGGTCTGTCAACGACAGACTACCTATTGATTTCGTCAGAATTTTCTTTCTTTATTATTTCTTCCGTACACTTTTTGTGTAAACGTTTACTCGAAATCGACATGGTCAATTTCCTTCAATTTCTGTCAGTCATCAGGCCCTATAATATCAAGTTCCAGTAACCTTCTCAAGGTCATGGAGTCATCGTGACGTCATCCAGGCGCCATTTTGTGATATTTTCTGAAAATCACAAACGATCATATCTTCATAACAGAAAGTCATTTCTCATTCATATTTACCATGATCAAGGTCAATATCCGTCCGGTCAATTTCAGGTCAATAAACGCGCGCGCGCGTACGTCCGCGCGTCAGTGCGCGCGCAAATTTTAAAATGCTCAAAATCGTCTCAAATTCATTTTGCATACGTTTCAGGTCATTTTAAGCATTTCGCAAAAAAACGCGAAAACGCGAATTTTCGCGCGTTTTCGTTCGTGACGGCCGAACGAAAAATAATTCCTCCTAGTTTATTTTTGACATGATATTCCTCATTTTTTCTGAACAATTTGATACCATGTTTATCCTTTTATGACCATTAATAACGGAATGAGCGTCCGTTCAAGAAACATGTCCGTGCGCGCGAGCTCTTGTAATACATAGCATATATGGGCAAAAACATGCCTATACAAAATCCATTATAGCTCTTTGGGATGCACGGGGACCTTCAATTTTTTCATATTTGATAGATCATGAGTCGGAGATATGATTTCATGTCTCATTTGGCCATTATATATATCGTGACATCATCATAATGGCCTTGGAACTCAAAAAACAATTTGCATATTATGACGTCAGCATATTTATGGAAAATTGATCGTATCTCTCTCAATATTGATCAATTTTCTTTTAAATTTCGATATGATGTAGTTAAGACAATTCTCTACAAGATTAGTGCACATCATTTTCATTTTGATGACGTTATCATGGTGAAAATTTCATTTGAAGATGACATGTCAGAATTTTCTTAATTTGCGTGTTATGTCTATGGACGGTGAATTTCGTTCACATCATGAATCTACATGACATTAATCTTTGAGCACTATCTAGCTTATTTGTGCTCTATTTTCTCCCAAATTTGGGTATGTTATAGCTGAGACTATGGGCTATAAAAACCGTGCTTTTGGTTTTTGATCAGATGTTGGGATCATGTCAAAACTTTCAATTGAAAGTTGAAATTGCGAATTCGGTAGAACTTTGCAGGAACCATGCATTAGGTGATACGTACGTATTATTAGGTGGTCTGTCAACGACAGACTACCTATTGATTTCGTCAGAATTTTCTTTCTTTATTATTTCTTCCGTACACTTTTTGTGTAAACGTTTACTCGAAATCGACATGGTCAATTTCCTTCAATTTCTGTCAGTCATCAGGCCCTATAATATCAAGTTCCAGTAACCTTCTCAAGGTCATGGAGTCATCGTGACGTCATCCAGGCGCCATTTTGTGATATTTTCTGAAAATCACAAACGATCATATCTTCATAACAGAAAGTCATTTCTCATTCATATTTATCATGATCAAGGTCAATATCCGTCCGGTCAATTTCAGGTCAATAAACGCGCGCGCGTACGTCCGCGCGTCAGTGCGCGCGCAAATTTAAAAATGCTCAAAATCGTCTCAAATTCATTTTGCATACGTTTCAGGCCATTTTAAGCATTTCGCAAAAAAACGCGAAAACGCGAATTTTCGCGCGTTTTCGTTCGTGACGGCCGAACGAAAAATAATTCCTCCTAGTTTTTTTTGACATGATATTCCTCATTTTTTCTGAACAATTTGATACCATGTTTATCCTTTTATGACCATTAATAACGGAATGAGCGTCCGTTCAAGAAACATGTCCGTGCGCGCGAGCTCTTGTAATACATAGCATATATGGGCAAAAACATGCCTATACAAAATCCATTATAGCTCTTTGGGATGCATGGGACCTTCAATTTTTTTCATATTTGATAGATATGAGTCGGAGATATGATTTCATGTCTCATTTGGCCATTATATATATCATGACATCGTCATAATGGTCTTGGAACTCAAAAAACGAATTTGCATATTATGACGTCAGCAAATTTATGGAAAATTGATTGTATCTCTGTAAATATTAATCAATTTTCTTTTAAATTTCGATATGTTGTAGTTAAGACAATTCTCTACAAGATTAGTGCACATCATTTTCATTTTGATGACGTTATCATGGTGAAAATTTCATTTGAAGATGACATGTCAGAATTTTCTTAATTTGCGTGTTATGTCTATGGACGGTGAATTTCGTTCACATCATGAATCTACATGACATTAATCTTTGAGCACTATCTAGCTTATTTGTGCTCTATTTTCTCCCAAATTTGGGTATGTTATAGCTGAGACTATGGGCTATAAAAACCGTGCTTTTGGTTTTTGATCAGATGTTGGGATCATGTCAAAACTTTCAATTGAAAGTTGAAATTGCGAATTCGGTAGAACTTTGCAGGAACCATGCATTAGGTGATACGTACGTATTATTAGGTGGTCTGTCAACGACAGACTACCTATTGATTTCGTCAGAATTTTCTTTCTTTATTATTTCTTCCGTACACTTTTTGTGTAAACGTTTACTCGAAATCGACATGGTCAATTTCCTTCAATTTCTGTCAGTCATCAGGCCCTATAATATCAAGTTCCAGTAACCTTCTCAAGGTCATGGAGTCATCGTGACGTCATCCAGGCGCCATTTTGTGATATTTTCTGAAAATCACAAACGATCATAACTTCATAACAGAAAGTCATTTCTCATTCATATTTACCATGATCAAGGTCAATATCCGTCCGGTCAATTTCAGGTCAATAAACGCGCGCGCGCGTACGTCCGCGCGTCAGTGCGCGCAAATTTAAAAATGCTCAAAATCGTCTCAAATTCATTTTGCATACGTTTCAGGTCATTTTAAGCATTTCGCAAAAAAACGCGAAAACGCGAATTTTCGCGCGTTTTCGTTCGTGACGGCCGAACGAAAAATAATTCCTCCTAGTTTATTTTTGACATGATGTTCCTCATTTTTTCTGAACAATTTGATACCATGTTTATCCTTTTATGACCATTAATAACGGAATGAGCGTCCGTTCAAGAAACATGTCCGTGCGCGCGAGCTCTTGTAATACATAGCATATATGGGCAAAAACATGCCTATACAAAATCCATTATAGCTCTTTGGGATGCACGGGACCTTCAATTTTTTTCATATTTGATAGATCATGAGTCGGAGATATGATTTCATGTCTCATTTGGCCATATATATATCGTGACATCATCATAATGGCCTTGGAACTCAAAAACGAATTTGCATATTATGACGTCAGCATATTTATGGAAAATTGATTGTATCTCTGTAAATATTGATCAATTTTCTTTAAATTTCGATATGTTGTAGTTAAGACAATTCTCTACAAGATTAGTGCACATCATTTTTCATTTTGATGACGTTATCATGGTGAAAATTTCATTTGAAGATGACATGTCAGAATTTTCTTAATTTGCGTGTTATGTCTATGGACGGTGAATTTCGTTCACATCATGAATCTACATGACATTAATCTTTGAGCACTATCTAGCTTATTTGTGCTCTATTTTCTCCCAAATTTGGGTATGTTATAGCTGAGACTATGGGCTATAAAAACCGAGCTTTTGGTTTTTGATCAGACGATGAGAACATGTCGAAATTTTCAATTGAATGTTGAAATCGCGACTATGCTAAGGCCGTTTGTCAGCTTTGCTTGTTAAGTCTATGAGAAATATTTTGGTCCATTGGTTAAAGCGCTTGCCTCCCATTCAATCGACCCAGGCTCTAAGCTTTGATTCCCCGTGGGTCATTTTTAAAAATTTATTTTTGGTTCTGTTTTTACATATGATTTGATCACCTCTTCCACTGTCATAACATATACAATCACAAACAACGTAATAGAATGCCTAATTTTGCACGTTATTTCTCTGGGAGAGGAATGTCAATAGTTTGCGTGCAACCCTATGGGAAATCTGATTCCTTGTTATTGATTAAACCTATATAGTGTTAATCTGTCTATTGGTTAAGAAACTAGAAGTGGAATGGAAATGCTTGGACAAAAGCATTCAGCATGGAAATAAGACACTACCAACTAAAAGAAACCAGCAAAACAACCATGGATGACAGAAAAGTTTCTGAACTTGATGCAGGAGAGGCAAAAGCAAGTCAGAAACTCCAAATCATACAGAGACATCAATAAGGTAATTGATAATGAATGTAAAAAAGCAAAAGAAGAATGGCTAACTCAAAAATTTGTTACAATAGAGCATTTCTCCAAGACAAACCAAACAAATGAAATGCACAGAGAAATCAAGCATTTTAAAAAGAAGAAAAACAAGGCAGCAAGCGGATGTATCAAGAACAAAGATGGAACATCTTCCTCTTTGAAAAGGAAGATATTAAACAAAGATGGGAAGAATATATCCAAGACCTATTTGATGATGACAGAGGTCAATAACTTCCAATCACTGACAACGAGGGTCCAAGTATACTCGAACCAGCAGTTAAACATGCTCTGCATTCACTGGGAGCTTCTTAATCTGAAGGCCCGGATGGGATTACACAGGATGAACTTGTGGCCTTAAAAGAATTTGGGATTGAACATTTGACTAGTATTTGCCAAATGATATACAATACAGGTCATATTCCTGAAGATCTGAAAAAGTCGATATTTGTGACAATTCCAAAGAAGCCTAAGGCAAGTGTATGTGAAGATTTCCGGACAAGTAGCCTTATGAGCCATGTAACCAAGTTGCTCTTAAAGATCATTCTCGACAAAATAAAATTTCAAATTGACAATGAAGTAGGAAAGAAACAGTTTGGTTTCGGACCTCAAAGTGGTACTAGAGAAGCCATATTCTGTATGAGAATGATGACAGAAAGGTATATTGCAGCTAGTAAACAAAGAACTATATGTGTGCTTTATTGACTACTCTAAAGCATTCGACAAAATTCACCACGCCAAATTGATTGAAAGCTTACAAAAAATTAATCTGGATGGTAAAAACATACGTCTCATATCTAAACTTTACTGGGAGCAGACAGCAAAATTAACAATGAAATTACAGGTTACACAAAAATCAAAGAGGAGTACGTCAGGGATGCGCAATGTCCCCATCTCTGTTCAACTTGTGCACAGAGTTGGTATTCAGGAAATTTCAGATATGAAAGGTGTTAGTATTGGGGTGTAAATATTAATAATTTACGTTGTGCTGACGACACTGTACTTTGCGCAGAGAATAAAGCAGATTTACAACATGTATTTGATATTGTAAAAGTCAAAAGT
Source organism: Mesocentrotus franciscanus (assembly GCA_037976565.1). Taxonomy (NCBI): domain Eukaryota; kingdom Metazoa; phylum Echinodermata; class Echinoidea; order Camarodonta; family Strongylocentrotidae; genus Mesocentrotus; species Mesocentrotus franciscanus. The sequence goes on from CP137672.1 coordinate 27,054,664, forward strand.
GAAGAGTTTGGTCTATATATGCATGAATGTCAAGAAAACTAAGTCTATGATTTTTAGTAGAACAGAGAATACGCCTAGAATCTGTTTGAAACTCGATGGACATATTATTGAGCAGGTCAGTAATGACATCTACTTAGGACAAAATATCACAGATGATGCCAGATGCGAAGCAGAAAAAAAAGAAGAATAGAAATAGCTAGGAATACATTTCTGGCAATGAAATACTCATTCACAGATAGAAAGGTGAAATTTGCGCTTAGGTTAAGACTAGTAAACTGTTATGTATGGTCTGTATGGAGCAGAAACATGGACAATAAGCAAGGCCATTGAAAATAGAATAACATCTTTTGAAATGTGAATTTACAGAAGAAAAATGAAAATAACCTGGAAACGAATGAAAACAGACATAGAGATATTGCACATGGCAGGGCGTAAACAAATTGCACTGGTAGGATTAGTTAAAGAGAGAAAAGTGAAATACTTTGGTCATGTTAAAAGGCACCAGAGCCTCTTAAAGGATGTGTTGGAGGGAAGGGTGGAAGGAACTAGACCGAGAGCAAGACCCAGAATCAACTGGGAAGAGAATGTCAAGAACTGGAGTGGACTAAAGAGTGCACTAGAATGGCAGAAGATAGAGTGAAATGGAAAGATGTTACAGTCAACCTCCGAACCGGGAGAAGATACTTAGATACTTAGATACTTCTCTCTCTTGCATTGTTTTCTTCCCCTCTCTTGTTTGCCCCCTCCTTCTCTTGCTCTGTCTCTGCATTTCTCTCTCTCTCTCTCTTTCTATACTCTTTTACCCTATCTCTCTCTCTCTCTTTGTGCCTCCCTCTACCTCTTTTGCCATGCCTCACTCTTATTTTCTTTCCCTGTCTCTCGCTGCCTCTGCCCTTCTCTTTTTCTTCTCTCTCACCCTTTCCCTTTCCCGCCTCTGGTTCTCGTTCTCCCTCTATGATGTCTTGTAATGTTCTTTAATTTTCTATAGCTCTACCCTTTGCTCTTTTTATTCTTATTTCACCCCTACCATGTTTACCATGAGAAACACAATTGAAACACATTAGTAAACGGCGCTTTGGGATACCTGGTGATCCCAATTTTTTTAAATTTGGATAAAGAATGAGTCGGAGATATGATTTCATGTCTCATTTGGCCCTTAAGTATATCGTGACATCATCATAACGGCCTTGAAACTCAAAAAGAATTTTCTTATTATGACGTCAGCATATTAATGGAAATTTGATTGTATCTCTGTAAATATTGATCGATTTTCTTCCAAATTTCGATATGTTGTAGCTGTGACAATCCTAAACAAGATCAGCGTTCACCAGATTTAAAGACAGACCACCTAATTCGTCCTCATGACGAATTACTTTTCTAGTTATTATTATTATTTATTTATTTTTATTTATTTCTAACCCCTTTTTTGTGTATAGGATAACTCAAGATTGGTTTTGTCAATTTCTTTCAAATTTGCCACAGTCATAGGTCATTGTCATAAGACGTGACAGGAACATTTTCAAGGTCATCAAGTCTTCATGACGTCATCCAGGCGCCATTTTGTGAATTTTTCTGAAAATCAACTCATGATCATATCTTCATAACGAAAAGTCATTTCTTTTTCATATTTATCAGGATTAAGGTCAATGTCCGTCCGGTCAATTTCAGGTCAAAAAACGCGCGCGTATGCGTACGTCCGCGCGTTAGCGCGCGCAAAATTTTAAAATGCTCTAAATCGTCTCAAATTCATTTTGGGTACGTTTCAGGCCATTTTAAGCATTTCGCAAAAAACGCGCACACGCGCATGCGCGCGCGTTTTCGCGCGTACTGGCATTTTGCAACATAGAATCGCCAAATTTTCTCTGTCATCATATTTGGCACATTTTTCCAGCATTATGATACCTTGTTCACCTTTTTCTGAAAAGTAATAACGCAATGAGGGTCCGTCAAAGTTGACAGCACGCGCGGACCTTATCCACAATACATGGGCAAAAACATGCCTATACAAATTCATTGTAACTCTTCAGAATGGATGCGAACTCCAATTTTTTTTCTTCATATTTGGATAGATTATGAGTCGGAGATATGATTTCATGTCTCATTTGACCCTCAATTAACTCATGACGTCATCATAATGGCCTCCGAACTCAAAATTTAATTTGCATATTATGACGTCAGCATATTTTTGGAAAATTGATTGTATCTCTGTAAATATTGATCGATTTTCTTCCAAATTTTGATATGTTCTAGCTGAGACAATTCTCTACAAATGCAGTCGCCACGATTTTTCATTTTGACAAAGGCATCATGGCGTATTTTTGCGATTAAAGGAGGCATGTCAATTTTTCACATTTTGCGTGTATTCTCTATGGGACATGACTTTTTTCAAAACTGGATTTTACATTCCCGTCTTTCGCGAGCAATATCTCCGTCGTTTTAGTTTCGTTTTCGCTGAGCTTTGAGTATGTTGTAGCTGAGACAATAAGCTATCACAAATGTGACATTTATTTTTCGATCAGATGCCGGGATCATGCTCATATTTGGGATTTGAGAATTCCATTTTCCGTTCACGTGTAATCGCTATGGGAAATGTTTTGGTATATCAGTAACGCACTTGTTTATTTGAATATTTCCACCACTTTCTTGTGAGCGTGATTGCTCAAATTCGGCTCAATCAATTTTCATCAATTTTTTGTCAGTTATCAGGCTTATCAGGGTCAAGTGCCAGCATAATTGTCAAGATCATCAAGTCATCATGACGTCATCCAGGCGCCATTTTGTGAAATTACATTATCAATCATATCTTCATGATGCGTCATCAAAGGTCATTCATATTTATATCTCATATACTTCAAGTCAAGGGTCAACAGGTCATGTCATTAAAAGGTCACATAAACGTCATGACGCGCACGTACGCGCGTGTCAAAATTTAAAAATGCTCAAAATCACTTAACTATTAAACGAGAGTACGAATCAGATCATTTTAAGCATTTCAAAAATTTCCGTCCGTGCGCGTCCGTGCGCGCATTATGCGCGCGCACAGCGCGTACGAAACGTAACGCCGTTTTTCGCATGGTTTGTATTCCTGACACTATTTTTGATAATTTCCAATTATTTCCAGTCATTCTCGACCTTCTATAATGCCACACACGTGCGTCAAACTTTAAAATTCGTGCGCGCGTCAATGGGCAATATAATGTAAAAAGTGGTAAAACATGTCTATATAAAATCCGCCGTAGCTCGTCAGAATGCCTGAATACCCCTCAATTTTTTCATATTTGGATAGAGTATGAGTTGGAGATATAATTTCATGTCTCATTTTGCCATTACAAATATCGTGACGTCATCATAAAGGCCTTGGAACTGAAAATACGAATTTGCATATTATGACGTCAGCATATTTATGGAAAATTGATTGTATCTCTGTAAATATGGATCGTTTTTCTTCCAAATTTTGATATGTTGTAGCTAAGACAATTTTCTACAAGATCAGTTATTCAGATTACATAACAGACCACCTAATTCGTCCTCATGACGAATTACATTTCTAGTTTTGTTATTTTCATTGCTATATTTGTGTAAAGATATTGAAAGCTGTTGTAAAAAGAAGTGATACTTTTCTTTTTTCAATAATTTTTTTAATTTTTTTGTTTTAAATCATTATTATACATTTATTTCTTATCTGTCAGTCGTCATGGTCTCTTTTGACCTTTCCAGTGTTCACTAATTACCGATTTATAATTGTATTATTATTCTACCACTTTTTGGTAATCTATATTTATATATATATATATATTTTCTTTCAAATCAATATATTTACATCCACATCATTTATATCCACATTTTACAAGCTTTGCTTTTCAGTGGATCCTTCCATTTCTATTTCATAACTTTAAACCATGTAAAATGTATTATATTATTGAATATTGAATTGTACATCTAATTTCATGTCAAAATTATTGTTCTGTTGGAAATGAAAAATAACACTGAAACTGAAGAGTAAGTGGTGAATTAAAAATCTGATTTACTCAAAAACGCTTGATTCGAATGAAACTTTTCATTTCTATTTGTATTTCTTGCACACACAGCTTATTCCATGGGATATACACAATGGAATATAAACTCATATCAACACGAGTTTTGAACAGCACTGTATACAATATACTCGTGTTGTATCCAAACCTGTAACAATGTAGTTTTAGAGCACATACATCGCATTCCAAGGGATATACATCGTGAAGTATATTAAACTCATCTAAAAATCCAGGGTGTATCAAAACTTTAGATAAGCACTGAATATAATATACTTCTTTCAACTCCCCTTTAAGTGATTTTCTATTCATTCATATTTTCTCCTTTCTATAACCCTATTAAATAATTACAGAATCATTGAATAATGCTGTCATTTTATCTTGCATCATACCAAAATCAAAATCAAAAAAATAATAAAGGCTGGGAAAGGAAAACGTTTATTTTTTTTGTTTGGTTTTATTTCTGCGTTAAAAAAATACAAATTCAAACTCAAATTACAAGAATTCGAACAATAACAAAAACAATGAATGAAATGTTTTCAAAAGTAATTAAATAGAAAATCATGTAAAATAAACATATACAAAGCATACATATAAGATATATATAGTAATTTTTTCAATAAATTAGAGAGGTAATTAAAAACACAGGAGACCACCATCGTGAGCGGTAAGGCTGGAGATGGATGGCGGCCTCATAACCCCATCCCCGACAAGGTCCAGATACCCCACTGTTTTGACAGTTTTATCTCTACTCCTAAACTATCTGCTCGGATGTTCACCATCTATTGCTAGTACCAAGACTGAACAATTAATTTTCTATCATTCTTCGAGGTGTGCAAATGTGTGTGGACGTATGTGTGTGTGTGGGGGGGGGGAGGATCCTTTCTCTGCAGAAAACGTTAGTATAATATTCAATTTAATTCAATTTTATTTCGTTCAATAATGACATGGAAATTCATTGTGGGATTTTACATATTGCGTTTTAAATTAAAATCATGTATAAAAAGACATCAAAAGCATGACCTTGAAAAAGGAAATAATTACATTAAAAATCGGTGAATAATTGGAAAAACATAACGTGACATCGACACAATGCACAAATATACGAAGTAAAAAAGTACACAGTATCCCGATCCCTGCACCCCAGAAACTCATGCCAAGCCGGTGCATGACCGGAGAGACATAGAAAGAGAGAGACGGTGAGAAATAACGAGAGACAGAGATAGAGGGGGAGAGGTGGAAGGGAAGGATCGAGACAGGGGCAGAGAAGAAATCCCAACCCACAGTTCGGGCAAAACCCGAATTCAGAGATATTGCACATAGTTCATACACTGGCTATATTGTAAACGTGATGATAGATGTGTAAGCTATTCCGAGTAAAAACAATAATATGAACGCATAGGTATGCAGGTATGCAAATATGCCATTTACGATATAACATTCCCAAAATGTCAAAACTGCTTTAAAAGGTATTTAATTCATCATCAAAATAAAAAAGTGCAACCGCAAACTTTTAACATAAACAAGGAACAAATCTTATCTTGAAAAAAGAATAATTTTATAGGTACATGGTGTATTTGCTATCATGATATGTATTTTTTTTACAGACTATTACCCCCCTCCCCCAATTGTGTGGAGGTTTACTTTAAAGGGCCCATGACATCGAAATACAAGTGTATTCCTGTTGGTGTGCAGTCCTGCATACATCTCATAATTTGATATGTAAACTTCTGAATTTGTTTCATAGATTTTTAAATATTTTTTGAAATATTTGTTTTTCAAACTTGCTAAGCTCCACCCCAAAAACCTCCAGATTTCATTCCCCTTGTGACATCATCTGTCAGTCATCAATGAGCCAACTTGAGAAAGTGGTATGTATCTTTGCCGAAGTCGACCACCTGTTACAATACGTAATACAATAGCAACATACAAGTTGCTATGTCAGACATGCTGTAGCATCACCAGGAAGACAAAGGCAATGATGATGTATTGTACATATGTATGGAAGCATGCAATTCTATTATGAACGTGTGCTAAGCTGGGGGAAATTACATACCATTGTCTATTCTAGAATATTAGTTTAGTCTGACATAGCAACTTATATGTTGCTATTGTTTGTAGTATTGTAACAGGTGGTCAACTTTGGCAAAGTTACATGCCACTTTCTCAAGTTAGCTCATTGATGACTGACAGATGATGTCACAAGGGGAATAAGATCTGGAGGTTTTGGGGTGGAGCTTAGCAAGTTTGAAAAACAAATATTTCAAAAAATATTTAAAAATCTATGAAACAAATTCAGAAGTTTACATATCAAAATATGAGATGTATGCAGGACTTCACATCAACAGGAATACACTTGTATTTCGATGTCATGGGCCCTTTAAAAAATTACTTTTTCAAACTTACACTTCATGGTTTCGTTAATTATCCAGAGTGCCCCTGAAAAAAGGAGACCCAAGTTTGTTAGTAAATTTCTGACGAATTCCAAATGAATTATCAATAATGTACACATCATTGGCATCTGCAACAAAGGTCCTACGTGTGTGCACTGAGCTCTCTACGTGGTATATGATGGAGAAATGTGAACTGTATCGCAATTACGACAGCATTAAAACAAAATCCGCCCTGGATTACCGTTTCACGTCTGAACGAGGCTGTTGCTGGATCCTATGGTACGTAAAGGAGGCGATTCGGAGATCTGTATCCAGGATCAGTGACCAAGTCTTTTGTGGACATCTCTATGACTTTTTCTGCGAGTTCTTCCGGTGTCAGGTTGGGGTTGTTAGCCAGAAGGATAGCAACAGCACCTACATCATGTAAAACAATTACAAAGAATTTGGAATTCAAGGATGATTAACAGCGCCTATGTTTTAAAACAATGACACATTTTAGGGGATTTCTTATGTTTAACATCGCCATTTTTCAAAATGAAGAGAAAAATTTAGGGGTTTTGAAATGTTTGACAACGCCAATTTTTAAAATATAAATCCGAGGTTTCAAATGTTAAATCTACACTGTCAAATGGTTAAAACTGCACAATTACTCGGAACGAACACATGGCAATCCAACATTTCGACAACATGCAATATCAATTAGTTGAGATTCGTTGTTGATGTTGTTTGTTTATTTTGTTGGTTGTCTTCTTGTTTTGTTGTTGTTTTCTTTGTTAGTATTTTGTTCCCTCTCGCTTTGGTCATTGAGTGAAAGAGTACTCACCTGTGACATGGGGACAAGCCATTGATGTACCACTGAGCGTACGTGTCTCCTCTATACCTCCGATCCATGCACTCGGGATGCTCACGCCAGGGGCAAAGACATCCACACATTGTCCGTAGTTGGAGAAATAAGCTCGTTCATCGTCGATAGATGTAGCACCGACAGTTATCACCTGCAATAATCAACCGAAGCGATCGAGACAAGGTTAATAAAAGTCACATTTGTATGGCGCTTGATAATTTGATATCCGAGTGCTTTACAATGTGATTATTATTACCTGGTTATTTGATTCGATTTCTATTCTGCACATAACGGTGCACACACTCTGCTCCCTGGGGAGTATTCCGGTGGGGCACCATTTTATAAGCGCACACGTGTCAATCCAACGACGTTCACGTTTTTATCCTACCAGCTTTTCATTTAATACATGGGTAGAGAGAAATAATGAAGACAAAATGCCTTGCTTGTAATGACTTCAGTGCCGTGCCGGGAATCGAACCAACGACCTACGCATCTCCAGTCCATTGTTTAAACCACTCGACCTCTAAGGAAGGTGTTACGATTGCATGTTTAAAAAAAAAACTAGCCTTTTATTACTAGGATGAATATGAACACAAATTTGTGCATATTATTTTTCCTTTGTGTACATAGTATGGCAAATTAGTTTTTTTCGGGGGGAGGGGATGGAGCCACTTATTTGAGCCCCATCATCACAAATTAAAGATTTTGTGAAATGTCATGCACGCAATATGATACAAATCATACAACCTGGGTAAAGGCATGGGGATCAAGTTTTGGGGGGATAAAAAGGGAAATTCATGAGATAAAAAATATATAAAGCAATTTATAAATAGTGAGGCAATGACGTCACACACTGATAACCAAGTTGGCAATTTGTGTAGTGATTTCCATTGTTTCATAGTTTTTCAAAAAACATAACTTCCTTATTAGCTATTCGATTTTACTCAATTTTTTTTTGCTCGGTTTCTCTTATTTTTCTGCATTTATAAAAAGCAAATTATTTTTGGAGTGGACCTTTAAGTAGACGTCTATAGAATCGGAAAAATTAGAGCAACGGATCAATGGAAGTTTGAGGAAATTCCGATGAAATAAGAAACATTATTAAATTCTTAAACTTTGATTTTGTGTAAAAAAAAAAAAAAAAACCAATTAAATGAATATAGAATAGAGAAAGTGGAAATATGAATTTTTGAACTAGCAAATTTTAAAAGTCCTCGAATGGTACGTTACGGAGTTGCCAATTTGTGCTCGATCGCTGACAACCGGACGTAACCCCGCCCGCTGAACTTTAACGTACACTAGTGTTAGAGTTCAGTCCCCCCTCCCCTCCCCGTTCACCTTCGCCCGACTAAGATTGGATGGACCCACCTGTTGGATCCCGGCAGGTGAGAATCTGCATGCATCATAATTGGAGTTACCAGCAGCTGCCACTACAGTGATCCCGGCATCGATGAGAGCCTGCACGGCATCATTTGCTGCAACGTTGGATCCGCCTCCAAGCGACATGGATGCTACCGCTGGCTTTTGGCCAGAACTAGCCACAAATTCACAACCTGAATTGATAATGTGATGATAATAATGAACGTTTTTTAACAATTTTTTTCAAACTCAAGGAAATGCTTGTGACAAGCAAAATGCATGATATTCTCTTCATTATGATGATTCCAATCTTTGACTTCGTTCGCATCCCTTGTTTCCACTCATTGATTGAATAAAATGGATAAAGATTATTCGGGATGTTATCTTTTTTCATGAAAGTTATAATTTATTTGATAGAGTCTCATCATCATATCTTATACCGGTGTGTTGGCTCAGTCAGTAGAGCGTCCGCCTCACAACCGGGAGGTCGTGGGTTCGAACCCCGGCCGCGTCATACCAAAAGACGTTAAAAGATGGGAGTCGCTGCTACCGTGTTTGGCGTTCAACAATAAGGGGATAGAGCAATGTCGATCTGGCGCTGCTCAGTGGCTGACGGGCTCACGATCAATGGGGCACAAAGAATTTCCATTTTCGGTTTAATAAAATTTGGAGTGGACTATAAAAGATTATTATTATTATTATTATTAAGAAAAATCATATGTATTATTATTCTGCCACTTTTTGGTAATCTATGTATATATATATATATTTTTTTTTTAAGTCAAATTTTTTACATGTTACAAAAACTATGTTTGTCATTATTTTGAGGGATCCACATTTTACAAGCTTTGCTTTTCAGTGGATCCCTCCATTTCCGAGTCCACAGGTTTAACAAGAATTATTATACTGGGTATATATGTACACTTTCTATTTTATAACTTTAAACCATGTAAAATGTAATATATTATTGAATTGTATATCTGATTTCTTGTCAAAACACTGTTTTGTTGGAAATGAAATATAAAACTGAAACTATGTGTTCTTTCTTGCATTGAGGTTAAAGAACCTTTAAAGGGATAATTGAATTTCGTTGCAGAGGGCGCTACACAAAATATTTTTTTGTAAGATGATGTAAAACTGAGTGTCAAATTTGAAAGGACATACAATTCAAGTGACAAAATCATCTTTGTTTGATCAAAATTGGTTCAGAGACGGCTGAAATATCCATAAATATAACAATTTCTATATTAAACTTTGTAAGGCCCCACAAATATTCGATAATTTTAAACCAGCCGTTGAAAAAGCGAGATAGCGCCTTATACGTTTTATTCCAGCCAATGCCAATGTTGGCTTTTGTTGGCTTTTTCTTGTTGATTATAATACGGACAACCAGCCAGCCCGTGTATTGTTATAATTAATTAAGTAATTAACGGTCACCATATTTTGTTGAAAGTGGAGCTGAATTGGTATGATCGTACTAATCTAAGTTCCACACATTTTCATAGTGATTTTGGGTCCTAAAAGAGCACTAGAAATGTCATAAATAAGAATAAGAGCAATAACCATGCACTTTTGAAGACATTTGCGGTCTTAAACAAGAACTCAACTATCCCTTTTTGTTCGCTATTCGAGATAAACACCCTATGCTCCTTACGCGTGTGAAATGCCACAGCGGCGGACCATTGAGCAGAGAGAAATTAGATATCATGAGACAAGAATTTAGTAGGCTGTTCAAAATAATTTATGGATTGAAACAAGGTTCTGTGAAAGCCTAGATACAATGCATCATTTTAAACAATGAAGCACTGAAGCACGAGGCATAATTTAACTTTTAAAAGGATTTAAGTCCAAGGAAGCATATACATATGATTTTGACCTGACCCACAGTCGTTCCATCAGCCCAAACTTGGAACAAGGCGATTTTGACAACACTTTTTAAAGACCCTGGTGTTCAGTCACCCGTGGAAGAAATATTATGAATAGGGTATCATTGGACAGAAAAAAGTTACTCATCATCATGAAATAGATTTCGAAGTCATATTGGTCATGACTTTTTGATTAGGAGCTACCAAAGTTGGGTTTTTTTTTTGTATACGCACTGTATAACCTGTCTAAGAAGGCTACCTGTCTGCAGAGCCATGCATGAAGTCTTTCGCCTTTTTTGTTGTTAGGGCAGACAACCAGTGGAACGGACTCGTTTCATAAAATTATGGAAATGCAAGCATTACCGTAAGTTATGATAAAACAGCGATAATTTTCGGTTTCGTTTTTTCTGGAACGCACTGTATATATATATATATATATATATACAGTATATATATATATATATATATACAGTATATATATATATATGACACCTCAATACATACATATGTATGTATGTATACACATCATAAATATTATGTATATATAGTATGTATGTATGGGTATATATATATATATATATATATATACATTTTTATATATAATTTTAATTTCAAATTACGTACCGGCAACGAGGCCGCTCCATGAGCCGCTTCCATCACAGTCTAATACCCTTACACCAAACAGATTGACACCTTTGGCCACTCCGTACAGGTTACTCCCTATTGTTCCAGCACAATGGGTACCATGGCCTTGACAGTCAATTCCCTGTGGCAACAACAACAACAACTACAATAATAATAACGACAGTAATGTCAACCACATCAATGTATCTGGTCGAAAATACATTTGTGATGAGATTTTACATTAAATTCAAGAATCGATAATGAATAATCAAAAAATGACAAAATGTGAACGAAATCGGAAGCATTCAACGGCTAATTTGCCAGAACAAGCGGGGGAAATAGTAAAAATTATCCCACTCTTACGTCACATATCACAAATAAAGTAAAAAATTGTTGCTCTTCTAGAGAATGTTTGATCTCGTAAAGTAACCTTCATCAATCTATAAAGATAGTCCATGAAGGATATAAAGATTTTGTAATGAATGTAGCCCAGTATGCATGGTGTTATAGTTATAGTTTTCTGAAGCCAAATACACGAAATTCCGTGTGAAGGCCTGTAAAGTCCATTGGATTGCATCACATGATTAATTATTAATGAAACCAATATTTCAATTAGCCCAGACTTTCTGAACATATCAAAACTGTTTTTTCTTTTTGTCCTTTTGTAATAGTTTAGTTTGAAAATATTATGATGGAAGAGGTCGACTGGCTGGAAAGCTCTCCAGAGGAGTGGAGAGTGCGCACTGTAAAGTGCAGAGTCGTAATTGAATCCAGTGTCCGGGGTAATAAGAACAATACTGTAGCGCCTTGGTCGGTTAACTGGTTAAGCGCTTTATAAGAAACAGTCGTATTCATAATTATTGTTATTATTATCATTACCATTGTTATTGATTTTATTAATATTATGATTTTTATTAGTGTTATTATTATTATTATTATTATCATCATTACTATTATCATTATTATCATTACTATTATTATTGTTAGCAGTGGAAGTAGTAGAAGTATGCACGAGCACACTTACGTAATCCCCTCGACCAATGGCATCGAAGGCAGCAACGGCTCGACCTTCAAAGTAAAGACTATCTGGAGCAATGCCAGTGTCGACAACATAGACGTTAACGCCTGTGCCATCGCCTATGGGGAGGTGGCCGGAAGAAGACAGGTTGGGAGAAAGAGTTTATAACGGTGCATCAGTTTTAAAAAAAACACTTTTGCCAGGGTTGATTAATTATAAGTAAATCGTTTAATACAGCACGTTTGTTACATTGGGTAAAACGGAACAATACATTCAAGGAAATTCACTGGTAATATACAATACTTCATTTGTTCTACTTCAACTCAGAAAACCATAACCAAATTTGCTGAGAAATATAATTCTTTATAGTATGATTTTATCGAACAACCGACCTTAATATTATCTTCATATATGTTCACTTCAGTTTACTGACGGAAGTAGGGGCACACCTATATCATTGTGCACCTCTATTAAAAAATTTTACCTCAAAATATGATAACCTTTTATTCGGTTGTCAGGGATTCTTGGAGTAAATCAGCATCTATAAGAAACGTGCTACACCCTCTTTTCTTTCTACTTCATTAGCAGTTCTTGGAGGGGGCATGGGGGTTCAAGCTCCCTCCCCCGAAAAGAAATTGTTGATTATAGAAATAAAAAAATAGACGCACATATATTATAGAAAAATGAATGCAAGAGCCCGAAACCCCAAATTCCCATTTAGATTGACCGCGCCTATTCTACTTGTCAATTCCCCCCTGTGTCCCCTTTTTGTTTTTACCAAATCTTGAAGCCGACCTTTATTTGAAGTGGACTATAAGACTTTTATTATTACAATTATGTCTTAGATTCATTAAAAATATCTCCAAACATTTTCAAATATTTCTTTTAAAAAGATTATAAACTTATTTCTTACTTTCTTGTGACTACCTATGATTGAATTGTGAGTTATTAATACTTACCCGAAAAGTCTGCTCTTCCATTTAAAGGCAACTGTCTCTGGTCAACACGATCTAAGCCCACAGCTGATGTACGGACGACGCCATCTTGGGTTATGTACTTTATTTCTTCTCTGGCTAGCAGCTTTAAAAATGGATACATGATTTACAGGTATTAATAGAGTTGATATGAGTGAATCTGGTTACAATAAATCGAGTAACTGTTACTAGAGATCGATTTTGTTGAGCACTATTTATTGATAAGGCAAACTCTAAGGTTAATGTCGTCAACTTATTATCTTGAGTTATGTTTTATCTCTCATCTAACTAGCAGCATGATATATTCAATTAATGGCTTTAAAGAAGATTACACATTACATATATAAGTGAAGCTCCTTTACAAGAAATCAAATTTATATCATCAAGGGTCAGAGTTGTAAAGCAATACATTTACTATTATGGCAACTTATAATTAGGGAAGTATGATAAACTTCATAATCTTTTCACAAGATTTATCTCCAGTAGGATCATCACGGTGGTTCGTTATCCCTATAACTGACAGATCTAAGGGGGAAGAAACGACCCATCCTCCACGGTCTGTTTTTTAACCAAGTCTGGCATTTCAAGTACTCAAAAGGATTAGTTTTTGCTTTTCAGATATTTACAGCACTAGTACCCAATTTGATACGCCCTTGATTCTAAGCACTAGTATTACCTTGCATTAAAGACGCACGTTCCCCGTATTCCAGAGGGCGTTCAAGATACGTACGCGCTGGCGGACGGTGCTAGCTGCCTATTGACACCAACAGAATACGGCTCTTACGCAGGTGGCATGTTCCGAATGCCCGAACAATGCCGATTATCGCATACATCTGTCGAAGTAATACCAATCGCAGTTCGGCTCTAAGATTCGGCTGCTGTTTCGGCCCACTTTCGTGACGTCACGATCGGCAGCGATCAGCTGGCTTGGCGAAGGCAGGCCTGCTACATTCACGTAAGTCCCCTACGTGCGCTCCCCCCTCCTCGAACTTTGATTGACAGCTGTATGCAAATTAGAAGTCGATCTTCGGAACCAAGATGGCGATTACTAGAGCAGCGATAACTACACTGGCGGGATGCGTCATTTTTTCTGCGGCACAGATTGGGGCTTTTTTTAAAAGAGGTCTTGATTTAACCCTAATCCTAACCCTAACCCTAACCCTAAACTTTCCCATAGGCTCAACACGCACCTAACCCCAATCTGTGCCGCAGAAAAAAATAACGGTGGCGGGATTGTGCGCTTAAACTCATCCAATATGATCACTTTTCGGTATATATCATTGGAATTATTGAAAAAATGCCTTTTATTATTGTAGTTGATGTGATGATCATCCCCAAACTTGCCTTTATGGTGCTAAATAATATCTGCAGCATTGCGTTCCTTACCAATATAGACCTAACTGTTGTTAGCATAATCACGTTCGCTATTTACCTTTTCGACAGCTCTTTTGGAGAGTTTAGCCGAGAAGCCCTGAATGGCTTTGGTGTACGTATACTTGACAGAAGCACCATCAAAGATTCCTGAAACGTCTTCCAAGATCAGTATCTTGATGGCATCAGTATCGTAACCGGGCTGTAAAGAATGATTAAAATATATAATCATAAGATTAATAGTCTCATCTGAGCAATGAGCGAACTTCAAAGCAATTGTTCTAAATGTACCTTTAAAGGAAGAAAAAAAAGATCACATAAAAGCATCTGCATTATAACTGGAGTAAGATATATTTTTGGTGAGTGAATATAATTGTCCGTATACACAACATGTGGCTTTGTAAAGAAAGAGGTCTATCCATAAAATAGACAAAAATAGTCAAAATATACTAGAAACCAAAATCTAGGCCTACATGATTAAGTAACTTATGATTTACAAGGGTCCAACCCACATGATCGGCAGCAAACGGCCCATTGGCCCGATGATTTTGGTTTCCTGGGCCTTTTGCAATCTCTTTCGAGGGTTCACATTATATAGAACGTCCGTTCACAACAAAGACTAACAATGTCGGCAATATTTCAAAACAAACAGCCAAATGAATGGTAGATTTGAAAAATGAATTGCTGTCAAATTTAAATTCTAAAACAAAAACAAAGGTCAATGAAAAACAGTTAAAAGCTTTGACTGATATATGCTAAGATAATGCTTTAATTTTATATGTATTTATGTTATTGTGAACGTTTTAGATATGTGAAATAAAGTTCCCTGGAAGGGTTAAAACGAAAAGATAAAAACAATGTCGGCAAACCCAGTAGAATATCATAGTCCCAAAATGTACGTTCCTACAAGAATATGAACTGAGCCATTCTTCTTTCTTTTTTCTAATTATTAATCGACAACATTTTGTTTCTCTCACCTGCATCACGATTATGTACTGGTCATCAATCGACTCTTCTACCGTGTAAAATGTGGCGTTCTTAGCAGTCGTAGCGACCACGAAGGCCGACAATATTATAACGATCAACTTCATCTTCCACCTTCCTAACAGCAAAGATACCAGCAAAGATATCCACAATAAGTTGATATGATAACTTTATTGATTCACGTCTGCGTCTGCTAAAGTTCTGCTTTCCAGTGGCAACAGAATGGTGATCCAAACAGATAGCGTGTTATATTGGTTATATCAGGGAGGTGAAAGAAAGGAGGTGAAACTCTTGTAATTTATTCAAACTCATTCGTGAGTTCTAAAGCGTAACAATGGGATGTGTAACATTCCACTTGGCTTTGAAGTTCCATGCTCCGAACCGCGCTTCCACTGCGGGGACTTTCGGAAGCCAGGCACCAGTTTTACATTTATTACAAAATATTAAATTACCGGCAAAATTTCAGTGTAAATCAAAAATTTTATTTGGGGATTGTATTGGGAAAAGTGCATCAAACAAATTTTCAAATTTAGTACTCCGTCCTTCCTATAATTTGTGTGCCAGAGTTGGTAAAAGAAAAATTACATCCTGACAAAAACTCAATATTTTAGGATAATGCGCTAATTTGTGCATGTTTTAATGTCCCGTTATTTAATCCATGATTTACAATCTTTAACAACATTAAGTTTGCTAATGCGTGTTTTCGCGTGTTTTTATATTTTGAAGTTAAAAAAGGATGAAATTACACAAGTTTGTGTTCGCTTGTTCTACTCTTTACACATTCAACAATGGATGAGAAATCATTGAAAGGGACAGCGAACAGTTGCTGCGATACCATTTTCTGATGTAGGAATTCAAAATCCTGAAATTTCATGCGCTCTTTTATCTTACCACCTGGTCAACAGTTGCAGATAAGCGCATAACTTTTCGGCGGCGTGAAGCATGGGGTCAAAGGAGAGCGGCTTGATTCCAGTCCTTCTCTATCACGTCCCTGGACACAACATTCAATGGGATGATGCCCACATTATTGAGTTTAAAACGCACTTCTGGTCACGAATGGTAGAAGAACCCATCTGCATAAAAGGATCAATCCTTCACTGAATAGGGATTCTTGCTATACATTGCACTCAGGGGCGTCGCTAAAGGGGGGGTGTGACACCCCCACCTGTCGGGATTTTGTCGGTAAAATTGCGCTGCCGTCGGGAAAAATGAGAAAAGGGGAGGGGAAAAAGAGAGGGAAAGGGAAAGAAAAGAAAAAGAAAAGGAAAAGAAAGGAAAGAAAGGAAAGAGAAAGGAAAGAAAGAGAGAAGGAAGAGGAAGGAGAGGAAAGGAAGGAAAGGAAAAGAGAGAAAAGAAAGAAAAGGAGAAAACGAAAAAAAAGAAGAAAAAAAGAGAAAAGGGAAACAAAAGAAACGGGGGGTGAAAGAGGAAGAGAGAGGGGGTAAGAGCCAGAGAGAGGAGGGGTTGGAGTAAGAGAGAGGTGGTTGTTGGGTGGAGTCGCCTCGTCGAGGAGCAAGAAAGATACGCATGGATATGTTGCTGTGTCGGGTCAGCTATGTCGGTATTCTTGCTCGATCATCGTGTACTATATCAATGCAGAAGTTTGAAGTCGGTGAGATGTATTATGTCAGTCGGCCGGCGAATTTGTTTTCCCTACGAAATGTGACTTTTTATCAGACAAAGTAAAACTTTTTGAAATTCAGACAATGATTAAAAGTCGAGAACGGTACAACGAATCTTCTTCTTTCTCTAATAATTTAATGAAACGAAAAAATTTCCGCGCTTTGCGCGGGAGAGGGGAACTGAATTCAAACAAGGATTTAGAGTCGGGAACGGTGCAACGAATCGTCTTCCTTCTCTAATAACTTAATGAAACGTCAAAGCTTTCGCGCTTCGCGCGGGAGGGGCGAAAATTAATTCAAACAAGGATTAAGAGTAATAATTTAATGAAGCATCAATGCTTCCGCGAAGCGCGGGAGGAAACTGAATTCTGACAAGGATTAAGAGTAGAGAACGGTACAACGAATCGTCTTCTTTCTCTAATAATTTAATGAAACGTCAAAGCTTTCGCACTTCGCGCGGGAGGGGCGAAAATGAATTCAGACAAGGACTAAAAGTCGAGAAAGGTACAAAGAATCGTCTTCTTTCTCTAATAATTTAATGAAACGTCAAAGTTTCCGCGCTTCGCGCGGGAGGGGGAAACTGAATTCAGACAAGGATTTAGAGTCGGGAACGGTGCAACGAATCGTCTTCCTTCTCTAATAACTTAATGAAACGTCAAAGCTTTCGCGCTTCGCGCGGGAGGGGCGAAAATTAATTCAAACAAGGATTAAGAGTAATAATTTAATGAAGCATCAATGCTTCCGCGAAGCGCGCGGGAGGGGGGAAACTGAATTCTGACAAGGATTAAGAGTAGAGAACGGTACAACGAATCGTCTTCTTTCTCTAATAATTTAATGAAACGTCAAAGCTTTCGCGCTTCGCGCGGGAGGGGCGAAAATGAATTCAGACAAGGACTAAAAGTCGAGAAAGGTACAAAGAATCGTCTTCTTTCTCTAATAATTTAATGAAACGTCAAAGTTTCCGCGCGCGCGGGGGGAAACTGAATTCAGACAAGGATTTAGAGTCGGGAACGGTGCAACGAATCGTCTTCCTTCTCTAATAACTTAATGAAACGTCAAAGCTTTCGCGCTTCGCGCGGGAGGGGCGAAAATTAATTCAAACAAGGATTAAGAGTAATAATTTAATGAAGCATCAATGCTTCCGCGAAGCGCGCGGGAGGGGGGAAACTGAATTCTGACAAGGATTAAGAGAAGAGAACAGTACAACGAATCGTCTTCTTTCTCTAATAATTTAATGAAACGTCAAAGCTTTCGCGCTTCGCGCGGTAGGGGCAAAAATGGATTCAGACAAGGATTTAGAGTAATAATTCAATGAAACGTCAAAGCTTCCGCAAAACTGAATTCTGACCAGGATTAAGAGTCGAAAACAGTATAACGAATCGTTTTCTTTCTCTAATAATTTAATAACCGTCAAAGCTTCCTAGCTTCGCGCGGGAGGGAAACTGAATTCAGACAAGGATTAAAAGTCAAGAACAGTACAACGAATCGTCTTCCTCATATAATAATTTAATGATACGTCAAAGCTTTCGCGCTTAGCGCGGGAGGGGCGAAAATTAATTCAAACAAGGATTACGAGTAATAATTTAATGAAACATCAATGCTTCCGCGCTTCGCGCGGGAGGGGGGAAACTGAATTCAGACAAGGATTAAAGGTAGAGAACGGTACAACGAATCGTCTTCTTTCTCTAATAATTTAATGAAACGTCAAAGCTTTCGCGCTTCGCGCGGGAGGGGCGAAAATGAATTCAAACAAGGATTAAGACAACGAATTTAATGAAACATCAATGGGAGGGGGGAACTGAATTCAGACAAGGATTAAGAGTAGAGAACGGTACAACGAATCGTCAAGGATTACGAGTAATAATTTAATGAAACATCAATGATTTCGCGCTTCGCGCGGGAGGGGCGAAACTGAATTCAGACAAGTATTAAGAGTAGAGAACGGTACAACGAATCGTCTTCTTTCTTTAATAATGTAATGAAACGTCAAAGGTTTCGCACTTCGCGCGGGAGGGGCGAAAATGAATTCAGACAAGGATTAAGAGTAGAGAACGGTACAACGAATCGTCTTCTTTCTTTAATAATTTAATGAAACGTCAAAGCTTTCGCGCTTCGCGCGGGAGGGGCGAAAATGAATTTAAACAAGGATTACGAGTAATAATTTAATGAACATAAATGCTTTCGCGCTTCGCGCGGGAGGAGAGAAAATAAATTTAAACAAGGATTACAAGTGCCGGGGGCTCCTACCCTAATATCGTTCAGTAGGTCCTAAGGAAGCCCTGTACCAAAAATGGCATTTGTACAACAACAAATAAATGTTATATTACCTTCTAAATTATTTGGGGGCTACGAAGCGACGCCCCCGCCCAACACCCTTATATGATTTTTTGCCGGGGCTCCTACCCTAATATCGTTCAGTAGGTCATAAGGAAGCCCTGTACCAAAATGGCATTTGCACAACTACAAATAAATGTTATATTACCTTCTAAATTATTTGGGGGCTACGAGGCGACGCCCCACCCCACACCCTTATATGATATTCTTGCCGGGGGCTCCTACCCTAATATCGTTCAGTAGGTCCTAAGGAAGCCCTGTACCAAAATTGGCATTTGTACAACAACAAATCAATGTTATAAAATCAATTGGGGCTCCAAAGACGCCCCGCCCCACACCCTTAAATTGACATTTTTGCCGGGGGCTCCTAGCCTAATATCGTTTAGTAGGTCCTAAGGAAGCCGTGTACCAAAAATGGTGCTTTTATCCGGCAAGTAACGATAATCGATAAATTTGACGCTAAGCCACCTGACTATTAAGCCTCGGTCACAAATGCCATTACAAACTGCTACGAACGCCGTACGATCGATTTTCAGACAATGGAAATTCGGGAAGACAATGGAAAAACAGGGGGATTCGTACGAAATAATCGTTCGTACGAACCTTTGTGACCGTAGCTTTATGGCGTTGTATCCTGATTGATGAATCCTGTCAACTTTCGATGTAGAAGTAGAAGTAGAAGTAGGAGTAGGCCTAGGAGTAGAAGCAGGAATAGAAGTAGGAGTAGGAATAGAAGTAGAAGTAAAAGTAGGAGTAGAAGAAGGAGGATTACTTCCGGCTCACGAAAATAAAAAGTGAATTTATTCTTGTACAGTTCTTTATGATGTTATATGTCAGGTTAGTGCCCACACATGCCCAGTCGAGTAATTTTGATTATTATTTCAGGAAATTTCGCTCCATTTTCTTTCGCTTGCCTCTTGTAAAGAAAGCACTGTGTACTGCTCGTATTATCAGACGAGTGGTAGCGAAAAGTAATTATCATTACAAAAGCATATTTCCCTTTGAATGTGGCCCGTTAGTTTGCAACTAGGCAGGAACCCTTTGTCTACGTATCTGCAAGAAAGATCATATTAAGCACATGCCTGACATATTTTCTCCTGGCGGCATCGAAAATGGTACAAAGGAAATGAGCTAGATATGACGCCATCTCATAAAACTCCTTGATGTAACCAAATACATAGGTCTCTATGAAGTGCCTCGATACGAATTATCATAATTATTTCATTCACCTGTTACGAATATTTTTATTTCAAAAGTCAGAATGCAAATGGCATTTGGTACGCGTTATTAGGTAGAGCAAGGCATATTGTTGTCCTACGTAGCAACAATAAATGTATACAATTCGCATTCCGACTATTGAGAACAATCAATTATTCAGAAGAAGTGAATGAACTTCGAATGGAGACGCTTCAAAATTACGAACAAGGTATATTAAGGTAGATGATATATCAAAGTATAAACATCTACACAGTAGATGACAAGTCATGATGTGATTCATATTTACATATTCACGCTTTAGCTTATCCAAAAGTTGACTTATAATTATCCGTTGTTACATTTTTTTCCCTCTCTAATATATCAAGGAAGTAGTATTATTTTTAACTAGTTCTACACAGGATTATTTAAATTTCCACATGATATACTTGAACAAATATATTATATGAACCTTTTTTATATTTTGAGCTAAATAATATATGATTTTACACGAGCTCTGTGGTGCATTAAATTGATATGTATATATGTAAGGCAGCCCCATCGTTTAAAGCTTAGAGATGACCGCCCCCCCCCGCCAAACAAAAACAAATATATATATATATATATATATATATATATATATATATATATATATATATATATATATATATATATATAGATTTGCGAAAGGCCAATGATCAAAACTTAGACACCCCATATGATTTCTATATTTCACTCGTTTCATTTTCTCTTTCTGTCCTCCTTTCTGTTTATATTTTGTCATGCATTTCATTGATTTTTATCATGTATTTATTTTACTCTTTTTATGTTGGAAGAGATTAATTTCAAAGGGGATTACTCTATTTTTGACCAACATTTTTTTGTTTTAGATGAATATGTGCATCTGAAACATGAGAATCAAATGCACTATAATGATTTTAAAAATATATTTTTCGAAAGGCAGACAATTTCGATCATTATAGATTTTCGTTCATTCCGAAAGGGACTAAATCCAAACCCGTTTCAATCCAAAAGGAGTTAAATCCACTGTGGCGATTACGAATTTGTTATTATGAACCACGTTTTCTAAAGCTAAGTTTGATCAATTTTGTTGTATATGGTGCAGTTACCAGTGTAAACGATCTGTGCAAAATTTCAATAAATTAAACATTTTCTCATGTAGCTCATTTTGGAATGATACAGTGTTTTTTCTAGAGGATTTATTTTCCAAACATTTTTAAATAACCAATAAATATCGGGAAATATGCTCAGCTACCTGCAGTATTAATGTCTTTTGCATTGAATTTGAATTGATAAAACGGGTTAAAGGTTGACGCTGTCTAATTCCAAAAGGGGCTAAATCCACAAAAATTAAAATGATAAAATTTTATCTAAAAATGGATTTCATTGCTAGATTTGTGTAAAGATATTGAAAGCTGTTGTATGACAATATTCCTGCCATATATACAAAAAAAAGAAGTGATACCTTACAAGAGTCGGCCTAATAGTAATGAATTAAAAATCCTAGATTTACTCAAAAACGCTAAAAGTGGATTGAGCCCCTTTTGAATGAAACTCTTCGTTTCTATTTGATTTCTTGCACATACAGCTTATTCCATGGGATATACACAATGGAATATAAACTCATATCAACACGAGTTTTGAACAGCACTGTATGCAATATACTTGTTTTGTATCCAAACCTGTAACAATGTAGTTTTAGAGCATATGCAGTTCATTCCATTGGATATACATCGTGGACTACTATAAACTCATCTCAAAATCCAGGGTGTATCAAAGCTTTTGATAAGCACTGGATATAATATATTTCTTTCAACTCCCCTTTAAGTGATTTTCTATTCATTCATATTTTCTCCTTTCTATAACCCTATAACCCTTTTAAATAATTACATAATCATTGAATAATGCTGTCATTTTATCTTGCATCATACCAAAATCAAAATCAAACAAATTGCAAATTAATACAGGCTGGGAAAGGAAAACGTATATAACCCCATCCCCTCCCCGCACCACCCAAAATAGCTGATTTTCCGGCTGAATTACATGGATCATCATCAGCTCGGATGTCCGACAGATACGCCACTGTTTTGACAGTTTTATCTCTACTCATAAACTATCTGCTCAGATGTCCACCATCTATTGCTAGTACCAAGACTGTGTAGCGAGTCATGTTACAGTACATTCAATTATCATTCACTGGTATATATATATATTGTGTCTTTAATCCAAAATGGCTGCCTAAGAAGTTGTAGGGAGTTTGAGGATTTTGGTATTTCGCCATACCTTCGGAACTGGTTCAAACTGGATTTATTAATTAAATGATGTTTATGCATAAGTTTGTCGATCACGTGATTTATTAACATAGATGTGCGCTTACTAAATGATGTTTAATCATAAGATTTTCGTTCACGTGATTAATTAACATAGATATGCGCGTGTTTTAACCAACCACGCTACAGTCGTGGTTGGGGCTTTTCTGACTTCTCCATGTGGAAACCAGTTGGCTTTTGAATATTATAGTCCGGGAGCCAGGGGGGTCAACCTAGCTGGAAAGGAAACCAATTTTCATGTGCACAGATGTAAAGATCGCATATCTCCATATAACAAATCGACCGTCTGGCATGTTCTAAGTGGTGGGTGTGGCCAGGGGGAGCCCCCTCCCCAAAAAAGCGTCCCTTTTGACGACAAATTAGTATTTTGTTAATAATATTGTAAGGAAACCTTGAACCACCATGAGTTTGGTGTCATATGAAAAAAATTAAATTATCTACATTTTGATACCTATTTCAACGAAATTGGGATTAATTTACATAGCAAATTTAAGTTAAAACATGATTTTTGGTGATTTTTTTCGAAATATTGAATTTTATCAAAAATATTATTTTCCATATATCAAAATTGGAGAGGTGCATTTTTTCATAACAATGACAATATCCTGTGCGAGGGAGAGGTTTATGTATCTTTTCAATAAAAAGTTATAGCAATCCAAAGTTATTGATTTGATTTCCACAAAAACAACATTTTTGCCCACATGTGTATTAACTGTATGCATATACGTGCATTAGTGTATTAAGGACCTGTTTGGTGTGTTTACATCGAGTTTTAAAGATAACTTTTAACTAAAACCTCTTATCACCATGTATTTGGTGTCAAAAGATGGATAATTAAAATACCTTCATCCTGATATCAATTTCAATGAGTGATGTAGTGTGTGAAATATAAATTTTGAGCCAAAAGGTGCTTTATTGTAGATATTCCTCTGATTTTGGCCAGTATCTCGGTATATTAACTGGACAAAAGTGATTAGACATTTAGTAGTGCAGAAAGTTCAAAGGATTTGGAGCGCTGAGTGCAATTGATAAGTTCTTCTTCTGTACTCTGGGATGTTTCAGGAAATGTGGACATTGGCAGTTGCCTCCCCAGGCGCGGATCCAGGGGCAGGGGCCTAGCCCCCCGCCAAAAAGAATAAAAGAGAGAGAGAGAGAGAGAGAGAGAAGGAAAAGAAGGGAAAGGGAAAGAGGAAAGGGAAAGAAAGAAGAGGAAGCAGAAAAGAAAAGGGGGAAAAGGGAGATTGGGGGGGGGCGAAAGGGCCTTGTCTCCCAGGTTGTTGACCCCCTCCCAGCAAAAAAAAAAAGAGAGAGAAGGAAGGAAATGGAAAGAAAAAAGGAAAAAGGAAGATAAAGGGAATGAAATAAAGGGAATGAAATAAAGAGAAATAAGAAAAGAAAAGAAAAAGTTGCGATTCTCCCGCCAACAAGTTGTGGATCGGGATGGGACCTAAAGGCCCTTGCCTCTCCCCGCCCAAAAAGGGAAGGAAAGGGAAAGAGGAGAGCTAAAAGGGAACAAAAAGAGGAAGAAGAAAAGAAAAGGATGAAAACAAGGGAGATCAGTTGCGATTAATTCGGCCAACAATGTGTGGATCGGGGACCGAAAGGCCCTTGCCCTCTCCCCCCGCAAACTTAAAAGAGAAAGAAGGGAACGGAAAAAAAGAGGAAGAAGAAAGGTAGGGAGATCATGAGTGATTTTCCCCACCAACAAGGTGTGGATCGGGGGGGGGGGCGAAAGGCCCTTGCCTCCCCTTATCTGACCGTGATTTAATACCTACCCTGAGCTTATGGGGCTCTGCCCTGGAATCCACCTAGGGCCCTAAGGCAGGCCCTTGGATGCTAATCTGATCGTAATGCATAAAACCCTGAGTTTCCGGGGCTCCGCCCCTGGACCCCACGCCAATTAGTGACCTGCCAGAGTCACAAATAAGGTATCAAAATATGCTCATCTGACCGTAATTAAATGCCTAAAACCCTGAGCTTACGGGGCTCTGCCCCTGGACCCAACCTAGGGCCCTAAGGCGGCCCCTGGATGCTCACCTGACGGTAATTTAATGCCCCAAACCACTAAACTTCCGGGGCTCCGCCCCCTGGACCAAACGCCAATTATTGTCCTGCCAGTGTCACAAATTAAGTATAAAAATGCCATCTGACCGTAATTAAATGGATCTTCATGATCGTAAATTCTTTAGCCTCTCCCCCCACCCACTTTGAGAAACGTTCAGCGGGGCCTGCATGTAAGAGTGGTGGTGATGTGGTTTTTTTTTCTGCCCCACCCAAACGATTTTGCTCATTACGCCACTGCTTTAGTGGTCACCATTACGTACCAATATTTGGCTCGCACAATTTCAAATTTGGGCCCTCCCTAAGAAATCTTGGATCCGCGCCTCCTGCCCCCTCCCCACCCCACCCCGCCCCTTCCAGCCGCTTATCATAATCTTGCCCATGACCAAGACAAGTTAGTGCATCGATCAACATGAATTTATATAATATCGCCATGTTTGGTTTAATGGTTTATTTTGCCTGACTACTAAGAAAACATGTGTATGCTTGTGAGCAACCAATACTCCGCATGATTCCTATTGTGATTAGATTAGAATGACATAAACTTTTCTCATAAAATAGTTTCGGCTAGGTATGCAAAAAAATTTTTTCTCTCGATTACAAGTAATTCGGTACAAAAATCGAAGGAACATTATGAAACTACTTGATTCGATTGAATCTCAGTTTTAGTCTTTGTGTGTTTCAAATAGGAAGTTCCACAACTACAATTGAGATCAATTTGAAATCTTTTCTGCTTAGCCATGAATAACTTTAAATCGTTACTAACTCCTTGAACTTCTAAGGATCTCACGATTTGATGATTGGAAAATGTCATTAGGTACCAGCTTATAATTTTGGTAACACATCACCGTCTACATTAGAGTTCTATCATGCCCGTTGCATAAATCATATGGTCTTTTCGAACATAGAATAACATTTTTTTAATTAGAATAAAATAAAATGCAAACTTGTCGTAGATTGTTTCCTTTGAAACAGGGTTCGAGTTACAGTTCCACCAGGGACACTGTCATAGACAATCTTTGATTACTTCTATTTATTGAATTTTAATTAGGATGTGGGCAAAAAGAAAAGAAGAAATGGAAATCTGCATGTAATAATCTGCAAGTTCAAGCTAGTAAATGTGCTACAACTGATCATTTCAAGCGTATTAAGCGTATTATTATTTGTGACTCTAGCAGGTCACTAATAGGCGTGGGGTCCAGGGGGCGGAACCCCCGGAAGCTCAGGGGATTTAATCATTAAATTGCGGTCAGATGAGCATCCAGAGACCCGCCTTAGGGCCCTAGGTGGGGTCCAGGGTGCAGAGCCCCCGGAAGCTCAGGGGTTTTTAGGCATTTGATTACGATCAGATTAGCATCCAGAGACCCGCCTTAGGGCCCTAGATGGGGTCCAGGGTGCAGAGCCCCCGGAAGCTCAGGGGTTTTAGGCATTTGATTACGATCAGATTAGCATCCAAGGGCCTGCCTTAGGGCCCTAGGTGGATTCAGGGCAGAGCCCCGTAAGCTCAGGGTAGGTATTAAAATTATTTTCATCCTTTTCTTTTCTTCTTCCTCGTTTTGTTCCCTTTTAGCTCTCCTCTTTGCCTTTCCCTTCACCCCTTGGGGAAGCCAAGGGCCTTTAGGTTCCCATCCCCGATCCACAACTTGTTGGCGGGAGAATCGCAACTGATATCCCCATTCTTTTCTTCGTCCTCTTTATTTCATTCCCTTTATCTCCTTTTCCCTTTTTTTTCTTTCCCACTTCCTCTTCTTTCTTTCCCTTTCTCTCTTCTTTTTCATTTCCCTTCTTTTCCTTCTCTCTCTCTCTCTCTCTCTCTCTTTCTCTCTCTCTCTTTTGGCGGGGACGGGGAGGGGGGGGGCAAGGCCCCCTGGCCCCCTGGATCCGCGCCTGGGGGAGGCAACTGCCAATGTCCACATTTCCTGAAACCAGTCCCAGAGTACAGAAGAAGAACTTATCAATTGCACTCAGCGCTCCAAATCCTTTAAATTTTCTGCACTACTAAATGTCTAATCACTTTTGTCCAGTTAATATACCGAGATACTGGCCAAAATCAGAGGAATATCTACAATAAAGCACCTTTTGGCTCAAAATATATATTTCACACACTACATCACTCATTGAAATTGATATCAGGATGAAGGTATTTTAATTATCCATCTTTTGACACCAGATACATGGTGATAAGAGGTTTTAGTTAAAAGTTATCTTTAAAACTCGATGTAAACACACCAAACAGGTCCTTAATACACTAATGCACGTATATGCATACAGTTAATACACATGTGGGCAAAAATGTTGTTTTTGTGGAAATCAAATCAATAACTTTGGATTGCTATAACTTTTTATTGAAAAGATATATAAGCCTCTCCCTCGCACATTGTACATAAGCAAATTCCGGGAAAGTTATGAAAAAATGCACCTTTCCAATTTTGATATATGGAAAATAATTTTTTTTGATAAAATTCAATATTTCGAAAAAAATCACCAAAAATCATGTTTTTAACTTAAATTTGCTATGTAAATTAATCCCAATTTCGTTGAAATAGGTATCAAAATGTAGATAATTTAATTTTCTTTCATATGACACCAAACTCATGGTGGTTCAAGGTTTCCTTACAGTATTATTTACAAAATACTAATTTGTCGTCAAAAGGGCCGCTTTTTTGGGAGGGGCTCCCCTGGCCACACCCACCACTTAGAACATGCCAGACGGTCGATTTGTTATATGGAGATATGCGATCTTTACATCTGTGCACATGAAAATTGGTTTCCTTTCCAGCTAGGTTGACCCCCCATGCTAGGCTGTAACTGTGTTGTGATTATTGTACCGGTCTAATTTTATACAACGATCGGATTGAACGATTCCGTCCCCGGACCATTCCCGGTGGACTTGCTCACCGATTACGTCTTGTATTTTTGCAATATATATTTTTACTCTTTTGCTCGTCATTAACGACACTTTACATTCACCAGCAGTGAGAATAGAGCATTTATGATCTATAGACTAGTTTTTCTCACCAGCATTATTTATTGTTTGACAACTTTTTATCATCGACTCCATTATATTGTTTCGACATTTGATTCTTCGATTTGCATCGCAAGTTGGTCTATTGACATTATCTGCATCATCATTGTATTTACAATTGACTACCTCATCACTATCATCAACGAGCCCATCGCCAACCACTTCATCGTCTTCACCATCGTCGTCTTCCATCATCGTTGTCTTCATCATCGTTTTCTTCATCATCGCTTTCTTCATCATCGTCGTCATCATCGTCGTCATCGTCTTCATCATCGTTTTCCTCATCGTCGCTGTATTCATCTAGCATCGATCATCGTCTTCATCTTCTTCACGATCAACAACCAGCTCATCGAATACCGTTTTCGGCTAACTAGTCTACACCAACTCCCATGACTCACGTAACGTTAATTATATTATAACTGTGATTTATGCATTTTCATCATTCCATATTGTGATGGTTCATTTGACTAACCAGAGTGCCTGTGGTTGGTAGCCAGTAGTAAATTGTAACGCATATTTTACATGTTTAATAATGGTAATAGTCTAGACCTATAGGTCGAGTCTAGACCCACCGATCTATTGTTGTTTTCTCGTGTTGTGTACTCCGTAGGCCCCTACACTACACAAGTATGGAGATTTGCTTAGTGGGTTTTGAACCACAATATTTCGTGCCTATATACATGTAAGTAAATCTAAACGCTATAAGCCTAGCATTAGATTTGAGTATTAATTTCTTGGTTGTTATTATTCAGTGTGAATGATATTTAACTAGCGCTGTCTTATTACTTAGTTGAGCATGACTCCTAATATTTCGAGACTTGTATAAAGTGGTAGTCCTAAAGGTTATAGTGACGAAGTTTAGTCTCCTTTAGGGGCCTTCCTAACTTTGCTTTTAGAAATCATCAATATTTGAGTATCAACAGTAGTTATCAAGGTCCTAGTGATCTGTCACTGTTGAGATAGACAGAGGAGGTTTTTGGTAATTCAGTAATTATTGTTACTTATGTGAAATTATAGAATATAGAACCAGATT
This sequence comes from Mesocentrotus franciscanus, assembly GCA_037976565.1. NCBI lineage: Eukaryota > Metazoa > Echinodermata > Echinoidea > Camarodonta > Strongylocentrotidae > Mesocentrotus > Mesocentrotus franciscanus. The sequence continues at coordinate 27,083,747 of CP137672.1, forward strand.
TACTCAAAGTCATATTCATAATCAATTTGTCTGAACGTGATCCTTTATTATGTGTTTTATTGTCTGGAGGGATTCTGTTTTTTAGTAGTTTAATTAAAAATAGAATTATGTGGAGTTACTAGTTAACACGCAACATAGTCCATACACCCACGTAATATCTAAAACTGTCTAACAATTCATTTTCTATCATTTTTCGAGGTGTGCAAACATGTGTGGACGTGTGTGTGGGGGGTCCACTCTCTGCAGAAAACGTCAGTATAATATTAACGCATACGTATAGGTATGCAGGTATGAAAATCTCACACGCATATTACGATACAACATTCCCAATATATCAAACGAAAACGGCAAAACTGCTTTAAAAAGTATTTAATTCATCACATAATATTTTTAAAAAGTGCAACCACAAACTTAACATAAACAAGGAAAAAAAAGAACAAAAATATTACAGGTATGTGTATTTTGATTGCTATCGTTGAACAAAATAAACAAATCATAAGAACAATTTTTTTTTTTTTTAGAATCATATTTTTTTCCCACTTGCTATGGTATATTTGCTATGATAATATGTATATTGTTTTTATACAGACTATTACCCCCCATTTTTGTGGAGGTTTACTAATAAAATACTTTTTCAAACTTACACTTCATGGTTTCGTTAATTATCCACAGTGTCCCTGAAAGGAGACCCAAGTTTGTTAGTAAATTTCTGAAGAGTTCCAAATTAATTATCAATAATGTATGCATCATTGGCATCTGCAACAAAGGTCCTACGTGTGTGCACTGAGCTCTCTACGTGTTATATGATGGAAAAACGTGTGAAGTATATCGCAAAATCCGCCCTGGGTTACCGTTTCACGTCTAAACGAGGCTATATCTGGATCCTATGGTACGTAAAGGAAGCGATTCGGAGATCCCTGTCCAGGATCAGTGACCAAGTCTTTTGTGGACATCTCTAAGACTTTTTCTGCGAGTTCTGCCGGTGTCAGGTTGGGGTTGTTAGCCAGAAGGATAGCAACAGCACCTACATCACGTAAAACAATAACAAATTTAGAGTTCAAGGATGATTAACAGCGCCTATGTTTTAAAACAATGACAAATTTTAGGGGATTCAGTTTGTTTAACATCGAGAGAAATTTAGGGGTTTTGAAATGTTTTACAACGCCTATTTTTTTAATATTGACAAAAATCCGGGTTTCAAATGTTAATCTACACTGTCAAATGGTTAAAACTGCACAATTACTCGTAACGAACACAGCAAACCAACATTTCGACAAAATGCAATATCAATTAGTTGAGATTCATTGTTGATGTTTGTTTATTTTGTTGGTTGTCTTCTTGTTGTTTTCTTTTGTCTGTGTTTCTTTGTTAGTATTTTGTTCCCTCTCGCTTTGGTCATTGAGTGAAAGAGTACTCACCTGTGACATGGGGACACGCCATTGATGTACCACTGAGCGTACGTGTCTCCTCTATACCTCCGATCCATGCACTCGGGATGCTCACGCCAGGGGCAAAGACATCCACACACTGTCCATAGTTGGAGAAATAAGCTCGTTCATCGTCGATAGATGTAGCACCGACAGTTATCACCTGCAATAATTAACCGAAGCGATCGAGACAAGATTAATAAAAGTCACATTTGTATAGTCCTTGCTACTTTGTTTTTAAGTGCTTTACAATGTGATTATTATTACCCGGTTATTTTATTCGATTGCTATTCTGCACATAGCGGTGCACACACTCTGCTCCCTGGGGAGTATTCCGGTCGGGCGCCATTTTATAAGCGCACATGCACGTGTCAATCCAACCATGCACGTTCACGATTGTATCCTACCGGGTATCCATTTAATACATGGGTAGAGAGAAGTAATGAAGACAAAATGCCTTGCTTATAAGGATTTCAGTGCCGTGCCGGGAATCTCAAGTCCATTGTTTAAACCACTCGACCTCTAAGAAAGGGGTTACGATTGCATGTTTTTAAAAAAACTAGCCTTTTACTACCGCGGGATGAATATGAAAACGGGTAAATTAGTGCATATATTTATTCTTTTTATACTTAAGTATGGCAAATTAGGTTTTTCGGGGGGAGGGGCTGGAGCAAATTATTTGAGTCCCATCCATCCCCCCCCCCCTCCCCCTCTCCATTGAGCTGAATGTACCCACACGACGTGTGTATGACGGATACATTATCCGGACACAAGTTTTCCTGCAATATTTTGGCTATAGTATAAGTGCGAAATATTCGTGATGTGCCTATATTGATATATATAATATTGATGTATATATTTTTTTTTTTTGGGGGGGGGGGGTAAAGGGAATTCCATTCTGATATTAGGCCCTAAGTAGATGTTCATAGAATCGGAAAAATGAGAGCAACGGATCAATGAAAGTTTGAGGAAATTCCGATAAAATATGAAACTTTCTTAAATTTCTTAATTTCTTAAAGGTGGTGAACATTTCAATTTTCTTGAATTTTGACGAAGGATGCAGCCTTTTTTTAAAGGTTTGTGTAAAATAAAAAACATACTAATTAAATGAATATTTTCTCAAGAGAAAGTGGAAATATATGAATTTTTGAACAGAGCAAATGGTAGAAGTCCTCGGATGGTGCGTCACGGAGTTGCCAATTTGTGCTCGATCGCTTACAGCCGGACGCGTCTTATTTTTTCGTACCACGGCGAGCCCAGATTCCTATTATTTCATGAATATTCATTACGCAGGGTCGGGGGAAAGTCTCGATTCTCTTGAATATTCATGTTGATCGAGGCGGGAACTATCCTACATACGCCGTAGCATGCGCAGCATCGAATATCGCGTGTAACACGTTGGATTAATGATATAAAACGACATAAGAAAAGCAATGTCATGGTCATTTGGATAATACAGTCATAAATGCTGTGTTTAATTATTAAAAAATGCCAAAAACGAAACAAAATGTCAGTAGACAAGATATACAGCATATATTTCAAGCAAGAGTAAAATGATTGTTCTCTTGATAGGCAATTTATGAGTACTTTTCCGAGGTCAAGTTGAATCTAGTTCTTGTTATGAATGGGAAAATAATCAGTTCTAGGTTCGCTTGTTTAAATATTACAAGCAGAGGTTGAATTTTGGTATTGAATATGTGATACAGTATAAACATGAGTTAAGTTCAATTAGCAAAGGTGAATTTGATAAAACTGGATTTGACTGACTTCTGGTGTGTTTTATTCTTTAGAGGTCGTAGTGACAATTCAATCTGTATAAAAAAAAAATAACAAGAATAGGCCTACATACAGACATCAAGTTAGCAAAATAAATACCTGTGTATTGCACTTAAATTATTTCTATGATCTATGCTCACTTAACTGCATAATATTACCACTGAATAACTTTAGTGCCTGCATGATGTGTCGTTTCACATATGATGTACCTGTCATAATAAATGACTTATAAAATCAAACTCTATAGCTACGTACTTTATCCTCGTAAAGATAATCTTTCGTATTAAACGAATAAGGATTTATTTGTGACACACAGTGCTATATTTGTTCTCACCAATTCTAACCGGATTAAAATAACTGCTTTCTTTCCTAAGCATCAAATATACACACTTGTTCAATACTTGATAACCAAAGGGACAAAACTAAGTCACTAGTCTATACAAGCAGGGTATCAAATTCACCTTTGCTAATTGAACTTAACTCATGTTTATAATAATGTATCAAATATTGAATACCAAAATTCAACATCTGCTTGTAATATTTAAAAAGCAAACCGCGAACTGATTATTTTCCCTTCATGAAAAGAACTAGATTCAACTTAATTGACCTCAGAAAACTAGGCCTACTCATAAATTGCCTATCAAGACTCTTGCTTGAAATATATGCTATATATCTTCTTCTGACATTTTGGCATTTACTAGTAATTGAACACAGCATTTATGACTGTTTTATCTAATGACCATGACATTGCTTTTCTATGTCGTTTTATACCATTAATCCAACGTGTTACACACGATATTCGATGCTGCGCATTCTACACGCTTAGGATAGTTCCGCCTCGATCATACATGAATATTCAAGAGAATCGAGACTTTCCCCCGACCCTGCGTAATGAATATTCATGAAATAATAGGAATCTGGGCTCGCCGTGGTACGAAAAAATAAGACGCCAGCCGGACATAACCCCGCCCGCTGAACTTTAACGTACACTTGTGTTAGAGTTCAGTGAACCCCCCCCACCCCCCGTTCACCTTCGCCCGACTAAGATTGGATGGACCCACCTGTTGGATCCCGGCAGGTGAGAATTTGCATGCATCATAATCGGAGTTACCAGCAGCTGCCACTACAGTGATCCCGGCATCGATGATACCCTGCACGGCAGCATTTACTGCACAGCTGAATCCGCCTCCAATCGACATGGATGCTACCGCTGGCCTTTGGCCAGATTTCGCCACGAAATCACAACCTGAAGCGATAATGAAATGATAATGAACGTTTTTTAAATAAATTTTGTATACAGTAAAAACTGTCTCGATGGCCACCTCTATATCTCTCTATAGAGGCCACCTGTCTATAGTGGCCATGTCTTTTGTCTCCCTCAAGAAAGAAACTGTCTGTTCTACAGTGCGTATCAACAAAAAGTGTACCCAACTTTAGTAGCTTTTAATTAAAAGTGTACAACTATGCGACCATGAATCATATTCAATGGGAAAGCGTAACTAAATACCCTATGTATGATACCATATTCATATTTGTGCTGCCACTGATGACTGAGCAGCAGGTTTTTCAAAATCCTCTTGTACCAAGTTTGGGCTAAAGCAATGAATGTGGGTCAAAAGCCATTATGTGTGTATTATCTCATTCCAAAAACAATTGCTCACTTATTTACATTGACTTTCAGGCAAGAAAAGATGTTAATATCAACTCAAACTGAAGAAAATGCTCATGACAAGCAAAATGTAGGATATTCTCTTCATTTAATATGATGATTACAATCTTGACTTCATTCGCATCCCTTGTTTCTTCTCATTGAGTCAATAAAATGGATTAGGGGTGTTATCTTTTTTCATGAAAGTTAACTCCAATTGATTTGATACTTATCATCATATGTGCTCTTTCTTGCATGTAGGTCAAGGAACCTTTAAAGTGATAGTTGAGTTTCGTTGCAGAGGGCGCTACGCAAAATATTTATTTGTGAGATAATGAAAAACTGAGTGTCAAATTTGAAAGAACATACAATTTAAATGACAAAATCATCTTTGATCAAAATCGGTTCAGAGACGGCTGAAATATCCATAAATATAACCATTTCTGATATGTGTAGGGCCCCACAAATATATTCGATAATTTTGAACCAGCCGTTGAAAAAATGAGATAGTGCCTTAAAGTTGATACTTATAGGAAATAAAATCAAATAAATAAAGTTTATTTTATAATTGAATGAGTTATTAAAGCCATTTATGCAGCTAACATGCCATGAAAGTGTGCAGTTTTGTGTTTTATGAAAATCAAATTTCACTAAATTGACTCTATCCTGACCTACGAAGTCGCCTAAGGGAAAGTGGCTTTGTGAGTGACGTCAGAGCCGGGATATGCTTCACGCAGCTATAGAGACTAACTGCGATCTACACACAAATGTTCATAGAGTGGATGTCAGTTCCACTCTCTCAAAACGATTGAAATATTGCCTGAATGGTCAATATCTGACATACAGTTGTCCTCTCCCGTCCTGAAACATATCCTAATGTCAATATTCATGTCATTATTGGCATTGAAAAAGTGACAATATCCGTAAAATAACTGTTTACAACTCAACTTTTTCACCGGCTTTAGTTGCCAGCTGAGCTGTACGTACACGGAGAAATAGTATGAAAAATCAACTTAATTAGCTGTGTTTCAAAAAAAATTACCTATAGTAGAATCATGTTCCGAGGTGGAATTTCCTTTGACATAACAATGAATAATGTTTCTTCTCCATTTTCATTTGTCGATAACTATAATTACATAGAATAGTGTATTTCTCGCCGTTTTGTTTTGGTTTGGTTTCGTAAGGGTTTCGTCTATCGCGACTGAAATGCAAGCGTATAGTACTGCGTGTGTGCGGTGTGCAGTGCAGTGACGTTTACGTGTGTTTTGATGTGCGCGCAGGTAATGTAAATCCGCCAGCGATACTAAATTCAATCAGCGATCAGCCGTGTAGGTAATGCGGCTGCCAAGAGCCGCACTACTCGCAGATGAATCGTAACAACTGTACAGCAGAATCGCCTCGATTTTCCAGCTAATCTAGCCATGATACGATCGACTAAATGAAATATTCTTCGATTTGTTTGAATTTTATTTCATTTATAATAATGATTAAATCAATACTAACTGTCTTTTTCCATAGTGGAAGAGGTGAAGTCTCCGACTGATATGTCAAAGTGAAACTACATGGTGGTAAAAATCGCCAGCACCCAAATCCTCATATATGCAGGCTCGCTGTACAACAAAGCCGGGGGAAACAGCCATAGTTTCACCTTCTTTTTCCCCATTTTTCAACGTTTTTATTTCACAAATAATACATTTCTTAGAATATCAAGATGGAAATATTAATGAGAAGTATAACTTACAAACGATGTTGTATTATAATTTATTCTATAATAAGGGTAAAATAACACATAAGTTGAAGCTGTGTTTTCAGCCTTATGTTATACATGCATTCTACTAGATACCCGGAAGTGGCACACTAGCCACGCCTCCCTTTTCCTACGTCACAGCTAAAGGCCGTTTCGGATGACAGTAGGGCAAATTTGTCCCAGAGAATAGGGTGATTGTTTTCACCCTAATTTCGCTTTTTTGGAAGTGTTATATTGTTTGAATGTCATCCAAGCTCATTGTATGGCTTATAAGCTTTCTGTAGATATGAATATCTTCATATTTAGGGCTCTTCTATGAATATCAACTTTAAACGTTTAATTCCAGCCAATGCCAATATTGGCTTTTGTTAGCTTTTTCGTGTTGGTTATAAATACGCACAACCAGCCAGCCCGTGTATTGTTATAATTAATTAATGAACGGTCATCGTATTTTTTTTTTAAGTGGAGCTGAATTGGTATGATCGTATTTCATTTAAATTTTGACGCATTTTGGGGTCTAAAATTACCTTCATGGCAATTTTTAGTCCCTAAAAACGACACTAGAAAGGTCATACATAAGAATAAGAGCAATAACCATGCACTTTGAAGACATTTGCGGTCTTAAGCAGAGCGCTTAGAGACTGTAGAGACTTCTGATAAAGTAAGTGTTAGGCGTTATATAAGCAAATATAATTATTATTAAACAAGAACTCAAATATCCCTTTAAGTTTGTATTCGCTATTCGAGATAAACACCTTATTACGCGTGTGAAATGCCACAGCGGGCCAGTGAGCAGAAATAATTTAGATATCATGAGACAAGAAGTTAGTAGGCTGTTCAAAATAATTCATGGATTGAAACAAGGTTCTATGAAAGCCTAGACACAATGCATCATTCTAAACAATGAAGTACTGAAGCACAAGGCATAATTTAACTTTTACAAGGATTTAAGCCACAGAAGCACATGCATATGACTTGACCCACAGTCGTTCCATCAGCCCAAACTTGGAACAAGGCGATTTGGACAACACTTTTTAAAGACCCTGGTGTTAAGTCACCCGTGGAAGAAATATTATGAATAGGGTATCATTGGACAGAAAAAAGTTACTCATCATCATGAAATAGATTTCGAAGTCATATTGGTCATGACTTTTTGATTAGGAGCTACCAAAGTTGGGTACACTTTTTTTTGTATACGCACTGTATAACCTGTCTAAGAAGGCTACCTGTCTGCAGTGCCACTGTTTTTCTTCTGTTTCCCATGGGTGATCTTAATAGACAGGTTTGACTGTATAAATATGTAATTATTGATTTAACATGTTTAATGTTCCTATTAGCTTCAAACACGATCCATAAGACTTTAGAGACATCAACCAAAGGCAATTCCAAATACCTCCTGAATCACTTTCTGAAATGTGCGAACATAAAAATTATTTCTACAGCCATTTCGATAAGGTATCGTTTAAAAATGCCCTTGAGTTCATTTCTTAAAATTATTTGTGTATAGATATATACACACGCACATGCAAACGCACGCACCCACACATACACACACACACACACACACACACACACACATATATATATATGTATATATATATATATACATGCCTTGCAGGCGCGGATCCAGGATTTCTTAGGGGGCCCAAATTTGAAATTATGCGAGCCAAATATTGGTACGTAATGGTGACCAGCAGTGGCGTAATTAGCAAAAACGTTTTTTTTTTTTTTTTTTTTTGGGGGGGGGGTGGCAGACAAAAAAATCCGCATCACCCACTCTTACATGCAGGCCCCGCTGAACGTTTTCCCAAGTGGGTGGGGGAGGCTTAAGTATGTACGATCAGGTAGAGCATAGCGTAAATTGACGTGGGGTCTAGGGGCGGAGCCCCCGGAAGCTCATGGGGTATAGGCATTTAATAACGGTCAGATGAGCAGATTTTGATACTTTATTTGTGACACTGGCAGGTCACTAATTGGCGTGGGGTCCAGGGGACTGAGCCCCCTGAAACTCGGGGATTTGAGGCATTTTAGAACGGTCAGATAAGCATTCAAGGGCCCGCCTTAGGCCCCCTGGTGGGGTCGAGGGTGTAGCCCCCGGAAGTTCAGGGTTTTAGGCATTTAATTACGGTCAGATGAGCATATTTTGATACCTTATTTTGTGACACTTGCAGGACACTAATTGGCGTAGGGTTCAGGGGGCGGAGCCCCCAGAAGCTCAGAGGTTTTAGGCATTAAATTACCGTCAGATGAGCATTCATGGGCCCGCCTTAAGCCCCCTGGTGGGGTCGAGGGGGTGTAGCCCCCGGAAGTTCAGGGGTTTTAGGCATTTAATTACGGTCAGATGAGCATATTTTGATACCTTATTTTGTGACACTTGCAGGACACTAATTGGCGTAGGGTTCAGGGGGCGGAGCCCCCAGAAGCTCAGAGGTTTTAGGCATTAAATTACCGTCAGATGAGCATTCATGGGCCCGCCTTAAGCCCCCTGGTGGGGTCGAGGGGGTGGAGCCCCCGAAAGTTCAGGGGTTTTAGGCTTTTAATTACGGTCAGATGAGCATATTTTGATACCTTATTTGTGACACTGACAGGTCACTAATTGGCGTGGGGTCCAGGGAGCGGAGCCACTGGAAGCTCAGGGGTTTAAGGCAATAAATTACGGTCAGATGAACATCCAGGGGCCATTGGTTGGGTCCATGGGGCAGAGCCCCCGAGAGCTCAGGGTTTGAGGTATTTAATTACGGTCAGATGAACATATTTTGATACCTTATTTATGACTGGCAGGACACTAAATGGCGCGAGGTCCAGGGGGCGGCATTTAATTAGGTCACTATTCTTTCTTTCTCTCTTTCTATTTCTCTTTAATATACTTTTTTTCAAAGAAGTGGGGGCTATGTAGGCCTTTAAATAAGCATATTTCTTGCCTGACTGTAAATTTAGGAATATGTCAATTTCACAAACGCATAAAAAAATATAATTTACTAAAAAGTGAGGAAAATCTCGGAAATTATGGCATTTCAGCAACATTTGTAAATCACAGGTATCGAATTAGGAATAAACGTATTTATTATTATTTGGGGAGGGGACAACTGCGCCCAAGCCCCCCATCAGTACGCTAGTGGCCTCCTCCCCGATCTACACCTTGTTGGCGGGAAAAATCGCAACTGATCTCCCCTACCTTTCTTCTTTCTCTTTTTTTTCTTTGCCTTTTTCTCCTCTTTCCCTTTCCCTTTTTTTCCTTTCTCTCTCCTTCTCTCTCTATTTTTTGCGGGGGGGGGGGCAAGGCCCGCTCGGCCTCCCCCCTGGATCCGCGCCTGATGCCTTGTACAATAATGCACGGCCGTACAAAGGATTTTTTCCTGTTGGGTACCGGGGGAAAATGCAATGAATTATTGATAATTTATTGCATTTTCTTCGTTTTTTTTTTATTTGTGAGGGCTGCCCTCTACCCTAGCCCCGCTGCGTACAGTCATGATTCAATGGCAAAGCAATAGCCTCATAACTGAGGCCCCAGGATCAAAACCGTGTCGATGTGCTTTATTAGTGCCCTTTTGTAAGGCATTAATCCTCATTACTGTCAGTTATGACTTAAGGACGTAGGTCGCCTAGTTGATATTAAAATGCATAGTACATACACATGCTTTAGCAGTCACGCAAAACAAACACTCGACAATTATTATTCAATACAATCTGAGATTGTATATTATTATCTAGATCTATTAGGAATAAATCATTTTCAAAATCATTCCATAAATTCGGGTAAAAAAAAATTATTCCACCTTTATGACCAACAGTGTATAACGTATATATAATATGTATTTATATAGATATACACATTTGAATCACGTACCTGCAATGACGTGGCTCCACGAGCCTCTTCCATCACAGTTTAATACCCTTACACCAAACAGATTGACACCTTTGGCCACTCCATACAGGTTACTCCCTACTGTCCCAGCACAATGGGTACCATGACCGTGACAGTCAATTCCCTGTGGCAACAACAAATACAACTACAATAATAATAACCACAGCAATGACAACCACATCAATGTATCTGGTCGAAAATACATTTGTGATGAGATTTTACATTAAATTCAAGAATCGATCATGAATAATCAAGCAATGACAAAGTGTGAACGAAATCGGAAGCATTCAACGGCTAATTTGCCAGAACAAGCGGGGGAAATAGTAACAAAATATCCCACTCTTACGTCACATATCACAAATAAAGTAAAAATTGTTGCTCTTCTAGAGAATGTTTGATCTCGTAAAGTAACTTTCATCAATCTATAAAGAAGATACAGTCCATGAAGGATATAAGGAATTGTGTAATGAATGTAGCCCAGTAGGCATGGTCCTTTAGGTAGTTGCAAGTTTTCCTAAGCCATATACATGAAATTCCGTGTGAAGGCCTGAAAAGTCCATTGGATTGCATCACATAATTAATTTTTAATGAAACCAATATTTCAATTAGCCCAGACTTTCTGAACATATCAAAACTGTTTTTTCTTTTTGTCCTTTTGTAATAGTTTAGTTTGAAAATATTATCATGGAAGAGGTCGATTGGCTGGAAAGCTCTCCAGAGGAGTGGAGAGTGTGCACTGTAAAGTGCAGAGTCGTAATTGAATCCAGTGTCCGGGGTAATAATAATACTGTAGCGCTTTGGTTAAGCGCTATATAAGAAACAGTCGTCATCATAATTATTGTTATTGATTTTATTAATAGTATGATTTGTGTTAGTGTTATCATTATTATTATTATTATTATTATTATTATTATTATTATTATTATTATCATTGTTATTATTATCATTATTAATATTATTATCATCATGTTAGCATTGGTAGCAGTAGAAGTATGCACGAGAACACTTACGTAATCCCCTTGACCAACGGCATCGAAGGCAGCAACGGCTCGACCTTCAAAGTAAAGACTATCTGGAGCAATGCCAGTGTCGATAACATAGACGTTAACGCCTGTGCCATCGCCTATGGGGAGGCGGCCGGAAAAAGACAGGTTGGGAGAAAGAGTTTATAACGGTGCATCAGTTTTAAAAAAAAAACACTTTTGCCAGGGTTGATTAATTATAAGTAAATCGTTACAGCACGTTTGTTACATTGGGTAAAACGGAACAATACATTCAAGGTAATTCACTGGTATTATACAATACATCATTTGAATGATTTTGTCGAATTATCAATTAACTCTTTCTGTTGATATTTGTTCTACTTCAACTCAGAAAACCATAACCAAAATTACTGAGAAATATCATTCTTTATAGTATAACTTTATCGAACAAAGATATTCAGTCATTCAGTTCACTGACGGATGTAGGGGCACACCTATATCATTGTGCACCTCTATTAAAATTTTACCTCAAAATATGATGACCTTTTATTCGGTTGTCAGGGATTCTTGGAGTAAATCAGCATCTAAGAAACGTGCTATATCCTCTTTTCTTTCTACTTCATTAGCATTTTTTGAGGGGACATGTGGGTTCAAGACCCCTCCCCCGAAAAGAAATTGTTGATTATAGAAATAAAATAATCGACGCACATAGAGAAAAATGAATGCAAGAGCCCGAAACCTCAAATTCTCATTTAGATTGTTTTAGGACCGCGCCTATTCTACTTGTCAAAATTTTTTCCCCCGAAACTGTGTCCCCTTTCTGTTTTTACCAAATCTTGAAGCCGACCTTTATTCGAAGTGGAGTATAAGACTTTGAGTGAAAATATGCGTTTCAATTATGTCTTAGATTCATTAAAAACATCTCCAAACATTTTCAAATATTTCTTTTAAAAAGATTATAAAGTTATTTTTTACTTTCTTGTGACTATCTATGATTGGATTGTGAGTTGTTAATAATTACCTGAAAAGTCTGCTCTTCCATTTAAAGGCAACTGTCTCTGGTTAACACGATCTAAGCCCCAGGATGCAACAGCTGATGTACGGACGACGCCATCTTGGGTTATGTACTTTATTTCTTCTCTGGCTAGCAGCTTAAAAAATGGATACATGATTTAGAGGTATTAATAAAGTTTATATGCGGAGTGAACCTGGTTACAATAAATTGAGTAACTGTTACTAGAGATCGATTTTGTTGAGCACTATTTATTGATAAGGCAAACTCTAAGTTTAATGTCATCAAACTTATTATCTTAAGTTATATTTTATCTCTCATTTAACTAGCAGCATAAGATATTCAATTAATGGCTTTAAAGAAGATTACACATTACATATATAAGTGGAGCTCCTTTTCAAGAAATCAAATTTACATTATCAAGGGTCAGAGTTGTAAAGCAATAAGTTTACTATTATGGCAACTTATAATTAGGGAAGTATGTCTAAATTTTCGTACAAAAATAAGAAGTACGTGAATAAGCGGGGGTAAGAGCACTAATTTTGTTTTTTCCCCAATTCGTGAGAAAATATTTAGCCGCGAATCATCCACCTGTGAATAAGCGGGGGGGGGGAGAAGAAACACTAATTTTTTTGGGGGGCCGCTTTTGTTTTTTGGGTAAAAAAAAGGTAAAAGTTACGTTACCATCTTATTTTTTAACCTGTTGCTTTTGCTAGGGGGCCTGGTCCAGTCGCCCCCCGTAGATCCGCGCCTGCTTGATTCTAAGCACTGTTACCTTGCATTGAACTCATCCAATATGATCACTTTTCGGTATATATCATTTGCAATAATAAAATGCCTTTATTATTGTAGTTGATGTGATGATCATTCCCAAACTTGCCTTTATGGTGCTAAATAATATCTGCAGCATTGCGTTCCTTACCAATATAACTGTTGTTATCATAATCACGTTCGCCATTTACCTTTTCGACAGCTCTTTTGGAGAGTTTAGCCGAGAAGCCCTGAATGGCTTTGGTGTACGTATGCTTGACAGAAGCACCATCAAAGATTCCTGAAACGTCTTCCAAGATCAGTATCTTGATGGCATCAGTATCATAACCGGGCTGTAAAGAATGATTAAAATATATATAACCATAATAATAATAGTCAGTCTCATCTGAGCGATGACCGATTACGATAACTATATATGTACACATGTGCTAAAGGCTTGGCAGGATATGAGGAAGTATAGATTGTATGAAGAGGAGGTCAATCCAGTTATATTTAATAATTATAATATATGTATAAGAGGTAAAATGATTTTTGATTATGATCTATTTAATAAAGGCATACGCACTGTAAATCAAATTTTCGATAATGGACATATGAAACCCTTGGCTTATTTTCAAAATCTTGGGATTAATGCAAATCAATTGCTCCAGATAATGGATATTGCTCATGCCATACCAACTAGTTGGAGGGATGCTACCCCTTCGGTTAAATTCAAAAAAATTGATTTTGTAGACTTTAATATAAACATGAATATTGCTGGGCAGGAAAAAAACTTTCCAGGTAGTTAAATCTAAAACTATTTATAACTCTTTTGTCAACAGTTTACGTGAATCATATAATTTAACAGTAAAGGATGGTCACAGCAATTTTAACTTTACACAAAAAGAAATATGTACACTTTTTGTCCGAGCAAGGAGCACAACTCTTATCAGAAAACAAAGGGAATTTCAGTTTAGGCTTTTACATGGAGCCATATACACAAAGGAACATTTGATGAGGTTTGGGTTTGTGGGGGACAATTACTGTTCATTTTGTAATAAAGAGACAGAGTCTTACTTACATATATTTATGAACTGCACGAAGGTTAAACAGTTATGGCAATTCTGTATTCAATATTTCGGCTTGGCTGAATTAAGAGATATGAAATGGGGGGATATATTCATGGGACTACCTGGTAATTCGAATAGAAATAAATGTGTGAATTCTTTGATCTTTTTCATTAAATATGTAATCTTCCATTGTAGGGCTCAAGGCCATGTACCTTCCAGTGTGAAGATACAAAAATATATAGCGGAATTTATTGAGGAAGAAAAAAACATAGCAGTAAAGGTAGGCAAGTTGAATTTGCACCTACAAAAGTGTGAAGAGCTAAAATTGAATAAGAATATGAATGTGAACAGGTATGATGTATTTAGTGTGGTGAGCGTGTAAATTTGTGGTTGTTTGTGAGGTGCGAGCTTGTGAGTGTGAATGTGAATGTTTACGGGGGGGGGGGTTAAGTAGTAGAAGGGATGGAGGGGTGGCGGGGTGGCGGGGAATATTAACGGAGGGTGCATTGTAAACAAATATGTATTATGTTATTTTTCATGAAGGATGGTAAATTTAATTCAGTATGTTTTTATTATTATCAGACAAATTTAGTGATTTCATTCTATTAGTCTTCTTCTTTGCTCACGGTTTTGTGAATAATTTATTTGAGTTATGAAAACGAAATGCAAATTTGTTTTTGTATGGAAGTATTTACATAGATTTGTATGTAATGATGTATTCTGAATGAAGTCTCTAATCATTTTTTTTTTTATTATTTATTTACAATGTCCAGAGGACTGATAAAGACTTAATGCCAATGCAGTGCAGTACAGGGTAACTAGTATAAAAATTATACGCATGGTAGCTCTCAATCTTATTTTTTTGTAGCATTGATATATATTGCAATGTCAGGTGCAAGATCCGAAAGGAATGTCATTGATGATGGATTTTAATGATGTTTTTCTTTTTATGTGCATCTGATCAATGTGCATTAGAGTTTTCTTTTATGTACATCTAATCAAGGAAGGTTTAAGTGTGTTGGATTCTTAGGAGTTAGAATGTTAGGTATGTGGGTTAGATGTATGGGTGGATGCTGTTGTGCGAATGGCGTATTTGTACAGTGTTTTATATACTGTTCTATGTGTTGAGTGGATAAGTGTTGTGTTTGGAGTGTCTGTGGTGTGGTTTTGTGAGCGAGGATTTCCAGTGTTGTGAGCGTGTGAATTTGTGTATGTTTTGTGAGGTGAGAGCTTGTAAGTGTGAATGTGAATGTTAACGGGGTGGGGGGTAAGTAGTAGAAGGGGTGGAGGGGTGGTGGGCTTTAATAGCCGGGTGCATTGTATACAAATATGTATTATGTTATTTTTTGTAGTTGTAATAACTGAGTTCAGTATGTGATTATTATTATTAGAAAACTTTAGTGATTTCATTCCATTATTCCTCTTCTTTGTTTACTGTTTTAGTATGTTATGAAAACGAAATGAAGATCTGTATTTGTATGGAATTATTTGCATTGATTTTTATGTAATGCTTTATTTTGAATGAAATCTCTAATAAAAAAAAACTATTGAAAAAAAAGTGTGTGTGACAGAGATTTGCAAGGCACCGAATCTACTTCAAAGCAAATGTTCTAGGTGTACTTTTAAAGAAAAGAAAACAAGAGATCCCATAAAAGCATCTGCATTATAAACAAAGGAACGGGAGTAAGATATTTTGGTGCGTGAATAAAATTATCCGTATACTCAATATGTGGCTTTGTAAAGAAATAGTTCTATCCATAAAATCAAAAAATGGTCAAAATATACTAGAAACTAAAATCTTGGCCTACATGACTGTTTATTAACAGGGGTCCAGACAGGGGTGTCGATTTGTTTCCGTGGTTGGGGGGGGGGGATGATAGGTGCCAAAATATTTTCGACAATGGATCAAAGCAACCAGGAGGTAGAAGCGTGTGGCAGGTTGCACCCCTCCATTCCAAGTTATTAACTTTTTCAAGTCACCCTCAATAAAGATAACATTTCAGAGAATATAACAGTGGTAATAAAATTAATAACATGCTAAATGTTAGTCCTGACTCTTGCCTGCAGTGTAGGCCTACCAGACTGATATCATCTATTTTTAAACGAAATTTAGACATTACGCAAAAAATCCAATGGTGAGGGATATCAACTTGTGAAAGTATTATGTTACCAGTGGGCAAATGCATTAATAAGCAACCAGGAAAGGTTCATGTAGACATAAAATTCTTTATTTCCTGGTGATAGAAACATACATTTTATGAATATTGATGTCTCCAAACAACATTCATCGTGAAAACCCTTCCAATATTCTGTGTAAGGAGATCTCAAAAAACATAGTTCTCATTAGTAAATGAAAAACATATTGCTTTTGGTTGTTCGTTTGACTCTCTTCTTTAATTGAACCAACTGAATCCTCTCTGCGGGAAACTCAATTCAATGAAACAGAATATCACTGATGCAAAATTTGGTTCTCAAAATGACAGAAAATTTCCACTCCTCATACAAACTGTCTGTTTCTTAAAAACATAATATAAAACTTACGTTCCAACTACCAAACAACAAACTTCCATTATCTCCTTCTTCACCCAGATATACTTATCATACCAGATACACTCTAAAATATAAGCATAATATTCCCCTAAGGCCCTGACCAGAGCACTATTTTTTTCTCAAAAACTATAACCAGTCTTAGAAGGTGCATTATTATTGGAAGGGTGCTATAAACAAAAAGTCCCAAATTTAATTCAATCTTTTTTGTTTCTTGTTTTTCTTTTCACTTTCCTTTTAAGCCCTGTCAATAATGTGGCATCGATTATTTACTCGTTTTTAATTAGTTTTTGAAGAACTCCTAGGTGAAAGAAATAACTATTCTTGAATATTATTACTTGTTTTAGAACATGTTGGGCCTGTCTCACATTGCCTTCCAGCTTATCTCTCACTCTTTTCCATCCACTCAACTAATTCCTGATCATGCATTAACCTCATACCTACCATCACCCATGCCTAAGCTTTTAGGAGGGGATCCCGTAAAGTAATTGTGACATTGTAAGAAATAAACATCAGCAATATTTCATTGTAGGTTACTTTAAATTCAACCTCTTTTTTCATCGCCCATTCACATCAGTTCCCTGAAGGAAATGCTGGAATATATATGTCCCCCTTTCTCTTGTCTTTCTTCCTTTTCTTTTCCCCCTTCCTTTTTTCTTCTGCCCGTTTCTTCCCCTGTTCCCTTTTTCCCAGGTAGCAAGCCCATATGGGCCCCATATGGGGATGATCTGGGTCACTTGTGCCATCTGCGCTATTAAATGGAACCAATATATGTATCCCATATGGGGCCAATATTTAGTAACCCATATGGGATCTATCTGGGCCAGCCCTTATGGGTTCCAGATGGGAATGAGCTGGGCGTACACATTATGGGTAGAATATGAATATGCCCATATGGGTGACACAAGTCATGGGGAAAATCTGGGTTAACCCACATGGGATATATCTGGGTTAACCAATATGGGTACCAGATGGGATTAAGCTGGGCATATCCATTTGGGGCAGTTTGGTATGGGTCCCATCTGGGTCCCATCTGTCTTATATGGGTTTACCCATAAGGGTCCCATATGCTTATTGGGTGCAGATGCCTTAGGGCCCCAGATGGTTTTCCATATGGGGCCCATGTTTCAGAGAATATGGGACCCATGTGGGTCCCACATGAGCTTGCTACCTGGGTTATTATCCTCTCTGTCTCTCATTATCTCTCTCCCACTCTCTTCTTTTTGCACTTTTGCGCTTCGCGCTTAACATTTAGCTCGTTGCTTTTTAACGCTGCGGCTTTGCATTTGGCGCACTGCATTTCTATGATGCTGTTGATTGAATAAATTGAATAAATTCATCAATTCCTGATGAAGCCGTATGAGCGAGAATTCAATTTATTCTTGTCTCATATACGGTTGTCTCATTTACTTCGTTTTCTATTTATATATGTATGTATTATGAAAATGAGATAGCAAAATGTGTATATTGAAGGTCATCTTGCGAGTAATAACCATTAACTACTCTCATCGGGCTCTCATCAATTTTTCTCTTCATTTTTTTTTTTTATGGTGAATTATTGGGGGATGATTGTACAGGCCATCCCCACCTGAAATATTGGGGATATATCCCCGCCCCCACCCCGGGATCGACACCCATGGGTCCAGCACACAGGATCGGCGGCAAACGGCCAACGAGGCCGATATTGAAGGTTCAGGAGACCAACGGTCCATTAGACTATTTCGGTATCTTAGGGCCATTGCAATCTCTTTCAAGGGTTCGCATTATAGAACAACCGTCCACAACAAAGAGTAAATATGTCGGCAAACCCAGTAGACTAGCATATTCCAAAAATGTACGTTCCTACAAAAATATGAACTGAGCCATTCTTTTTTTTCTTTTAAATGAATCGACAACACTATGTTACTCTCACCTTCATCACGATTATGTAGTGGTCATCAATCGCCTCTTCTACCGTGTAAAATGTGGCGTTGTTAGCAGTCGTAGCGACCACGAAGGCCGACAATATTACGACGATCAACTTCATCATTCACCTTCCTACCAGCAAAGATATCAGCAAAGATATCCACAATAAGTTTATATAATAACTTTATTGATTCACGTCTGCGTCTGCAGGACTTCTGCTTTCCAGTGGCAACAGACTGATGATCTAACAAACAGCGTGTTATATCGGTTTTATGCAGAGCCCGAACAAAACTAACAGTGACCAATGATCATAATCTTAGAGCTAAGGATTAGGGGTTGATCTTTGATCTTTTTATTGGTTTCTGCATCTTTTTTTTTATCATACATTTTCATGAACATAATATGGTTTATCTTTACGAAGAATGAAGAGCGAGGTAGGCTTTCATGAATTACAAAACGTGACAGATACGAACGACAGGTCGTCTTGAGAGGACCCTTTAGGATTAGAGCTAAGGATTTGGGGATGATCTTTACGAAGAATGAAACGCGACAGATACGCGCGACATGTCGGCTTGAAAGGACCCTTTCAGGATTTATTGAAAGGAAAAGTGTCTTTGAGCCGATATCTTTCTTTTTTAAAGGAATCTCTTCAAATTCGTATCATCCCTTTTGATAAGGATTCCTGTGGATGATATAGACCTATATTTGTTCTTTAACTCCGCTATAGGCCTGTTCAGACAACAACGTCCAAAGCAATCTTCTTTAACTTATATCATCTTTCAAAATCGGTAATTCAGATCGGGATCATCTTCAGTCTGATCAGATTACTGGGCCTTGTCTGAGTTCAGCACTGAATCACTAACTATCGGATTACATGAACGTCACAGTGAGACAAATAGTACACATAAAAGAATCAATAAGTGATAGATCGGATAACATAGTTCACATAAAAGATGGCATTGCAAAGGAAAATGTGGGTCTAATCGAGCGGATTAAAAGCTTAAAATGTGCCTTTGTTCAAGTCATTATTAGATTACGTAGGTGTTTCCCCTTTCTAAAGTGGCAAAAAGGACGGCTGGTAGACCGTTCTTGTAAGCCTGACCTGGTTATCGGCCCTCATTATAAAAATTTAATACACTTGTCCGAATGCAATATGAACATTGCATTTGCAGCTGGATGATTTAGTTTAGTTTAGTTCAATTTATTGGTCATGCACAAACATAAAAGTATATTGGCATAGAAATCATTCTCTGGCTATTCCCATGAAAATACAAAATGTTCAATATGCATGTATTAAGATAGAACATAGTTGAAGAAAACGCCCCCCACAAAAAAAGAAGAGAGATCTCTCTCTCTCTCTCTCTCTCTCTCTCTCTATATATATATATATATATATATATATATATATATCATTATGTCATATGATTTGTCACCTTTCAAGTCTGACACCATCCCAATTATCGGTCTACCTCTCCCTGTTTACCATCCATCTTCCCTTCCAAGTTGTCTCTGAGCATGCAATCCCCCTTTAGATATGTCCCATCTAGGTTTTCCTCCATCTCCACAATCCATCCATATCGTACTGCAACAGAACCATGTACAACAGTGCTGCTCCTCAATACTTTTTTAATTTACAAATCTATGGTCGTTATTTCAATCTACAAAGTACGACGACATATGCTTTATTTTTTATCTAACAATGATGATGATAAATTTTGTTTGTACAATACAGCCTATTAGTTACATTTACTCTGTTTTATTGATATCACATATGTATGTCGTGATTCTTTGTTTAAAAAAAAAGAACATTCCTTGTTAGTTGACATGAAGGTCCCAATGATTAAGGAAATCCTTCTATAACGCATTCCAAATAGATCGAAAAACATTACATATACTTAAGACAATATCATTCTTTTATAAATCAAGCACACTAAGAAGAACGAGGAGAAGAAAGAACAGAGAGAAAGATATTGAAAAATAATTAAAAGAACAGAACACAGGGAAGTGATAAAAAACAGAACATTTTATAACAAATCTTAAGATACAGCCTACAAAAAGCACAAAGCTTGTTACCCTATCATAGAATTAGCATTAGCATAGCATTGAGTCGATCTTGATGGGGATTCCTTTGGATGGTATAGGCCTACTGTCTTGTTCTTTTAATCCGTGATAAGCCGATTCAGACTGGAACGCATCTCCTTAAACGTTGATGGGGGTATAGGCCTACCTGTTCTTTTAATCCGTGATAAGACCAGATCGTCGATTTAACATGGTTTTAAGATACCTCCAAGGCAATCTCCTTAAACTTTGTTGTTTATTCATCTTTATTCAAGAAAATACATATATCATAATAATAAAGATGTTACATAAAACCCAGGACCGCGATTTGAATTACATTGGATGCATCCTGAGTCATGCAGGGTAAAACAATTACAATACACAATAACAGAACGGAAAAGAAAACATTAATAAACGTCAGTTTTTTTTTTAAATGAGAACATTAATAATTCCTAACAAAAGAGTAAATAATTATTTTCTTAATTAGGAATACCTCACTATACATTTATATACCGTGGTCATATCTATCAATCTCTTCTCAATATCATGAGTAATCAACCACGGGAACCTATCTCCATAGGAGAGAGAGAGTTGAAGAGAGGGAGAAAGAGAGAGAGGGGAGGGGAGAGAGAGAGAAAGAGAGAGAAAGAAAGAGAGAGAGGGAGAGAGGTCCCGCTATAGCAAGTCATACAAAATCACAAAATCAGGCATCCTAATAGGTCAAAATAACAAATCGAATAGCATTGATACCGACCAATTACAATTCATGAAAATAATGCAATCATAGATAAAGTGCCTTCATTATTCACAAGTTTGGCAAGATTCATGTACGCAATATTACAGGCCTACTCCAGTTATTTTATTTGTAGAAATACTAGCTAAAAGATACATTTAGCGTAATAGCGTTCATATTTACGATTCCTGGTTCATTGGGCTATTATGCGTTGATGTTAAAGTGAGCAGATTTACCATCTTTCTTCTTTATTTGTTTTCTCTCTCTCTCCTCCTTAGTCCCTCTCTTTCGCTCGCTCCCTCCATCTTTGTCTGTATGTCTGTCTCACTCTTTCTGTCTCTGTGTGTGTGTCTCTCTCTCTCTCTCTCTCTCTCTCTCTCTCTCTCAGCTGTCAAAGGCAGTTCCACACACAAGAGTCATCATTAGTTCTTTCTCTATCCCTCTCTATTATATCTTGAGCCTACTTCTTCTTCATTATGTCATATGATTTGTCACCTTTCAAGTCTGACATCATCCCAATTATCGGTCTACCTCTCCCTGTTTACCATCCATCTTCCCTTCCAAGTTGTCTCTGAGCATGCAATCCCCCTTTAGATATGTCCCATCTAGGTTTTCCTCCATCTCCACAATCCATCCATATCGTACTGCAACAGAACCATGTACAACAGTGCTGCTCCTCAATCCTTTTTTTATTTACAAATCTATGGTCGTTATTTCAATCTACAAAGTACGACGACATATGCTTTATTTTTTATTTAACAATGATGATGATAAATTTTGTTTGTACAATACAGCCTATTAGTTACATTTACTCTGTTTTATTGATATCACATATGTATGTCGTGATTCTTTGTTTAAAAAAAAAGAACATTCCTTGTTAGTTGACATGAAGGTCCCAATGATTAAGGAAATCCTTCTATAACGCATTCCAAATAGATCGAAAAACATTACATATACTTAAGACAATATCATTCTTTTATAAATCAAGCACACTAAGAAGAACGAGGAGAAGAAAGAACAGAGAGAAAGATATTGAAAAATAATTAAAAGAACAGAACACAGGGAAGTGATAAAAAAACAGAACATTTTATAACAAATCTTAAGATACAGCCTACAAAAAGCACAAAGCTTGTTACCCTATCATAGAATTAGCATTAGCATAGCATTGAGTCGATCTTGATGGGGATTCCTTTGGATGGTATAGGCCTACTGTCTTGTTCTTTTAATCCGTGATAAGCCGATTCAGACTGGAACGCATCTCCTTAAACGTTGATGGGGGTATAGGCCTACCTGTTCTTTTAATCCGTGATAAGACCAGATCGTCGATTTAACATGGTTTTAAGATACCTCCAAGGCAATCTCCTTAAACTTTGTTGTTTATTCATCTTTATTCAAGAAAATACATATATCATAATAATAAAGATGTTACATAAAACCCAGGACCGCGATTTGAATTACATTGGATGCATCCTGAGTCATGCAGGGTAAAACAATTACAATACACAATAACAGAACGGAAAAGAAAACATTAATAAACGTCAGTTTTTTTTAAATGAGAACATTAATAATTCCTAACAAAAGAGTAAATAATTATTTTCTTAATTAGGAATACCTCACTATACATTTATATACCGTGGTCATATCTATCAATCTCTTCTCAATATCATGAGTAATCAACCACGGGAACCTATCTCCATAGGGAGAGAGAGAGTTGAAGAGAGGGGAGAAAGAGAGAGAGGGGGAGGGGGAGAGAGAGAGAAAGAGAGAGAAAGAAAGAGAGAGAGGGAGAGAGGTCCCGCTATAGCAAGTCATACAAAATCACAAAATCAGGCATCCTAATAGGTCAAAATAACAAATCGAATAGCATTGATACCGACCAATTACAATTCATGAAAATAATGCAATCATAGATAAAGTGCCTTCATTATTCACAAGTTTGGCAAGATTCATGTACGCAATATTACAGGCCTACTCCAGTTATTTTATTTGTAGAAATACTAGCTAAAAGATACATTTAGCGTAATAGCGTTCATATTTACGATTCCTGGTTCATTGGGCTATTATGCGTTGATGTTAAAGTGAGCAGATTTACCATCTTTCTTCTTTATTTGTTTTCTCTCTCTCCTCCTTAGTCCCTCTCTTTCGCTCGCTCCCTCCATCTTTGTCTGTATGTCTGTCTCACTCTTTCTGTCTCTGTGTGTGTGTCTCTCTCTCTCTCTTTCTCTCTCTCTCTCTCTCTCTCTCTCTCAGCTGTCAAAGGCAGTTCCACACACAAGAGTCATCATTAGTTCTTTCTCTATCCCTCTCTATTATATCTTGAGCCTACTTCTTCTTCATTATGTCATATGATTTGTCACCTTTCAAGTCTGACATCATCCCAATTATCGGTCTACCTCTCCCTGTTTACCATCCATCTTCCCTTCCAAGTTGTCTCTGAGCATGCAATCCCCCTTTAGATATGTCCCATCTAGGTTTTCCTCCATCTCCACAATCCATCCATATCGTACTGCAACAGAACCATGTACAACAGTGCTGCTCCTCAATCCTTTTTTTTTATTTACAAATCTATGGTCGTTATTTCAATCTACAAAGTACGACGACATATGCTTTATTTTTTATTTAACAATGATGATGATAAATTTTGTTTGTACAATACAGCCTATTAGTTACATTTACTCTGTTTTATTGATATCACATATGTATGTCGTGATTCTTTGTTTAAAAAAAAAGAACATTCCTTGTTAGTTGACATGAAGGTCCCAATGATTAAGGAAATCCTTCTATAACGCATTCCAAATAGATCGAAAAACATTACATATACTTAAGACAATATCATTCTTTTATAAATCAAGCACACTAAGAAGAACGAGGAGAAGAAAGAACAGAAAGATATTGAAAAATAATTAAAAGAACAAAACACAGGGAAGTGACAAATAAAACAGAACATTTTATAACAAATCTTAAGATACAGCCTACAAAAAGCACAAAGCTTGTTACACTATCATAGAATTAGCATTAGCATAGCATTAGAGTCGATCTTGATGGGGATTCCTATGGATGGTATAGGCCTACTGTCTTGTTCTTTTAATCCGTGATAAGCCGATTCAGACTGGAACGCATCTCCTTAAACGTTGATGGGGTATAGGCCTACCTGTTCTTTTAATCCGTGATAAGACCAGATCGTCGATTTAACATGGTTTTAAGATACCTCCAAGGCAATCTCCTTAAACTTTGTTGTTTATTCATCTTTATTCAAGAAAATACATATATCATAATAATAAAGATGTTACATAAAACCCAGGACCGCGATTTGAATTACATTGGATGCATCCTGAGTCATACAGGGTAAAACAATTACAATACACAATAACAGAACGGAAAAGAAAACATTAATAAACGTCAGTTTTTTTTTTAAATGAGAACATTAATAATTCCTAACAAAAGAGTAAATAATTATTTTCTTAATTAGGAATACCTCACTATACATTTATATACCGTGGTCATATCTATCAATCTCTTCTTAATATCATGAGTAATCAACCACGGGAACCTATCTCCAAAGGGAGAGAGAGAGTTGAAGAGAGGGAGAGAGAGAAAGAGAGAGAGGGGGAGGGGGAGAGAGAGAGAAAGAAAGAGAGAGAGGGAGAGAGGTCCCGCTATAGCAAGTCATACAAAATCACAAAATCAGGCATCATAATAGGTCAAAATTACAAATCGAATAGCATTGATACCGACCAATTACAATTCATGAAAATAATGCAATCATAGATAAAGTGCCTTCATTATTCACAAGTTTGGCAAGATTCATGTACGCAATATTACAGGCCTACTCCAGTTATTTTATTTGTAGAAATACTAGCTAAAAGATACATTTAGCGTAATAGCTTTCATATTTACGATTCCTGGTTCATTGGGCTATTATGCGTTGATGTTAAAGTGAGCAGATTTACCATCTTTCTTCTTTATTTTTTTTTCTCTCTCTCCTCCTTACCAGTAGTCCCTCTCTTTCGCTCACTCCCTCTCTCTTTGTCTGTATGTCTGTCTCACTCTTTCTGTCTCTGTGTGTGTCTCTCTCTCTCTCTCTCTCTCTCTCTCTTTCTCTCTCTCTCTCTCTCTCTCTCTCTCTGTCAGCTGTCAAAGGCAGTTCCACACACAAGAGTCATCATTAGTTCTTTCTCTATCCCTCTCTATTATATCTTGAGCCTACTTCTTCTTCATTATGTCATATAATTTGTCACCTTTCAAGTCTGACATCATCCCAATTATCGGTCTACCTCTCCCTGTTTACCATCCATCTTCCCTTCCAAGTTGTCTCTGAGCATGCAATCCCCCTTTAGATATGTCCCATCTAGGTTTTTCCTCCATCTCCACAATCCATCCATATCGTACTGCAACAGAACCATGTACAACAGTGCTGCTCCTCAATACTTTTTTTTTATTTACAAATCTATGGTCGTTATTTCAATCTACAAAGTACGACGACATATGCTTTATTTTTTTATTTAACAATGATGATGATAAATTTTGTTTGTACAATACAGCCTATTAGTTACATTTACTCTGTTTTATTGATATCACATATGTATGTCGTGATTCTTTGTTTTAAAAAAAAGAAAATTCCTTGTTAGTTGACATGAAGATCCCAATGATTAAGGAAATCCTTCTATAACGCATTCCAAATAGATCGAAAAACATTACATATACTTAAGACAATATCATTCTTTTATAAATCAAGCACACTAAGAAGAACGAGGAGAAGAAAGAACAGAGAGAAAGATATTGAAAAATAATTAAAAGAACAGAACACAGGGAAGTGATAAAAAAACAGAACATTTTATAACAAATCTTAAGATACAGCCTACAAAAAGCACAAAGCTTGTTACCCTATCATAGAATTAGCATTAGCATAGCATTAGAGTCGATCTTAATAGGGATTCCTTTGGATGGTATAGGCCTATGGTACTTGTTTTTTTTTAATCCGTGATAAGCCGATTCAGACTGGTACGTTCTTCAACATGGTTTTAAGATACCTCCAAGGGCATCTCCTTAAACTTATATCATCTTTCAAAATTAGTGATTCAGATCGGGATCATCTAAGTCTGATTCGATTTCTGGGGCTTGCGTGGGGAACTGAATGAATAAGTGATATATCGGATTACATGAAGGTCAGAGTGAGACAAATAGTACACATAAAGGAATGGATAAGTGATATATCGGATTAAATCTGATTATATCGGATTACTACATATTATCCTTCATTTCAAAATTTTCAGATGCAAATGTAAATAGAATTCAGTACCTAGGAGTTTGCTCTGGTCAAAATGCATTTTCAAGAAATTACATTTTTTGTTGAATGGCAGGTTTGTCGGTCATTAAAACAGTTCTTGCGTTATGGAGTATTTCCCAAACTGTAAATATGTCACCTTTTAATAGTTACAGAATTTCATCCAATGACCTATTACTATAGTCTATAACTATTTCGTTCAAGAACCTTGGGTCTATTCACCATACCCCTTATGATATGATTCCCAGACAAGGTTCTATTTATGCTGATAAATATCCTGTAAGAATTGTAAATAACGTCAAAGTCAAATTCTTACAGTAGAGAGTGTCTGTCGTACAAATTCACTGGAGAGAGGAGTGTCATGGTAGTCACTACAATCCAATAAACATATTAAAAATGGGAAACCGAAAGGGAGCGCAGCATAGTTAAAGTAGAAAACAGATTTGTATAACTGGACAGATATGACAGACCTTTATTATTCTATCATAGCTTATAAAGCTAGGTAAAGGAAATTACCAACATAAAATTGCCAGTTTGGTCTAAAACCAAATATATAGACGCATCATGAAAAACAGTCACTGAACCAATTACCATGAAGAAAAAAAAACAATTGTATTATTACATGTAGTGTATTTCTTCACCAAGTCTAATATTTTAATTAATAAAACAAGAACCATGAATAAGCTATCCTCAGTGTGTTTAACAATATTCTAGCTTTAATAATTGTACACAGATGATTTTCATCTGAAATGTCCAATGTAAAAAGATACACAATTGGACAGATAATATCAGCCTCCCCCGTTGTGATTATGATGAGCACCATCTTCAGGATGGAAGACATGCATATGGTCAGCAAACCTGTATCAAATGAAATGAAAATTATCAGCAAGGTTAGAAAATAAGAACAGATAATTAAGCATTCAAAAGAGAACTAAAATTTCTTTAATCTGGAAGAATTCTCTCTAATGTTCAAATGCCAATGGTGCAGATACATGTACGTACACAAGATCTTACTAATGTGGGAAGGGGAAGAGGAAGGGAAGGGGTTATGAAAATATTATTCTCCAGTAATCTCCAATTCTCACGGAAACTACCACTACTACTAATAATATTACTACCACTACTACTGCTACAATTACTACTATTACTACTGCTACTACATGTACTATTACTACTACTACCGGTACTACTACTACAACTTCTACGGCTACTTTTACTACTACAAAGACTACTACTACACAAATAGTATTTATACTACAACAACTACTACTATTTCTACTATTTATGAAAACTACTACTATCACTACTACTTTTATTACTACTACTACTATTACTACTGCTACTACTTCTATTATTACTACTACTTCTACCGAAACTACCACTTCTACTACTACTAATACTATTATTACTACTACTACTACTACTACTGCTGCTACTACTACAATTACAATTACTATTACTATTTCTACTGCTACTATTATTACTACTTCTAATACTACTACTACAACTATTACTAGTACTACTACTACTACTACTACTACTACTACTACTACTACTACTACTACTACTACTACTACTACTACTACCAATACTACTACTACCAATACTACTACTTACTACTACTACTACTACTACTACTACTACTACTACTACTACTACTTCTACTACTACAACTACATGTACTACTACTACATATATTACTACTACTTCTACTAGTCTACTACTACTACTACTTCTACTACTATTAATACTACTACTACTACTATTACTAAAAGTACTACTACTCCACTACTACCATACTTACTTCTGTACACATTCTGAAGCTAGATCTCTCTTGCAGGACTCAGTGTGGGCCATCTTATAGAGGACCAGGAAGACGAGAAGATGTAGGACGATGGTATAGGCCAGAGTGATCATTCTAAATATCTTATTGGACAGGATTAGACGACCCTGAAACACAAACAGATCGGTCAAAGAATTAAACAACCCTGCAATACAAGCACGTAAGAAGTAATAGGTAAAAGGAATGATCATAAATGAATAATCTTCAGAACTGTAAATGGAACAGAGATCTTCATCACTAGGTGATTGATACTACCTTTACCCAATATCTTGTTGGGCAGAATTTAACGACCCTGTAAAACACACCCGCACAATGCACACACACACACACACACACACATCAGTCACAGGATTAAACAGGCATGTAACTAAAACACATCACTAAGGTGTCAATGAACAGTTGTAATTGTTATTCTTTGAACCTTAAGTGGAACAAAGACTACCACTAGGAGGTTTAATACTAATGTATTTGAAGGCATTAATCTAGGGTTTATTTCCAAGAAGAGACAAGTTATGACGAAGATTGTTAATCTTATCGGTATGTTGCTTCTCCTATCATGATGTACAGTGGATGAAAATAGATGTCCCACTGAGAAGACTATAGTTACAAGCATTCACATTAACATATCAAAATGAGAAGTATGAAATATGTAAACACTCTCACAAATCTGTAGCTTCCACTTAATCTAATAATTTAGTGGCAAGAAACTAGTCTTTTGTGGTTTATTCATAATATCAATTAAGAACAGTAAGACAACCAACCAATTTAAATGACTATATATTAAGCAATTTCTCTCTGAAAAATTCTAATAACTTATCATGTCAATGTTTATGCAATGTTTCCTCCTTATTTTCTCGTTATATTTATCTTCCCTTTTTTTTTTAAATCTTGATTTTATGTAAATTATGTACCGAAGTTATTGTTATTTTGTGAGGATCATTTTCAACTAGCCATTTATGTGCTTCTCAGGATCCTCCCACTGCAGATATCTCATTATATATATTTGCATTTTGAATATTATATAATATTGTCTTTATCTTGACCTTGAAATAAATAAATGTGTAAAGCCACAAAGAATCACTTATGGCTTGTAATCCTGACATTGATTACTGTAAAACATGTGGGTCGATATTCTACTAAAACTTAAACCTTAGATGCTGGGCTTAACCTCTTGTTCAATATCGTGTGTAACCAAGGAAGTTAGCCATGATCTTAGACCTAGGGTCAGGTTAAACTGAATTCAGAATAATATGGACCAAACTGAATACACGTTACATGTTCTATAGTGTTTTGTTCTGCCAACGAGGATAAATATGATATTATTTGAATCCAATTACGATTTAAAATTTTAATTTAAATAACATGCTTACCATGTTGAGTGTAGCCTTATCAAATGGACTTAGTCCCATATATTTCCTCTGTCTCTCTTTCCTACTGAATGAGTTGAATGGATCTAGTCTCTCTTCATATTGGCTCTGGTATCTACTCTCTGTGTCATCAAGTCTGTTGGTGCTCTGCAATGGAACATACATCAAAATTAAATCAAGTTCAGTACAATACAGCATTTTGTCATCAAATCCTCTAATTTTCATCTAATTATTCATGTATTTAAGTCCGATAATAGTACAGGTTGGTTCAACAACTAATAATAATAAAGTATACAAAAAAAATCAAGTACAATAAAGTCTAATGTCTGACAAAATTGAAAAGAAAAAATTTCTCATAACTACTTTTGTTATGTTCATATAATCTTCAGATTGGCAATGTTGTAAATTAATTAATGCACCATTGATATACCTACCCTTGATGAAGGATAACTTTGTAGGAATCGTATCTTCTCGTAGAGTTTGACATTATCTTGTCTCAGTTTATCTACTTCATTCTGAAGGACAATATTCTGCTGCTGGTGCTGACGACTTTCCTGTAAAAACCAAAACAAGTACTGGTAGATTAATTTTTCAAAACCTGTGAAGACTGCATGATCAACTGCATAACTTGTTTAGTACAGGGCTTATCTAACAAGGGGGAGTTTCACAAAGATCCTAAGTCGAACTTAACTCTAAGTTGGACTTAAAAATTATGGAGAGCCATTTGTAGCCTTAAAAAATATATATTCAAAAGCGAAAATTCAAGTATTTTAGACCCTTTTATTAATTCCACATCAAGAACATGAAATCTCCTTGATAAATAGAAAATATATGAATGATTTGAATCAACATTTTATGCCTTTTAAAATAACTTTTTTCATAGATGCTAATGGCTTTCCATAATTGTTAAGTCCAACTTAGAGATAAGTTCAACTTAGGATCTTTGTGAAACACTCCCAAGAGGTCCGTATATTGAGTTATAAAGGTGCCATTTGATAGTTTCAGGTGAAAATGAAAGTGGCTGAGTGGTGCATCATCATATTATAATTATCTCAAGTTGCTAGGAAAACAAATTCTGGAAACTCTTCTACTGGAAATTAATACTAAAATAGCTTTATATATCAAAGTAAATATTAATGCTGAGAGCAGACCCATATCTATATGCATCAATCCGATACTACAAAAGAGCTTTCATGATTAACTGTCCCTCTGTACATCATATAGTGAAATACAGGTAGCATGTACATGTATACATGTATATCAAAGTATGGGTATTGTTTGAGAGCATAAGCGTAAATGAATGCAAAAACATGAAAGAGCTTTCATTGTTTAATGTTCCTATGTACAAATGATATTTTACATGTCAGCATACTCACAGCATCAATGACAAAATTCCCCAAAGCATGTGAGACATGAGAAATATCAGGGTACAGTCAAATCTGTCTATAGCGACCGCCAAAGGGAAACACAAAAAGTGGTCTTTATAGATAGACAGGTTCCTTTAGTACATGTTTCGATGGGAACCCATTTTCAAGGGAAACAAAAAATGTGGTCTTTGTAGACAGGTGGTCACTAAAGCAGGTTCGACTGTAATAGGAAAAGTTACTTACAACTTCAAGTTCTTGGTTCCTGATTCTAAATCGTTCCCTCTGACTGGATACAATAGGAAGCAGAGACTCGCAGCTCCACCAACAGATGCAGTTTCCTTGGCAACTAAAACAGTAAAATGTAAAATAAGAGGGAAAAAACCTTAGAAATTATGATCTTTAGATAATAATTTTTTCCTTCAATAATGAACTATCAAAAAATGTAAACTCTGTAGATTTGTGACCAAGATTTGTACGTCCCTTGAGAAACCAATCCCAGGAATGGTTAAGAGGAACTAGTGGCATGAACGGCCTGCCATAGTTCAAGTCCAACTTAATTCGATCTCAGGTCAGAAGGGTGTTGACTATGTTTTTAAGTTTATAAGGTAACACCCTTCTGGCTCCAAACAAACAATTACAAGACAACACTTCTATACAGTTCCAAAGAGCTTTGAAAATTATTACGTCAAGTTTAGCTCCAACAACCTCCAAGGGGAAGTCCCCCCGGATATCATCTTGGTTTTGATAAAGGCAGAAAAATGAGAGAAACAAATTAGTGAAATTTTGAGCAATATCCAATTAAAAATAGGAAATTTATGATTTTTTAAGTTGTCATCAGTGAAACACAAGTTGACATCACAATGACATATCCTGCGAGCTCCTCTCTTATTTGCTCTGTACATAAAATTTCATAAAATTTCATTTTCTTAGTTATTGATGACGGAATAGACTTGTTTCATACAGAGGTTGTATAAAAACATATTTGCAATAATTATATTTAGGGTGAATGTAGATTGAAAATTTTCTTAAGGGAAAATATAAGTTTTTGAAGATTTGTTTTACTACAGGGCAAATGGGAGGAGACCTCGCAAGATTCATCACAGAGTTGCCAATTTGTGTTTGATTGATCACACTTTCAAAAATTGATACATTTTTTAATTGGTTTTAGCTCAAACTTTCACTGACCTGTTTCTCTCATTTTTATGCTTCTTTTAGAAGCAACTTAATATCAGGGTGGACTTCCCCTTTATAAAAACACACTGCATTCAATGAATAAATCACACTAAGTATCCACTTCCTACTCCTGAGTCAAGAAAGGCAAATGTTAAATGACGTTCTGCCAAAGGACTTTAGCACTGTGCCATGACATGAATTCATGAATTTCAAACCCCTAATCAAGTAGTTAAACCACTTGACTATGACACCTCTCAAATAAATCTTCTTGTTTTAATAGAGAAATTTTGGAGTGAATATCCGCAACTGATATTAACTGACGATTTTCTGCTTAGATAGATATATTTATATATATATCCATCAAAAATGCATGAAGTACATGTACAAGAAACTATCCTGTATGGTGAGTTGTTAGACTATATTACAAAATGGAAGGCATAAATAATGCCTACCAATCAAGAGCAAAGATACAAAATGAAGCCATTGGAAGAGAGGGTAACTTACGAGTGGTGCTTGGTTCTCCTACTGCCTTAGCTACCAGCTCTGCTTCTGTGCTTGAAGGAGTGGCTTGGCCCTGTATAATAACATGGATAAAGATTATGTATTCCTACTTAGTCTTTGAAAAATAAAACAAGTTTGAAAAAAAAATTGGTCTGGAAGGATATGGTAAGCAAGATTATATGAGTAGTAACATAGTTCTGGAAGTCCTTTGAATTCACTCTGCTACATATGATTATAACTGTGATTTTAGAGTATCCATTTTGTGACCAGGACGATAATTCTAATTGTTCTTATGAAACATCTAGGTCCATTTATTTATACCGTAGATGCTGATAATCCTTCTCATAACATTCAGAAAAGATTGTCATTACTCTCCACCATATTCATGGAGGTATCCCGTAAGAAATGGCAAAAAGGGGGTAGGAGAGGGAAAAAAAGGAATAATTAAAAAAGAGAAACAGAAAGGAGGGTAGAGGGACAAAGCAACATGAAATAAGACAAGTACTATCCCCCGACAAAAAGCTCCTTTGAAGGCAGGACCCACTATCTGTCACTGTTCCCACTAATAACTTACCTCTCCTTCTCCCCTGTATTTTGAAGAGAGTGCATTCACACTCAGAAGGTCCTTCTCGAGTTGTCCAATCAGATCCTTCTGTTCGGTCACCGTCTGGTTGAGATGAGTGAATTGTGTCTGCAGTTCTATGTACCGCCCTGGAGAATAGAAACATTGGGAAGAACTCAGTGAAGGACTTTCCAGGTGTTCCGAGTAATAATGGAAATAATTTGTCGGTCAACCAAAAGTTACACAGAAAGTTCAGTGGATTACCGGCTCTTCCTCTCTCTCTCTCTCTCTCTCTCATCATCGTCGTTTATCGCCCATTTATCGTCCGCTTTTCCCATGCTGTGGGGTGGGATGTACCATTTCCTTTATAGCCTTTCTCAAAGCCTTCCTCTCTATCAAGTCTTGTACTTCCCCTTCCCTCTCTCTCCCTCTTTATCTCCCTCTCTCCCCTCCCACTCTCACTTACTCACTCCCTTCGTAATGTTTTTCTTTTGTCTATCCATACACACCTTTGAGCATTCAGCATATCTTGTGCTCATTTTCTGAATTCATAACCGTCGTTAAAAAATTGCACATAACCACATACCAACACGCACATCACCACATACCAACACGCACATCACCACATGCCAACACGCACATCCTAACATACACAACTATCATGCAACAACAATGAACATAAAGAAAACAAAGAGAGACACAATGATTAGAAATACTTAAGACAACGTCTTTTATTCGTGTATTTTTTAATGGAAAAATTATCCTTTTTAACCAAGGATTTCATTTCAGACACCACTGAAATCCTCATTTTTTTTCCCTCCTTAAATTTACAATCTGTAGAAAAGAGAAAACAGTCATGATTCTTTTGCTCGATATTTTTTGTCATCTTTTGGAAGTCAATCATGTATCGCCTCTGAGAGCCAGAAGGGCGTTAAGTCTCGGTGTAAAAGGGGAAGAGCCAACACCCTTCCCGGTTCTCAGCGGACGACAGTACAATGTTACGCAGTGGTTTGTTTGTGTATCATATAATATATGGATTGTATACAAAGTAATAATATAGTAATAATAATGGCAAGATAAATAGTAACGCACGTACAATGCAGCACAAAGACACATACTACAGACTATGCCGGTTCTAGGCTGGATAATGCCAAACGGTCAGAAGGCAAAATGTTCAAAAATATTTGTTGAATCAACAATGAATAAACTTCTTCTTGTTTTCCTCAGTTTCTAATTTACATTTAACCCCAGTTCTGAGTTTTGGGTAACTTGAAAATGCATGTTAATTCTTCCCTGAACAATCTTCAAACGATTATGAATAATACTCCTGTTTTTTCCAAGTTTACAATTGATACTTATCCTTTTATGTTCTATTCGGATGAGTAAGATTCGTGTGAAATTTTCCCTCATATTCGTCACACAAATTTTGCATATTATTCTTGCAATTTTCCCCTCAGTATTCTTAATCAACAATTACACTTAATGTTCTTTTTTTGGACTAAAATGTATGTCATATGTGCATTGATTCAAAATTAATTGATAAAATTTCAGAATAATCAAAATACATTTTTAGTATTCATTTCTTTCTTGTTTTTGAGGGTGTGTGAAAAACTGAAAATCCTGACATTTCTAAACCTTTCCCTACATTTTGCCTACCAGAGCCTGCACTAGTACAAAGCAAATGAAACAACTATATATACTGAATACATGTACCTTCAGCCATCGGTTTGAATAAATATGAATTTGCCTCTACGCCCAAAATGATTTACATATAAACGTCGGAATAAGTACACATTTGATGCTTAATGCACTGAATGACTGATAACTTTGGCTGTGCTAGGTATGACAGTATAATACAAACATATCAAAATAGAACAACATGAGCACCATTTCCTGTGGAGTTCTCAGTATCAAATATAACATGAACCGTTTTCATGCCCTTCTCATTAAAGCGTTGCCTGGCATAGCAGCAATCAATGTCTGTAAACCGAACAGACTTGAGTGCAATGTCTGCTGATTGAATACTGATATCATGAAGTGCAATGAAGAGAAATAATTGAAAATAAATGGTTTGTTAGGAAAGAGTTACACTAAAGTTTGAGCATTTCTTTACAGGCTACATTGAAGCCAGAAAAGCATTAACTCATATACTTCAATACAGAGTTAACACCCTTCTGGCTCTCAACAGACAGTATAATCTAAGTGGTCCTTCAGATGACGAGGCTGTATTAGCTCAATCAAGGAACATTCTTTCATTTCCAATGAAATATTATACTACAAGTTTTTTGGCTGGTAAAATGGTATTGGCTTAGATTCATGAATACATCATTCTATATATGGCAACAATTAATATGGCACAAATTACAATTTCCCTTTTTATGACAAGGCATATACTGGTCTCTCTCTCTCCCTCTCTCTCTTACACACACACACCCTCTCTCTCTCTCTCACTCTCTATTGGTGTTCCACTAAAGAGAAATCTTCTCTTTAGTGCAAACAAGAATACTTTTGTTCATGAGAGCTCATTTCAGAATTTCTTCAGAAAAGTGTGATTTCCTTGCAAGAATTCTCGAGTTTTTCAACATTTTTCCCCACAGCTCCTTAAAAAAAATGTTCAGAGCTCATCAAAAACTGTCTACTCCTGAATATTTTCCAACGTGATGATAACATTTAACAGCCAGAATGCAACAGTTCGGCTGAATCATAAAAAAACAGCTATGGCAATGAAGAATGGCAATTCTGAAGATTTACTGCATTTTTTGCTATATTAGACCAAGGAAGTCATTTTGATCTCATTTTCTGATGAATTGTGCTTAAATCTTTGGTGATATTTTCAAATTTTCAAATGCGACCGACTTCCAATCATCATAAACTTAAAAATAAAAAAATGTAAAAATCCATCCTGTCGGAAGTTCTCAAAGTAATTAATACACAGCAATTAATGCTATCATCCTGTACATTACTCAAGTACAAATAATGCCCCCCTCCCCTTACCCCTCTCCTCTCCCACTACTTAAGTACCATTCTGGCCAACTTAAGAATGTCATTATCAATTTTGGTGCAATTATCTATGAAAATTACTTACCAGGTACCCGCATTCAAAAATACACTTAAATGTCTACACATGCATGTACATGGAAAAAAAGTGTAAAATCTTACTTGTTAAGAAAATAACTGCATGCCTGGACTGGTACTAGTTACTGTTAAACGATAATTGGTAGCTTATGGTGAATACTAGTTTCCTTCATGAAAGTCAGATTTGTGCTTCTACTCAGGACACAATTTTTAAATCTTACCAGATAATCACTATCTGTATCCAATGCTGCACTACATGCATATCAAGTCAGTGCCCTAGTAGTGAGTTTGTTTTTTCCCCCAAAAGAGTTGATTCATATTGCGTATTTGTTCACCTCTCATCATGTGCTAATATATTTGTGAGATTAAGACCGACGGTTACCAGTCTGTAGAAACATTAAAATCATAGGACTGATGATTCATCACACCAGCTTGTGGTGTAAAGATGATGTGATCACCCGCCCCATCCCCCCTCACCCCCAACATAAACTCAAGCAAGGTAATCTTCCATCCATTGAAGACTGAAAACATTTTGAATGACTTAACGAGCTACCGTCTACCACTAAACCACTATCGCCATATGTATGGAAAGTTCTGATCAGATAAATATGAAATTTTACAGATGAGTTGGCAAAACAATACTAAGACACAGAGAACATACAAAGTGAGCCTTGCTATGCTAAAGTGTACTCCTTGATGAAGTTAGAAGTAATTGCCTTGTGTAACATTGAATACATAATGAATGCAAAATTAAGGCCAAATGTTGCCCTAGCTAATTTCATGTGAGCCTTTTTTTCTTTTCTCACTAGTACATAACTCAATACATTGAGTGCATATATATCGCCAGCCTAAAGAATAAATATTGAAGACATAATAATGAATGAACTATATCGAGAATGAA
The DNA here is from genome assembly GCA_037976565.1 of Mesocentrotus franciscanus. Taxonomy (NCBI): domain Eukaryota; kingdom Metazoa; phylum Echinodermata; class Echinoidea; order Camarodonta; family Strongylocentrotidae; genus Mesocentrotus; species Mesocentrotus franciscanus. Next base: position 27,121,341 of record CP137672.1, read on the forward strand.
TACCTAAGTACTTTGAATGGAAAACAGAATACAGCAAGATAAAATAAATAGAACACAAAAGGCAAGTATGACTACATTTGCTATCTAACACGTTGTGTACTGTGCTAACGATTAAAACAGAAATAAGATTACAATGTTAAGTAAAAATGAAAATTATGTACAAATTTACATACAGAAATGAGAATATAATCACTAAACATTGAACATTGTTATCAATAACTTTTTAAACAACATGATTTCTTTCATATCAAAGAAATTATGATTGCAATGGGTATGTGTTTGATGCTTGAGCTCTTGTTTACGTTCAACACGGAAAGTATTCAAATACATGGCACATAAAATATAAATATAATATTGTTTGAGTTTGGTAAGTAGCCACAAGCGAGCACCAATTAAAGCAGTTTTCATTTGATTTCATCTCAACTAACAAAATGTGATTACATAAAGTACTTTGTAGTTCATTTTCATATACTAATATGCTCCTTTCTCGTGAAAGAAATAATAGATTACAATAACATGATTACATCAATGGAAGTATTGTTTGACATAACTTTCTTTCCTCATTTCGTCTTGCACTCATCAGAAAGGCAATGCTGAGTGCTGGTAATGGTTATCATTTCGTATCCTTTTCATTCTATCATTTAAAGAGAAAACAAGAGACAAAATATTAACATGAAGATACATGTAGATCTCCATGCACTCTTGTCTCTCAATCATAAGTAAAAATAACTTTTGGACCAAGCCATCAGATTGTTCCTAAGTAGTTCCCATAACTGAATTTGTTCTTTTTATTTCTTCAATACTTCTTTATTCTTCTGCTGCTGTTATTTCAAGCATAATTTACCAGCTTAATTTTTGTCCTGATTTATAATTACTTACAATTATAAACTCTGCAATCATCGCATGATCAGTAAAATTTCATTCCAATGCAATTTCACTGCAAATACCAATTAACTTGGCAAAAGCATGATCTTTAAAGCAACTTTAAAAATAGAGCAGATGCAACTTTACATGGAAGGCCATGCCTACGATGTCACTTACATTCTCATCATTTTCACTTAAGTTACCTCCAGAATTTATATAAATTTTTGCACATGATTCAATGAAAATAATCATAGTTTATTAATACATAATGATAAGCCACTGGCAATATGAAGCATTTCCTTTTGAATATCTCCATAATATCATTCCATTACAATCACAACCCCAACTGGATTTCATCTAAATTCCACAAATTAAAATGTAGTTCATTCATTCATTTATTTATCATCACATAAACCGTTTAGACGCACGTGAGAAAGGAGTGAGAAGTGTTGTTCAATTGGCTTTGAAGATTCAGCTCCCAAAGTTGCTTGATACTCATATCAAATGAGAATTATGAGACATGCACTGCACAATTTACATATTGACCCATTGACGACTACGCCAGAGATAACTCAGGGTAGAGTCTATGGAAAATATGTGTTATACTAAAATCAAACTGTAAATGTATGCAACAGGTTAAATCAGGGAATGTTATCTAATAAGTAAAAAGAGACATAATACGAAGGGTTCGTTATCAAATAAAAACCAGAGACATGGAATGATACAATGGACAAATTGTTTGGTTGACAATTTAATCCATTTTGCTGAATGACATTTATCAAATTAATTGATCAATCGATACCTACATCTGTACCTTAACATTTGATCATCATTAAGTAGGAAAGCTCATTTTGTTCAATAAATACCATAAAAATAGAACAATCACTCTTGATTTCTTGAAGACATGATCTACACTGCCCTTGGAAGAAGCCCATTGGCCAGACATCTCTGACAGGCAGTGAACACATTTGAATCACGATGAAAAATATGAGGCCCCAGACTTTATGATCCCTGCCAAAATAGTTGGGTTATTGCATTCACAGGACATCTAGAAACATACAATGGGGGAGTATTGTTTGAAGAATTGTCTTAAAACTCCCAATCCCCTTTCTCCTCCTTCACTCCATTCTGTAACCTGTGGACAGTGTCGTCTATGCCTAGCTTGGGCCTCTTCTTTGGAGCTTTCATCCTGTCTTTGACTTGCATATTTTGCTCTTCTTCGGTAGCATTGATGCGAATGACATCTTTGCATCCTCCTCCTCCTCCTCCTCTTCCTCATCATCATAATCCACGTCCTCCATCTCCTCCTGGCCTTCCATCCAATCCTCCTGTCGTCTCACATGGTATCTTGCTCTCCCTTGGTTCTCACCCTCCTCCTCCCTGCTCGCGTTTTCCAGTGCAACGATGGCCTGTTTCAAATCGTTCACCCTCTCCTCGTCCATCCGTTCCTGTGGCGAATCTTCCCCAACATCCCCATTGTCCCTTCCCTGGCGCAACCTCTCATCCAAGGCAGCCCTGCGGGACACCTCCTCCTGCATCAAGGCATGCCTGGCAGACATATCGCTCTCTGTGTGGGTGTGGAACACCAGGCGGTTCTCCGGATCCACGTTGGCTGCTCCGCGCTTGAGTCTCGGCGGTGGTTATGGAACCAGTTGATGACTGTGGATGTTGGAAGATTTAGGTGTTCAGCTAAGGCATCTATGGTGGCCTGTGTGGGATAGGGTTCCTTGTCGCACGAAGCTTTCAGATGATCCTTTTCCTCGGGTGTCAACAAGACACGAGCTCTCTTTGAAGGTGGACTGCCGACACCTTGAGAATTACCTGGCGGTAAGTTCACCATCACATATCTTCTTGCTGTAGTGACACAAAGAAAGTAGAAAGGTGACTCATTATTCAAGGTTACAATATCAAAATTATATCCTTCTTCATGAAATGAATCTCATCAATATATACTTAGCAATTCAAAGATAAGATTTTTTTTTCCGATGCTGCAGACGATTTGAAGGTGTTCAAAATTTAAAATTCTACCATATCTGAGTGGTAATTTGGACTACTTTGAGCATTATACATTTTTCCATTGCCTCTCCTTTTGAAAACTTATTCAATACTCTATTGCAGAAGAGATGTATATTAACTCCTAAATCTTTAAATTAACTCCATTGTGAAAGACCACTGACCTTTTCTTTTTGGCTTGTAATTCTTAACCTTGGCGATACCATCCAGGTCCTGTAACCAGAGGTACATTCTGACGTAAGGCTCTCTTCCCTTCATGCTCAGTTTGAGCCACATCTTTGGCTTAGACAGGAGATCACTGACTGAGCCCTGGGTCAGCCCCAGAACTGATTCTCCGAAGGCCTTCTGACCTAAGCCATGTTGCTGCAGTAGGTTCTTAACCTGCTGCGTTACAGCAAAGGTGTCCAGGTACTCGATCATGGCTGCCTGCTCATGGACAGGGGGTAGTTCTGGCATGGCATTCGGTGAGGAAGGACTCTGAAGGTATGCTCTAGGTGAGGGTGTGGGGCGTGGTGATGATGGGGTTGGGATAACGGGGCAGGGGAGATTGTTTTAGGAGTTGGGGTGGAGTTGGAGGAGTGAGGAGACGATGTAGAACGTTGGTGGTGTGAGGTCTTTGTGATATGCGTAGCTGGAAGCAATGGAAGCGGTTGATCTTCGACACTCGGACAGGGACTAGAGCAATTGGAGTTTGGTGTAGTGGTGTCGGCTTGGAAGGAATTGGCTGTTGGGAGAATGAAAGTACAATATACATTGTGAGTGAAAGAGGTCATATGACTGTTTGTATCTTTAAAACAAGGGATTTACTGTCAAAAATTTTGTGATACAATTACCGGAAGAATACTTCTGGAACCTTTTATTAATCCAATCAAAGTTTTCAAAAAAATTTCATCAAAGTGAAATGTACAGGAAAAAAATCCTAGTGTCACCAAATGGATAGATAGTGGATGCATCAACTGATAATAGTATTTCCCTAATTTTTAACAAATGTATTTAATATAAAGGTAGTTGAGATGGAAGTGTCCGATTGATAGTACTTACACATATCAGTGAAGGAGTAGTTTCCTCTTCGCACCAGCTCCTTCAGTTTGTCCATTCTTCCTCCATCATCAAGCCAGATTTTCATTCTGATGAAAGGCTCCTTGCCCTTGATAGTGAGCTTGTCCCATGTCTTTGGTTTTGACAAGATGTCACTGACACTCCCCTGGGACATGCCGATGATGTGCTCTCCGAAGACCCTCTGGGGTATGTTTCCCTTGACTAGCAGTTCTCGCACTTGCCTTGCGATGTCAACAGTGTCAAGTTCTTTACTGTTTTCATACTGGTCGCACGAGAGGGGAGGTAAGATCCGCTTTGGAGCCCTTCCTGGGCCATATGCTGACGTCATGGGACTGCTGTCCTGCATCATAGCATGGGTCTTGCTGATATTCTCTAGGGTTTCCTCAACCTTCCTGGCAATGTCGCCGTTCAGGTTGGGAGGTGTCGAAGGTTCTCTACCCTCGCCTGACAGGGAATTGAGGAGCGCCGCGAAGGTCCCGCAGGTGCCTCATGTCCGATCCCATTGACATGTCCAAGGCTTCGCTTTCATTGCGTAGAGGAGTCTTTGGGAAAACGAGTGGGTACTGTCAGGACTGGAGCGCAGAGAGTGTCTGTCGTACTCCTCTCTTTCATGGGCTATGCGTCTGGCGTGTTCATGAGCCATGGCTTTCTGGGCTTCCATTTCTTGTTTGGCAAGAGCTAAGATGTTGTTGATGGCTTCATCTGAGGAAGCCTTGACAGGAGATGCTATAGCAGTGGGTCCAGGAGGAGATTCCTTGCCTTTACAACAGAAGAACATTACACATATAAATCAGTAAGTACTAAATACACCTATACATACTATACTTGAATGTTTAAACTTGATCTGCAATAGATCTTAAAAATCACATATCACATGATTTCCTCAAACTACTTAAAACAGTTTATCTAAAATTCCTTATCATAGCACCTCAATACAAAAATGTATTCTCATTAGCAAGTATTAAAGTTACAAAGAGACAAATTGCATATGAAGGACTAGAAAGACAATTATTAGAAATAACTTCTAACCAAAACAGCAAATATTGTGGAATAGATATTTTAAACATTTTCTTGAGTTACCTTTCTTCTGAAGATTGATGATCTTGAGCCTTTCAAGATGATGATGACTGGATAAGAACTGAAGCATCTTGATGAATGGTTCTCTTCCTTTGGCAGTCATCTTGTCCCATGGTTTTGGCCTCGAAAGCAAGTCACTCACTGATCCTTGGCTCATATTCAACACCACTTCCCCAAACAGTCTCTGCCCTATGTTATTATCGGCAAGAATGTCTTTGATTCTCCTGGCCACCTGCACTGTATCCACCCACTGGTGTGACATGGCAAGTTCCCTGAGGGCCGCTTGCTGCAGGGCTGCCTCTCTTGCTGCGAGTTCCCTTGCCGCTGCCTCCCGCACCGCAGCAATGGTGTTGGGTGGTGTCTTCGGAGGCTGGGGTGGTTCTGGCGTGTGGGCATGGCTGGTGCTTGGAACAGGAGACTGGGACATGGGCAGGGGCTGGTGAAGGTGCGACGGCGCCATGGGGTGGACGAACCCCATGTGAGGGGAAGCCACGGCGGCATGGGGGTTTAACGATGGCGGGATCACAATAATGGGTTGAATGATCTGAGAGCCTGGGACTTGGGTGTTCATGGCTGTTCGCTGGTGGTACGCAGCCGCTACCTCCTGACCGATGAGCGATGCAAAGGCTTGAGCTTGGGCCAGCCCTCCAGGTCCAACCCCACTACCTCCTGCAAGAGAGATGAGGCAAAATGCACTAAGAGACCCAAGACTGTCAAGACTGACTGGAATGGCCACGCTCACAATAGAAAGTAGAGCAGTCCGTCTGCACGTATCCTTTTTGAATTCATCCTTGAGCTCTTTTGGGGTTTTATTCATTGCAGAGAACTGCTTTTTGGTGAGAATAGCTCTTTGATTAAAAAAATTCTTTGGGTATCAAAACCTGAAATAATTTGAATTTTTGATTTACATTTGTCTTAAGAGATGAGACAATTTTCCAAATTTTTCAAACTTGAAATTGCAAGCAAGATAGTTGAGAAAACAATGCCTCCAGCAATATCTTTCTTGATGGAGGCAACAAAAAATTAAAAAGGAAAGAGAAAATGAAAGAGAGAGGACTATGAGAGAGAATGCATTTTGCCTCTTGTTATTTGCTAGGAGTTGGTTAGGATTTGGAGAGCTGTTCCGTGTTTCACCTCTATTGCGAATGGCACCATTCCAGAACCGTTGTCTCAATCAATCTGATTCAAAACCAATCACTTAAACACCTTACATCCACAGCACCATTTTTAATTTAAAAGAATTCATCCATAAGGTTTCCTCTTTCTCCTTCTTCTTACTCCATTCCACTTTAAACTCTCTATCTCTCACTGAAACTATGTCCATGCAACCATTTCAAACTACATACATAAAGCATGGGATTTTGGCAGGTACGTAAATAATAATTAATCATTACTGCTATATTGAATGTTTGCTATACATTTACAATATATTACTAATTGGTATTATTTGGGTGAAAAAATGGTCCCCACAGCTGTAATATTTTACTACATGGACAGCATAAAGTGGTTCCATATATCTCTTCTTGAACTAATGAAAATTCATACTTTTCATCTCT